>JAQHUG010000036.1:9752184-9792809 GCA_028555095.1 Dicrostonyx torquatus
TCTGTGGCACCCTGTTCTGGCAACAGCAGACTGTGGCAACTTGCTTTTCCAAAAGCAGGTGACCCCATAGACCAAATGGTCACCTACACAGAACTCGTGTGATGGTGTAGGAGGGTTCGTCTGTATTTTGTGTTGCTTTCATTGGTTAATAAGGAAGACTGCCTGGCCTGTAGGATAGGTCAGTCCTTAGGTGGGAGAAGTAGACAGAACGGAAGTTGGAGAGAGAGAAGGCACTGTCAGCCCGAGATGGATGCAGATTAGAATCTTCCGATAAGTCACCACCTCGTGGTGACACACAGACTATTAGGAATGGGTTAGTTTAAGATGTGAGGGCTAGCCAAGAAGAGGCTAGTGATAATGGGCCAGGCAGTAATTTAAATAAATACAGTTTGTGTGTAATCATTTCGGGTATAAGCTGGCCATGCAGTCGTGGCTGGGAGCCAGGTGCTGGGAACAAATGGCCGTGCTGCTCTCAGGTGCTGGGAACACAACCGCCCCCATTTACTACAGTGTGATGCAAACACCAGCCAGCATCTCACTGTGATGGAGAAAGTTTCACTAGGCCCCTCCCTAGGTGCAGACCTACGTGAAATGAGTGATTGCTAAAAGCAGAGGAGTCAGCCTTCTCCAGGGACCAGCCTCTGATAGGTCATTCAGTCCCACATGGTCAGCCCCAAACACATATATATGCAAGCAACACTAAATAGACTGAGCAGGTTGTATTTATATGTATAAAAAACCTGCACATACATACAGTAAAATTAAACAAGAGGCCATGAATTCAAGAGGGAATGAAAAGGACATGGGAGGAGTTGGAGCAGGGAGTGAGTGGAATAGAAATGATATAAATACAGTACTCATGTATGAAGTTCTAAAATTAAAATAAAGGAAGAATACACATTTGGGGTAATGTGACTATTAATGGTGTTCTTAAGTTGAAAGTGTTGTCAGAGATCTTACACTTGAGGGCAATAACACTTATCTAGGTGGTTTGGCACCTAGATTTATGCAATATAAATATAAAATAGTAAATATGCAAAGAGGGTAGCTTCCCTGTTCCTACACTTTGTCTGCCCTGATGGGGCCCTGCAGAGTCAGTCTGGAGTGCACACTGGAGAGCTGTGCTCACTTCCTTCAGCTCTTGGTCCTCTTCACAAACAAGCTACATATATCTGATGGATATAGATATATGTAGTTTTATGCATGTACACAGCCTTTTGTATGATAAGTGGCTGTTTCACACACAAATAGACAGCAGCTGGGGTTATCTGAACAAGGCTGACACATAAGCGAGTCAGTTTAGATCCTGACACAGATGGAGCAGATGACCTCCAGGCCCCCATAATGAGGAGACGTTGGTAGTAAGTAGTTTCTAGGGGCGAGAGAATATGTTATATTCACAACAGAATGATATTCTGTTATGAGGCTGTGGCCATTGGTTGGTTTCCATGTTTTGGAGATGGCCCCATCCCCATCCCCATACGGTGACAGCTCTACCCCAACTTACAGGGTTATTTGATATTATTTTTAGAAAAGAATTACAGTAACAATCTGGTGGTCACTGTGGTGTAACATCACAGGTGCTGGAGAAGCACAGAGGCCCCATAAATTTAACTAATCTGCTGTTCAGAGCTACTGTCTGGGGCTTCCCGGAACTCTCAGAAGTACTGCGTGATAGGACTGGAGATAACCATGCAGCTTACCGTGCTGTGAGAACTCAAGGGGCATATGAGTGTGACTCAGAGAAGAGCCATGAAATCAAACAATTAAATTTAAAAAATTAAAAATTAAATTTTCTGACAGTGAGTTTTACTCAAACTTTATGTTTAACAAAAATCTGAAGAAAGTATTTTTTTCTCCTAAAACTTTTTGTCTTTTTTTTTTCTGTGTGTGATTCATGAGTTGGGGAGAAAATGTCTATTTTTAAATAGTTCCAGTCTTCAAATAAATCTCAACCAATACTCTTTGGCCAAATAAAATTAATTTCCAAATGAACTCCAAAATTCATGAAGTTGGGAGACAGTATAATTTGATGAGCATTGTTGACTTTTGTTGCTCCACTGTGTCCAAGCTGTGAAGAGACACCATGATTGTGACAGTTCTTACAAAAGCAAGTCTTCAATTGGAGCTTTCTCACAGTTCTGGAGGGTTAATCCCAGATCATCATGGGAGAAGCCGGCAGTCATAGCACTGGAGCGAAACCTGAGAGCCTTATATCCTGATCTACAGGCTGCAGGAGGGAAGGAGGGAGGGACGGGCAGTGGAGAGAGAGGCAGGGAAAGAGAGGCAGAGAGAGACAGAGAGAGGCACAAAGGCCTGCCTGACTCTTCAGGAAAGAGAGAGTGGGAATGGGCAGAGCTTGTCTCTTAAAGGGGCCATTTGCACCTGCATATAGACTATGTAGTGACATAGCAACCCAGGTACTATGCTATTTTATTTAGCTTCAGGCTTTTCTTTCAACTTTTTATCTCCTTAGTTCCCCTTTTCTTTGAACTTTTTATCTCCTTAGTTTCTGGTGCTCCTTTTCTCCTCAAGCTGTGCATTTTTATTTCCTTTTACTCTGTTTGCTTTTTTCCACTGTAGATGTGCATTGCCGTGATCACTAATAGCCACGTGACACAGTCAGTGCTAGGCCATCTTGAAATCTCCTCTACCAACGCCATTAATCTAAAACTTTTTAATTTAGCCTCAAGCAGATTTTTAGGACAAGAGGAAAATGTAGACACATTTGTTGACAAACCATGGCAAGAACAGTCTGTGGCCCAGCTGTTCATATTAATATTTTTCCCTTCTGCAACATCTTGAGCAGGGCCTCCATAATTCAAATCATTATCAACCCTACTCTCTTCCGTGTTCCTACGAGAAAGGCCCATTAAGCTACCCTTAAAGGGTTCAACTACTTTTCCAGTCTAAAATCTAATCATTCATATTCCTCTAAAGAACAGCAGGGTCTGGTCTCTCACAGTAATACACCACTCTCCTGGTACTAACTTCTGTCTTAGTTACTGATCTATTGCTGAGAAGAGACACCATGATAAAGACAACTCTTTTTTTTTCTTCCTTTTTTTTTAATTGTTAAAAGAAAAATTTACATTTACTCCCCTTGTCCCAGGCCCTCCCGCTCTCCCACTACCCCCTCCCCTTGCTTCCTTAAGATGGGGCAGGATACCCTGCCCTGTGGGAAGTCCAAGGCCCTCCCCCCTCCATCCTAGTCCAAGAAGGTGTGCATCCATATAGAATAGGTTCCCAAAAAGCCAATACATGCAGAAGAGATAGGTCCCTGTGACATTATCATTGGCTTCTCGGTCAGTCCCCATTAGCAGCCACATTCAGAGAGTCCGATTTGGTCATATGCTCATTCAGTCCTGGTCCAAGGGCAACTCTTATTTACACAAACAAACAAACAAATGTGTAATTTGTAACTTCCTTAAGTTTTTTTTTTTTTTTCTTTTTCTTTTTGGTTTTTCGAGACAGGGTTTCTCTGTAGCTTTGGAGCCTGTCCTGGAACTAGCTCTTGTAGACCAGGCTGGTCTCGAACTCACAGAGATTCGCTTGCCTCTGCCTCCCGAGTGCTGGGATTAAAGGCGTGTGCCACCACCGCCCGGGCCTTCCTTAAGTTTTGGAGGGTTAATTCAAGGTCATTATGGCGGAAAGTAGGTAGCCACAGTGCAGCAGTACCTGAGGAGGATGGGAGGGAGGGGGAGAGAGTTGGGAAGAGAAAGAGAGAGAGAGAGGGAGAGAGAGAGAGAGAAGACTGGACCTGGATTGGGCTTTTGAAAGCTCCAAGCACATTCCCGTGGCACACCTCCTCAAACAAAGCCACACCTCCTAATCCTTCTCAATAGTTCTACTCCCTGGGGACCAAGCATTGTTCTCCAAATGTAGCCAGATGCTTTGATGAGGGTATACAGAATTCTTGATGATTTTCCAGTATCTTATCAGAAAAGGGTCTTATTTGTTGGTTGTTACTTATAAAAAAAAAAATCTAATAATTACTTTGTGAAACTTCATCCATGACCGTTTTGTTTCTCATTCTTTGCTTTTGTTTTGATGCTAAAATAAAGTACTATTTTTTAATAGAGTTAGAATATATGTTTAAATAAATTTTAACAGGAAGAGTAACAGTACGTAATAGAAACTTGTAAACAGCCATAATGATTTAAAGACAGCACACTCTGAAGTGTTATGAAAATTTCCTTCATAGGATCCATAATTATATCATCTCTCCAGCTTATATCTGGAAGAGGAGAACAGGTATACAGGTTTAAAAAAGACTGATGGGTATCATAATGAGAACTTTTATATAAAAAGTATTTTCTTGAAAAATATTGATATTTCTCAGCCTTACCACAATTTCTTTCCTCTTATAGTTCATGACCTAACAAAAATTTATGCTCAATTCGATTTTTTTCCTTTCCCTTTTATGATGAAATATTTCAATTCTACTATGTTTAAATTTTTGACATCCAAAAGATGTGGGGAGTGCATGAATGTCTATATCTTGATTACTATATTCTAGTAGAGTTTCACATACACACAAAAATTAATAATGGGTGAAACTGGGGAAAGCATAGAGTTCATCCCTTTGGTTTATTAATTTAAGTATGTCTTATGTTTATTTATTCTTTATATGGGTGTATATGTGTGTGTGCACACGCACATGCGTGTGCACTGTGTATGCATGTGTCACTGCTTGCATGTAGCAGGAGGCTAGAGAAAACGTGTGTGAGTCAGTTCTCCCCTACTATGTGGGCTCTGGGGATCAAACACAGGTCATAGGGCTTGGCAACAAGTGCCCTTACCTACTGAGCAATCATGCTGGCCCCTGGGTTTTTCTTTTTTTAAAAAAAAAACTGTTTATAAACCCACTGTTATTGCAAAAAAAAAATTACTAAAAGAAAATTTAAGTGAGGTCTGTTTCTCGATGGATTTCTCCTTGAAAAAGCAGTCAGTGGTGATGGTTAATAACAAATACAGTTCAGATTACTACTATGTTACAGTGTGCTATATCCTCCTAACTAAAGATAAGCCTCCCTGCTTTACTGCTTGTCTAGATGTTTTCAATTACAGAGTCTTCCTTCTTTCTATAATTTCTGTTTTAGTTTCCGTTAAGTAATATTGTGACACTGGTAATTATTGCTCAAGTTTATTGTTTCATTACAACTTCCCACAGCTTCTGGTTTTTCATTTTGGGAATCCAGGTGGCTCTCGAGAGGATGAACTTGGTTCTGAGGAATGTTGATGAAGTGTGCTCCCTGAGCTCATATTCTCACTCTGACCTGGAGATTGGCTCAGTTGTAGATATGTAATGATCACAGAGGCAACTGAATTCCAGAGAATATTGGGGGAATTCAAGGGCTCTGTAGGCTGCAAACAAGGAGAATACTTTATTTGCAAATCATAAGGTTTTGTGTAGAATCCATGGTACAGAGGGCTAGAAGCATGGAGAAGCACTAATGCTGAGATGCTAAGAAATGAAAATTTCAGGTCAAGCTTTGTTGACAACTCATAGAGGACTTTATTAAGTTATTTACTTTATTAAGTTATTCTTTATTAAGAAGACTTTATTAATACCTTTACATATTAGCCCTTGATGGAGGCTGGAAACAAAAAATACTTTTATAATTAGCAAAATATTTTTATGGGTATGCATGTATATCAATATATGCCGTGTGTGTGAAGGTGCTCTCGTAGGCCAGAAGAGGGAGTCAGCACCTGGGAGCAGGAGTTACAGGCTGTGTTGAGCTGTCCATCGTGGGTCCCGGGGCCAGGCTCAGGTTCTTTAGAAGAGCTATAAGTGCTCTTAGCAACTGAACTTTCTCTCTAGCATCTAGTGAAGAGTATTGCCAACAAAACCCAACCAAAGCCTGGCTAAAAGTAACTTAGCGCTTCAAGTTTTTGCTTCTTCTATTTCACATTATCAGAAAAATTGGCTACCAAACACTGGACAGCAAGACAACGCAGTCACACCTTGCCATCTTGGATGTGCGATGGAGGGTGCAGACTGCTGAAACTCTTCTTGAGAGCTGCTCCAGGACAGTTTCATTGGGTATGACTAGAGAGCTCCTCTAAGTTTCATTCTGCTTTGTCTCCCATATGAGGATTCAGTGTGGTGATGCTTTCTCCCACCCAAACACCCTGGATGCTGGAGACAATGATAGTTAAAGACTGTACCTGACATGTGGAGCAGGACGCTGGGCTTATCTTAGGACAGAAACCATCAAGGATTTTGACCTTATTGTAATTGGGAGGGAGGGAGCTTATTTCAAATAGACATAGGGTTATGTTTAGAAAGTGAATATGAAAGACAAATTTGGGGAGTCACCTGTTGATTGTTAAATCAGCTATCACAGTCTTTTTTTTTTTTTTTTTTTTATTCAAGCAACAGTTGCTACATGAAGAGATAGTGAGCTCTTTGGGAAGTCTACCTGACCATTAACTCATGGATAAGATTCACTGGGAAAACCAGACTTCTTATACTGTTCCTAAGACTTCTAGGTCATTTGGCCTTATGGAGTCAATGCATTCTCCCGATTATTTTAGCAGCTCAAGGTGGATTTTTACATCAGTCACACCAAGATAAAATGTATTCAACTCAAGTCTCTTTCTTTCTTTTTTTTTTTTTATTTTCGAGACAGGGTTTCTCTGTAGCTTTGGAGCCTATTCCGGAACTAGCTCTTGTAGCCCCGGCTGGTCTCGAACTCACAGAGATCTGCCTGCCTCTGCCTCCCGAGTGCTGGGATTAAAGGCGTGCGCAACCACCGCCCGGCTCAAATCTCTTTCTAAAGAAAGAAAGCCCCTTCCAATTTTATCCTGTGGTAAGGAGTGTGTGATTCATCCCTGCCATTTCTTTTCACTTTTTCAACGGCACACTGCTTTTCGCCTTCCCCGCCTTGCTACCACACAGACACAGCCCTTGTCAAGGACTTAAATGACCCAACAATAGCCTCATCCCTGGGTGTGATTCACTTCTTCTCTCCTTCACTCTCTGCTGGTGTCAGTTGACATAAATGTCTTTTCCCCTGCCTTTTATACCTTGACCTTCTTATAGACCTTGCTTCAGTGAAGTGGGGGAGCGGGAGAGGACTGGGAGAAGGGGAGGAAGTGTAAATTTTTGAATGAAAAATAAAAGAATATATATTAAAAATAAAAATAAAAAAATAATTCCTACAAGCTTATCTGTTCTCTTTGTCCCTTTGTTTCCCCGAGTTTCACTGATGCTGTTTCCCTCATTGGAATGAAGCAGGCCTTACTGTAAAATGTCTTATAAACATAAACAATTCCTATGTTACCAGTAATCCTAAGAACTTGCCCCCTGTCTCTACTAGTATTATTGTTTTTTAAAAAGTATTATCATTATTGTTATTTTTATATGTATGGGTGTTTTGCCTGCAGGTATATCATGGTACTGTGTAAATGCCTGGTATCTGCAGAGACCAGAAGACTGCTTTAGATTCCCTGGAACTGTAGTTAAGGTGGTGATGAGCTGCCATGTGGGTACTGAGAACTAAGCCTGGTCCGCTGAAAGCACATGAGTGCTCAAACTGATGACCTGTGTCTCTGATCCCAATAGGCTTGTTTTGAGTCTAATTTTGTGACAATATATGACTTTCATCTCTGGTTCTTTGAATTTTTTCCCTGGTTTCTTTTTTTCTTTCTTCGTGTTTTTCTTTCTGTTTTCAGGTTTTTTTCTCAATCTGAATGTTAATCACCTCTATCCTTCTTTTCCTTCCCTGTTGAATTCATGACGAATTCCCTGACTTACTTTGAGACTCTGGAATATAATCTCTCCTCCATCCTCCTCCAACCCCAATGGATCCTTTTCCAAGTCCAAGTTCCCCCACCCCCAAAATAAGAAAACCCACTTTTCTGTTCTTTTATTTTAAAACCACTTCGTATTTGTCATCTGCAGATGTATGTGCTATTGCAAAAAAAATAAATTCTAGAAAGCAGATGAAAAAGTTTCACCTCAACACAATCCCCATGTTTAACTAACAACATTTGTTGATATAAGAGAACAGATGAAAATATCACACTGGGTGTTTAGGGAATTCGTAGTAATGTCCCTGTGGCTCAAACCATCCTTACTGGGGGTTGAATTAGGACTGCACTCCTTGTAACCCATATGCTCTGCACCCAGCCTTGGGGAAAGTGGAGAAGCCACAAACACAAGGGATTATGTCGGGCTGTTGGGATCAGGCAAGTCTTTCCATTGGGTTACCTTTCGAGATTTTCCCTCCTACAGGACTGGCAAAAGGCAGAAAAATTTATGACTCTTAGAGGCTTCCAGAAAAAAAAAATTTGTGGGGTTTGAATCTTAGGTAGATAATAATCATTCAAAATCTCTGCTCATAGGCAAGGGGCTTCTGCAGAAAAGAAACTGATTTTCAGATAGTGCAGTGTGTCCACAGGAGTGATAGACTAATTAAAAGTCAAGCCATCGCATCAGGAAAGAAACTGGTCCAGAATGAAGTGATTTATTCTCTAGACTCTCTCTTCCTAAATGCATCTCTTAAATTATGGCATCCTCCAGATGTCCATCCTCGACCCACTGTTCTCATGCTGTGAACTCTTTGAGAATGATCTCATTTCCTCTCATGATTTCAGTTCCTGATGACTTCAGCACTCTATCTTTATCCTTGACATTTCCTACAGATTCATCCGTCTGTCTACTCCACGGCTCTCACAGCCTTATCTTCCAATCCTCAGTCAACTTCTGCAAAACAGTAATTATTCTCACCACCATCTCCCCCACCCCAGCCTTCTCCCTAATCTGTATTCCTATTATTCTCTACTCTTTGTTGTGTTTGTGTGTACAAAAAAACCCCAATTGTTTTTGCTAAGGCTATAAACCATCATCTTAGATCCTTATCTGGTAAATCTGCTTGTGTTCCTTATTCCTTATTAAAGTGTGTGTATTACAGATAGCTGGCTTGGGCAATAATTAATTGAAACTCACAACCAACAAATTCTTATAAATCTTCCTATGGAATAACCCTTTCCTTTCCATCATGCTGTTTTTTTTTTGTTTTTTTTTTTTTGTTCTTTTAGTTATAGCCCCTAATTTTTTTTTTTTACTCTACTATAATGATCTCTTCACTGACCTGTCTCAATCAGCATTTGCACTATCAGCAGTGGTACATGATATTAACAAGCTTATTATGATTTTCTACGGATTTAGAAATATTTCCATGAGCAAAAAGATGGTTGAGGAAACAGGATCTGAAAATCAGTGAGAACCAATGGAGTCTCGGCAGATAGAATCCCAGCCAAGGTCATGGATCTGAACAGGATGTTCAGCATGGCCAGCACTACAGCAGGTATCTTAGTCATCTCGAGGGATACTCCAGATCCTGGACTGTTCTGTTATCGAGTACCACAACTTAAAGTCCTTCTACACTTCTTCAAGGTTGAAAGTCCTTGGTGAAAGTATCAAACTGATAGCTTGATACTCTATGGTAACATCACAGACATTAACAGAGAGAACAAAATTCCTGTTCATTTTGGGTTATCATGATGGACAATGTCATCTGCTTTCCTGAAAGGTCCTATGCACGCCATTTCTCCTAAACAAGAAACGTTGAAAATTGAGTAATAATAATGATGATGATAATTTTAAGATGTCTAATTCCTAGCCTTCTTCTAGCCATTCAGTCATTTCTGCTGTATAACCTTCAGCATGTAAACAAGTAGCGAGAAGACTATTTCTAAATAGTCCTATTTAGAAAACTGTCAGTAAGGTCCATCCTAGAAATCATAGCAATCTGAAGTAAGCTTCTGTAACAGGTGTGATGGGGCAGGCAAATCCAAGAGCTAGAAGGAGAACAGGTGCTGGGGAGATGGTGCAGCAGGTAAGAGCACTTGCTACTCAAGCCTGGTGACCTGAGTTAGGTGCATTTAAAACAAAACGACACAGGGAAGTGCATGTTTATTGCCAGTCTCCTAAGGGGGGGTGGAGACCATAGACCCTGTAGGTTAGGAAGGTCTCAAGCCACTTAACCTTGGCCATGCTGTGCAGCAGAAGTAACAGAGGCATCAGAAAGTTGTGATTGACCATTTTCAAACATGTCACAGTGCAATGCACATATCATATACATACATACATACATACATACATACCTACAAAATAAATAAATAAATCCATTAAAAATGGAAACATTCAATTTTTAGATGTATGGGATAAGGTAGCAAATTTGAAACCGGTATTGATACTTCTTCCTCAAGCAATAAGCTGTGAGAGAATTTTAAAATTTGGAAGTATTTAACTTATTGTCTTTAAACATATCACAAAGATTCTGATTCTTTAACATTCTTACACTTCGCTGGCCCCTCTCCTCTCACACTTTGCCGGCCCCTCCTGGGTAGCAGTTTGCGGTGTTAACCACTCTGGCTTAAAATAGCTGCTTCCTTTGGGTTCAGTGACACCAGCACTTCTGGTTTTGATTGCCTCTGTTTTGGAGACAGCTCAGTGGTTTTTTTTTTTTCCCCTAACTTCTCTGAACTTTATTTTCTAAATTCCCAAATCTTATGGTTCTCCTCCCTCCTTCCCTCCTTCTTCTTTTGCTCCTCTGTTCTGAGTTAACAGCAATAATGTGACACAGCGAGCCAAATAAACAGAAGTGGTTTAAATGAAGTACAGTCTAACAGGAGGCAACAGAAAATGTGCACAGAAACAAAAAAAAAGTGGAAGAAAATGGGAAGAAGAAAAATCAGCACAAATGGGTAAAATGCAACTCAATGGGGAAGAAGTTTAATGTAGACCTCCCTGTGGTTCTGGACAGAAGTAAGAGAAGGTTATAGGCTCTGGCTTAAATTGAGCCTTAGCAGGATACCTTGTATATATAAGACAATTAAAGGAGACAACTTAACTGGACAGGAAGAGAGTGAATGGTAAAGAAAGGAAGGTGGAGGAAGGTAAGGAAGAGATCAAGGAAAGCCTTGATAACCCTGCTCCAAACATGAAGATTCAGGAAAATGTGCAAGGAAGTTTGGTTCATCAGAGACCTGTGCCTTAAGGCGTTAACTTTATAAAGTGAAGGTCTGGGAGCAGGGAATGGAATCAACAGAGGTCATTGTTATTGGCCTTTGGGTCTGCATTGGGAAGAGCAACTGTAAGGTCGCATCAAACGGTGGATCTATTTCAGTGATCGATTTCTTGTTCAGTCAACGAGATTCCTTGGAGGTTTGGAAGTAACTTCTGAGAATAAGAAAGAAGTAAAAAGTAACGAGCTCTAACAGCAATGACGGAATTTGTCACTAATTAAAATGGAGAAGACTGGGGAATGAGCACATGGGGGAGGTGTTAGGCTAACGGAGAGTTTGGTTTTCTTCATTTGCATTTCTCCTAGACAGATACCCAAGTGCATGTGTGAATTAAGCGTGCGTATGTCCCTGTAGTGTCAGGGAGGTTCATGCTAGACTAGGGCTGTGATTAGATGGTCTGTAAAGTCACAGACCTAGACTGGAGGCTGTGTGTGTGAGGTCAGTGTGGAGTTCGGGGATGAGTGGACATGTCAGGGTCCTGTGCATGCTTCCTGCATGCAGCAGGCTTGCTCCACTTAATGCAGTTACTCTTGGCTTGTCCCTGCTGCTGCCATGAGCTCCAGCAATGCCATTACTGGCAGTGCCAGTATGTGTACTGTGGTGTACTGTGGAGCTTGGGCATGGTGTTAGAAGGTGAAACTACAGAACTATCAGAAACCCTCTAGTTCACGAGAAAATGAAGTTGATTTGATGGCACAGAGTGAAGTCTCCTTTCAAAGAATTGAAAACTTTTGTCACGGAGGATTGTCAAGTCATTTTAGTGGCTACCCTGCTGAGATGGGAGCAGGAAAATGAAATTATCAGCAAGGTCATGTTGGAGGCAGCCTTGCCTATCACACTGGAATGATTGAAGGATTCACAGGCAAAGCTGCAATGACTTGGGGCAGATGAGCCAATCTTACTCACTGACTGATGTTTGGATCATATCAAAGGAGAATTACATGAGGAATAGGCGGGAATGGGAGTTTGGAATTATGCAATTTTGCCTTTCTACATTTTGACTTGTGGTAATGTTAAGTTTTCTCCCTTATTGATGTTAGCCAACTTCCTATTACTGTAGCAAATCGTGGAACAAAAAGTAAGTTGATATAAGGCTTATCTTTGGCTCAAAGGTTAGAGATTTTTATGACCCATTTCTAGGCCTCTGGAGGAGGTACCAGCAGCAATAGCGGAAAATGCAAAGGACAACAAACTAGTTATTTTAAGTTCAGAAAGTAAAACAGATAAAGAAAGAAAGGAGGGAGGGAAGGAATGAACAGGGTCCAAAAGTCACCTTTGGGATCATTCTCTAGGAGTCTGAAGATCTCCTTTAAGTTCTCACTTCAAAGGTCCAAAGTGCCAACCTGAGAACCAAGTCTTTAACACACACACTTTGGGGAATGTTATACATGCAACCCACAGTGCTGTTCTTGAGCTACCTCTGGTGTGCATTTTTCTAGATGTGTCCTCTTAGTTCTGGCAAGTTAAGTCAGTTCTGTTAATGTGAGCATGTCCATTGGCATGACTTCGGGAGATGCCAGCTCAAAGAATCCCAATGACTATTAGAGAGTGAACTCGTGTCTCTATTCATCCTATTCTCAAAGACTGACAATGGCAGCACATGTGTATCTCGGTGCAAAGCCAGGCCTTTGTAAATCTAGAGTGATAAAACTCAGTAAGTGATAAACCAAATGTACATAGGGGTTTGCTAAGGAAGCCAATCATCTCAACTATACAAAATACAGAAAAGCTAACTGCTAAACCAGTCAAATGCACTTAGATTCTTTGAGTCTTTAAATTATTCAATGAAAAAATATTAAGCATCATATGATGGAAATTTGTACTTGTTTAAAGATGTGATATAACAGTGATTTATATGAAAGAATGTACTTTAGGGGCAATTATGTGAATTTGACTATCTAGAACCGACAATGCGAACTTTGGACTGGCTTCTTCACAAAGAACGTCTAGAAGGTTACAGAACTAGTTGCTAAACCTCAGACAGAAATATGTACACAGATTAATAATTTCAGTGTTTACTACCAAATCATCCTTTGGGTTGGGTAGATAGCTCAGGGGTAGAGAGTTTGCCTACCTCGGATGTGGGTATAGGACCAAACTCCTATAAAAAAAATGATACTCGCTTGGTGGGTAAAAAATGGCCTGAAATTGGTAGAGAAAAGGATTGGGTGATAGTTTAATACTTTTCATAATCTAATGACTCAGTCTTACAGGGTGAGTGAGATGGGTTTGTTACTGGGCAGTGGTGGCTCGTGCTTTCGATTCCAGCACTCGGGAGGAAGAGGCCGGTGGATCGCTGTGAGTTCAAGGCCAGCCTGGTTTAAAGAGCTAGTTCCAGGCTAGCCAGGGCTGTACAGAGAACTGCTGCCCCAGAAAACAGAACAAGGTCACTACCATCACAACAACAATGCAGCAAACAAATAAAAGTTAGGGAATATTTTGAAAAGTCTTTTTTCCCTAACAAAAACAATGTGTTTATACCTCAAAGATCTTTAAGCCCAAGAAATTTGATTATTGGAAAGGGAACGGTTGAAATTCCTCATGACTCCATCAGGACTCTAATAGAAAACTTGGCATTTTTACTACCCATAACTCACATAGAGAGGCCGTAGATTTAAATGTCTTTCATAGTTTTGACATTCTAATGGTATTAATCACCTTTGTTCTTTGCATGATAAATTTTTGATATTGTTTACTGGCTTGATTAGCTTAGGTATGCATATGCTCCAGTAATTCATTGTTTAGGACCCCTTCTATCTAAATTACATCAAGACAGCTGTTACTATCTTTGCTTATTGAAATTATATTGAATTATATTATCAAATATAATATTGAAATATTGGAATTATATTATCAAAGACTTTTAGTTTAAAGGATGTATGCATATGTAGAAATCAATTGAAAGGCTATTGCATGGCCTAAAATTATAGAGAAGGCAGAATGGGAGAGATTTGATTTGATGCAGCAAGAATCAAAGCTGCCAGTGGATCTTGTCCCTGCTCTGGAGAAAACACAATCGCCACAACTGCACAGCATCCCATCCACAGCAGTGCGATGATGTCTAGGTTTGGCTGCTGCTGCTGTAGGTTCTCTGAAAGGCAGATGCTGGGGCTGCTATTGTCTTAGTGCCGAAGCACAATTTTAGGTCTCCTTTTGTTTATTTTTTTGTTGCTAATTTCTGATTTGTAATATAAGCTGGATGCATCTGGTAGATTTAGGCTTAGAAATGTACTTACTCTTCCTCTACAGAATGTCTGGGGGGTGGCAACTATTTGATATTATCATGCTTATGTAGATGTTTTTCCTATCAAAATTTGAAAATTATGATAGTCCATAAATGTTCAGAGAAGGGTGGAGACTAGTCATTCAAGCAAAGATAAAACCAAGGTGTATATTACCCCTTGGTTGCCTCAAAGCAACAATATTTTCTTCTAATCTTATACTTCTAAAAGAAAATTAATTCTATGCATCATAAGATCATTACATATAAAACTGAGTGTGCATTGACTACCTAGAAAAATGGAGATGACCTGAACTCATTATTGTGTTTATCTCATTCATTTTTTTGAATAATAGTAGTTTCTTTCATTCTATGATCCTAAGCTGAAAGTCTTTTGATTATAGATTCCATTGTGTTCTACTTAATATAAAATCATTGAGGAAAGGGCACTGTGTCAGTCAGGCTTCTCTAAGGGAGCAGAAGTTATCATATGACTCTTATCTATCTATCTATCTATCTATCTATCTATCTATCTATCTATCTATCTATGGGATCTATTAGAATGGCTTTCAGGCCAAAGTATGGATACCACCAAAGTCTAACTTGGTGAGCCAAAAAAATTTTATTAGGTTACATAGGAATATGGGTGAGGGGTTACTTACAGGAGCAGAAATGCCTCAAAAACAGCTGTATTGTCAAATCCTACAGCAGCACGGGTGATAGCTCACAGAGCCAGGAACCTGGAGCACACTGTACGGTCTGCAGGTAGCTCACCAGATGGGAGAGTGTGATTTCCAGGTGCCTCAGCGGGTCTAAACCTCTTCCAGGAAGCTGGTCTGCTTCCTTCCATCTGGGAGGGCCTCTCAGCCTTTACTACTTACTCTGGAAGGGAAGGGCCTAGTGAATCTGGTCAGTTTCAGGGATTTACTGAAGCTATTCTGAGTTGTTTACCTTTCTACTGAAGGAGCTTCCTGCAGGATGGAATGCTGAAATCTCAGAGGAAACTTACACAATGCCGTAAGAGCTAGTTGTTAAAAACATATATTTTATTATGTCTCCAATCAGCTCACAGTGTTTTGTAATAGTAATGTGGAAAAAGCCCATAATATCCAGTTTGGCTTCTCCCTGTCTTCTCTGCATCAGCAGCCATGACTGCTTTGCTTTTCTCTCATTCTTGATGCTCCAGTTGTGCTCCTCTTCCAGCTCGCCAGAAACCCTGTTCTCTTTTCAGCCTCGGTCACTGCAACCATTTTCCTTTTGCTTGAATACTTTTTGCTACTGCAGTCTCCTTGATCCAGTCCTTGTTGTCACCTGAATGTCAGCTCTTCAGTTCTCTGTCACGTTTCCCTCAACTCAGAGGAGAAAGATTCCCAGCTCTGTTGACCTCCATGTCCTTCATTATCATACGTATTATTTGCCAGATTCTGCCCCGCTCCAATTAGTTAGTGAATACCAGTCTGCTACATAGCTGGGTGCCCGGCTATTTGCTCAAGTGCCCAAGACATTTACACACGGCATACGGTAAGCGTCTGATTGGTGAAAGCTGAACAAATGATTGAGTGACTGTGAGTGACATGGTCTTTCCTTGGTAATTATCAGATGAAGAATCATATGTGGCTCGTTTTAAGTTTCAGCTTTCTCAGGATAAAACTTCACAATTATTTCATCCTCTCATTTCTTACGTCCCTAAGGTCGGTTTGAAGGGAAGACTTTCAGTTTTCAACCTGTTAGTGCTAGCTCTGGGGAGACTGAGACAGGAGGATAACTGTGAACTCAAAGCCAGCCTGGGCTACACAGTGAGACCCTGTTCCTTAAACAATAATAAAAAACAGACTTTGTTTGCAAGTAGGTATAAAACTCATATTTGCCACAGAGGAGGGACAGCTCTGCAACAGACTGAATGCCCATGTGTTTCCTAACACTAAACTCTGGCGAGAGTAATTCTATGCTAATTCTAGTGACTAAGAATTTATGCAATTTCCTCTGAAGAAAACGGTCCTTTCGAGAGCAGGAAGAAATATTTTATCCCTTTCACCTAAACGGAATCACTTTACCAGAATCCGTTTCTCCTTCCACCAGATTTCTTCTCCGTACAGAAAACAACTGTGTCTGCTATGTATAAACCCTCACATTTAGAAATTCGCCTTTCGAACACGTGGTGTCCTTGGATGTGTGTGTTGAACTACCAGAAATAGCTCGGTGACATATTCTTGCTTATTTCATACATATTTCCAACGCATGACTCACTGGTTAAAGAGCCCAAATGTGAACCAAGAGCAAAGCAGAGGTCTCGGCGTCCTTGTGCCCGAGCAGAGGATTAATCACCACTGTTGGCAGAGCGTCTTGGGGCAGCGTTGCCCGTCTCGTGGGTTTGAATGACCCTCACTGTTCCTAGTCTCGGCCCCACTCACAAGCACACGAACACACCCCCAAAGCAACACAGCTTACTTTAGAAGCTCCAAGGAACCGCTTTTGGCTGGAAGGCAGGTGGATAAGAAGTGGGGTGTTTTGGAGCCTACAACCCGATGCAGGAGCCTGGGAGAGGGACTCAAAATGTCACCTCTGGCGTTTCATTCTCAGTGTTAGCTCTGAAAGGTTTGTCTTCTCTCTCTTCTACCATCTGTTTTTCTTACTGCGGCAAAAGTAACTCCCCGTGGAATTTAGTAAGATAGTATTGATGTAATTTCTTGGCTGTCCTGAGAGTTGTCTAGCTTCTCCTTTGCTTTCCTCCCTTTTATTTTTTGAGACAAAGTTTCATGTAGCCCAGGTTAGCCTCAGTCTTGCTATGTAGCCAACATCGATTTTGAATTTCTGGTCTTCCGGCCCCAAGCACCTCAGTGTCGAGCAGATGGGTGGGTACCACCAAATCCACTTTATGTGGGAGATGGAACTCAGTGCCTTGTGCACGCTAGGAAAAGACTGGAGTGGCTCAGCCACATCTGCAGGCTCTTTGTTCTCCCTTCCCTGCTTTTGTCCCTTTCTTCTCTTAAAGACAGAGCTACCTTTACAATTATACTAATTGTATACATTTCAAAACAATTCCCATGCATTTCCCACCAAATGCTGTCCTGAAATTTGTAAAAAGAAAGGGTGTTTTAAAAAAAATGAGTGAAGTTTTATTTTGTTTAGAACAACAACAAAAATAAAAAAAACTAAACTAAAACATCATACATCCTGAAATCCTAAAACTGCTGAGCAGAAAAGTCCCAGTAATTGATAAATGAAGGATTTAACTTCCATTAGTGTGTGTGTGTGTGTGTGTGTGTGTGTGTGTGTGTGCACGCGCGCACGTGTGCACGCGAGTGCATGCACTCATGTGTGTTTGGAGAAAGAGAATGAGTAAAGGAGAGAGGGAGAGAATATGTAGACAAGAATACAGTACACAGGAAGTAAGGAAAGGGTAAATATTGGGAGGAATAACAGCAGCGTGTTCAGGACTCTCTAGAGGCTGAAACTCTATCTACATGCATTGATTATTTTAATTGTCACCATAACCACATGCTGGAGGCATCATTGCTTTGTTGCTCAAAGAACTACTACCAGTTTGAACTTTACCTCATGATTATACCACCGGCCTTTATCTCAACTAAGACCCAACTTACCTATAGTACAATTGGAGAGTGAGTCTTTCTTGAACTAGGTTTACTGTCTTTGTTTGTTTGTTTGTTTATATATGCTTAGACAAACCACAGACGATCTAGTTTTATTTTTTTATTAGATTTCCCCTTTGTTTTTGTTTTTGTTTTGTTTTGTTTGAGACAGGGTTTCTTGTCGTAACAGACCTGGCTGTATTGGAATTCACTCCGTAGACCAGGCTGGCCTTGAACTCACAGAGATCTACCTGTCTCTGCCTCTTTAGTGCTGGGTTTAAAGTCTTCTCTTTTTTTTCAATGTGTGGGTTTGTTGTTTGCATGTGTGTTTGTATACCACAAGCATCCTTGGTGCCCATAGAGATCAGAATGGGGCAAATGACCCCCTAGAACTGGACTTACTGATGATTGTGAACCACTGTATGGGTACTGGGAATAGAATCTTGGCCCTCTGCTCTTAACTACTCAGACATTTCTTAATCCCTACTGTCTTTTGCTCAAGAGAGAGAGAAAGGAAAAAAAATGCAAAAGCAAATCACTGTAGTGAAGAAGGAACGAGAATTCCAGAAGGAAGAAGCATGGCCATTCAAGGTGGCCATGCAGCAGAATTTACCTCATAGAGTTGGCCCAAGAGAGAACTAAGAATGTCTGGGGAAGAAGACACCAGCACTGGGGATCCACGGACAATGGACTTTGCCAGGGAGGGGCAACACTACCATTTCTGTGTTGATTTGATGAAGGTTTGCTTTCTCTTAGAGAGAAAGGAGATAGAAGTGGAAGGAGGAGCCTTACCTTTAGAGAATTGTTCAAGTAAGTGGAGCTGTTGTGAGGGAGACACCATTGGAGAGATGATTGACAGCCCTAAGGAAGAATTTAATGGATTCTTATTTTGGAGATATGTTTTAGAGTCAACTATGCATTTTTATTCCTAATTAGAACAACCTAATGAGACCTTTCACTACAATAAGCCTCCTTTTCCTAGCAAGAGCTTCAGTCCTTCAGTGCAATTCATGATGGAGTTACTTTCTTGAGCTCCATATTCCACCACTCTCCGTTGCTTTTCTCTTGCATATGGTTTGTACAGGAACTCTGATTTGGGCAACTTATTTTATATTAGGTCAACAGAAGTTGTAATTAGTTGGGAGCGTCAGCCCAGTCCCCTGGCATCCATATATACAAGGAGTCTGGAATGTTTGGTGAAAAGTTTCAAGCCCCTCCCCTGGGAGTTGCCGCAGTCCAGACTCCACCTCCAAGAAAGCCTGCCAAATGGTGACCCTTCCCCAGGGAGGGTCAACACCACTCCCATAGGCTTTTTAAACTGCCCTCCAGAGAACTAACACGTGGTCTCCCCTTTTCCCTCTTCATGTTTTCCTGGGCCGGGTGGGGGTGTGGTGCCCAGGAGCATTGGCATCCATTAAATCTGAGCTTCTTCTAATTCAGTCTAATTTGGCTTGATTTGGATTATTGCATCAGCAGAGAGGCTTCCAGGGCCAAAAAACTTAACAGTAATTTTTGGATTCCTCACTTATTTTGAGGTTATATCTTTCACCAAGAAGGCTCAGAGAACTGACAAGAGTATCCCACTAGCTGCCTTCAAGATAAAGTTGTTCAATGCAATAAAACATCGACTATGGCTGGGAGGTGGTGGTGCACACCTTTACTCCCAGCATTTGGGAGGCAGAGGCAGGTAGATCTCTCGAAATTCCAGGCCAGCCTGGTCTACACTGTGAGTTCCAGGACAGCTAAGGCTATACAGAGAAACTCTGTCTAGAAAACAAAACAAAAAGCAAACAAACAAACAAACAAAATCAGTTTTCTTTTCCCAAACCAGAATAAAATGGGCTCATCTCAAATACTTCTAAGGCCTGTAGAGGATGATGATGATAATGGTTACAGAAATGCACAAATGTCACACTTCTAAATGGAACTGAACAGGTGCAAATAACTCCAATGATTCAGTAAATAAATATACAGCACCCTGCCCTTAAAGCCCCCAACAAAGCAACACACCTCCTAAAGTGAACATATTTTGAACTCCTGTGACATGTTAATCATATCTCTGTGATTTGAAATAGATTAACCAAAACAAGAACACTTGCTGTCTTTTACTAGGGTATACTTGGGATAATTCACATGAATAAACACTGTAGCAATTAGGAGGCTGGGGGTATATCTCAGAAATAAAGTGATTACCTAGTATGTATAATAGCTTAGGGTTGATTATCAACAGATACATATAAATATACATTTTTTCTCTAAAAGTGTATGTATGTCTCTGTGTGTGTGTCTCTGTGTGTATGTCTTTATGTGCCTGTGTGTCTGTGTGTGCCTGTATGTGTGTCTCTGTGTGTGTCCCCTGTGTCTGTGTCTGTGTATGTGTTTGTCTGAGTGTGTATCTCCTGTGTGTGTTTCTCTGTTTGTGTGCCTGTGAATGTGTCTCTTGTGTGTGTGTTTCTGGGTGTGTGTGTCTGTGTGTGTATCTGTGTGTCTCCTGTGTGTGTGTCTGTGTGTATGTATTTCACGGACTTCTTTTCTCACCTTCCCTCTTCAGCTTTCTTCCACGTCCCCTTCAGTATCTTCTTTCCTTTCTCTACAGTTCTTTGAATTCATGTGTTTTTTCCCACATTGCAAGAAAAATTGGAAAGAGAATCCCCTTCTAAAGTTCATATGTCAATCCTGGGCAACACTGTTTTTCTCAACAGCAAGTCTACCTCTGGGACTAAGTTTCATAGAATTCAAATTAGCTTGAGGTTGAAGATCTATTATGAAAACAAGAGATAAATTTGTGTTTTAGAAAATGATGTAATAATATACCAGAAAAATCAGTGCTAAGTTTCAATAAGTATTTAACAAAATTTATCCAATTTCCTCAAATTCATGTAATTTTAATGTTATAAAACCTGGCTTATATTTACGGAAGTCTTACTGAGGCATTACATCTATGTTTGACAAGACAAAGGGTGCTTCTTGGTTCCTCATAGTTCAGGAGATTCAAATTTTAAACTTGAGTATGAAGTGACTAAGGTGCCAATACTGTGCAGTTAGTAACTTGGCGTTTGAAACAATACCTTCTGTAGGCTGGTTTGACTTTCCAGGTCTGGTTAAGAGCTGTTACCATGGTCACATTAGGGTAGGTTCTTCCCTTTAGATTGTAGATCTTCATCAGCATGCCACGAACAAAATGAAGAAATTATGACCTTCTTAAGATACCTGATTCTCTAAGGAAACACATGCATGCCACCAGAACTCCTGGGATTCTTTAAGTGCACTATTTCAGCTTTCCAGGTGACACAGGGATCAATGCAGGCCAGAATGGCTGCTCACTCCAGGGTGCAAGACCACAGGTAGGAGAACCAACGAAGAGAAGCCAGCCAGCGGATCACAGCAGTTAGGAGAGCAGTGACCAAGAGAAAGCAAATAAACATGATTGACAGCCCTAGAGGACAGAAGTGTGGTATTCAAAGTTTGTCTATGCTGTTTGGGCTAGTGTTTTAGTTTAATATAGCATCACAATACTTTGGAAGACTTTAAAATTTTTTTCCATTGTCTTGTACTTCATTTAGTCATTCCCTTATTTATACACATGTCCTCTTATTGAGAACAGAATTTTCAGCATAAACGTGAATAGGATCCTAAATTGGTATTTTTCTCCATATTGTTCATTTCCAGCAATGATATCGGGTGGGAACCTCAGGCACCTGTCCAGCCCTGCTGAACTGGAGTTACAGTTTTAACAGGATCCACCAGTGATTAAAAAGCCTCCCCAGGATGAAGATGAACAAAAGTATAATGAAAAAGGTCTCTTTAGAATAGTTCAGAGATAGCTAGGGATGCGAGATTTTAGTATCACTGACGATTGATCTGGATATGGCAGAGTCTTTTAAGCCAAAAACCCTGAAGGGAGGACAATGCGCCTCTATCACGCACATGGAGCCCAGAGAACCCGCAGCCTCACTGAGCACTGAACAATGGTCGCGGGCCTCCCAGACTCCAAGACATTCAAAATTATTTAAGTTAGGTGTCTAATAGTTATAATGCAGAAAAGACAAATGCCGTGGTGACCTATAGGGGAGACTAAAACTTAGTGTTCAGGTTTCTACCGCACTCAGTTAAATATATGACAGCCTCCACCCTGGCACTGCCTCAGTAGAGGAAATATATCTTAGAAATGGGAGGAGGAGACAATTCTATAGAAACTGATTTCACCCTCATATGATTTCCCTAATGGGAGTTCTGCTTTTTGTTCCTATATTACAAAGTAGTATTCAGATGTTATCTATTTTCTAAATAGCCAGATAAATTTAATATCTGTAAATAATTTGTGGATATTATTTTGAAAATGAAAACAAATTTGAAAAATGTGCATATTTGACGATTATTGTCTTTAATGTGTTTCTCCATGAACGCCATCCAAAGTTCACTCCAGTGCTGGACATGCAGCTCAGAGATGGAGTGCTTCTCAGCATCCATGAAGTCCTGGCTTTGGTCCCCAGTAGGACGAAAATAATTGCGTGTCTATAATACATATAATATCTACTTCAGATTGAATTTGTGATAAGACTGAGTCTAAGATTAAATACACTGGATAATGAAGACTTATACCCTTTTCTTTTAGATGTATGTGGAGGAGTGGGAAGTGGAACCTTTTCTGTGTGGCTCTCCTAGCAGGCCTGATGCTCACCGTATGCTCAGGCTGGCCTGTGAAGTATCGCAGTCCTTCTGCTTTTGCTAGAGTATGTGCTGCTTTTAGGCTATGCAGCTGAGGAATTCAAAGACAAAACAACAACAACAACAACAACAACAACAACAAAGCAACAGTATCTTCCTGCCTGGGCTCTGTGAATCATCAATAACTTTTTAAAAGCTTGAACCAGTACTTTTGACATTCACTGTTAATTAGTGCTGTTGCAATCTTCAGCGGAAGGAACGAAGGGGCTCCCTCCTTCACAGCCTGCCTCGCTTTCCTGTTGCTTCCAGATTGCTTGCATTCAGCAGACCAAGCTACAGTTCCTGCCTTGCAGGAGACACTTGCACGCTGCAGTGGGATGTAGGAGTTACTTAATCAGGTCTTAGAAGCGGGGGCTTAGTGTGGGCGCTCATGAAAGAAGAGCAAATGGAAAATATTAAGCTGCGCTCTTGATTCCTGCTTCTAATTTTAAGGAGGAAATCACAGATTAATCAAGCCCCATGCTCGAGCCCAGAGGCATGTTTTTGAGATACCCCAAAATAACACATAGAAATGCTTTTCTATGTTTGATAAAAGCACCCTTGACTACTTGCTGTGCATAATATGATATATTTTGCTATGCAACGTGCTGGAGTAAAGAATTTTGGTTGCAACTAAAAAAATTGCTGGACTGAAGGCATAGCACTCAATAATCATGGTTAGGCATACATAGTCTTAGCACCGGAAACGAGTATCCAAATGCACGTTATGAGTTGAGGAAGGTGAGTGAGCCACTCTAAGAGAAGAGCACCACTCTTTAGTGAGTTTGGATAAACAGGATGCTGCTTCTCCAGCAGCATCTGCGTGTGTCATGTGACTGAAACACATGGTGATCCTGCGATTTGTGACGAACAAACTTACCCTTTACCAGCCAGAACAGAAAAACATATTCCTGTTTCTTACACAGCAACAAAATGTAAGTAATATAGTCTCCAAAAAATCCCTAGCAATTAATTCTCTAATATTTGGTTCCGACTCATATCAGGACAGTAAACAGCAGTGCTGGAGAGATGGCTCAGTGGATCAGAGCACTGGCTGCTTTTCCACAAGACCCGGGTTCAATACCACTAACATGGAGGCTCACGACTGCCTGTGACTTCCGGTCTAGAGAAGCCCTCACCCTCCTCCAGCCTCTCTGGCAACGGGCACGCAAGTGGTACACAGACTCGCAGCTGGAATGGCCACACATGAATAAATAAAAAAAATGTACAAAGAAAATAAAGAACATATGTAGAAATATTTCCTGAAAGTTTTCACCTCAAGCGACTCGAACGTAGCAATTTAAATTTCTGTTCTGACTAGCTCTAGTGAGGCTTCTAGAAATCTCCTTTGAAGGCAATGACATGGGAGTGGTGACATGTTGCAGATGCCCCTTTGAGAAGTGGTACTGACTGACAATGCCCCTTCTTCCACATCTCTGCTACTCTCTCAGTATTAGAAAGCAAAGAACATGCTTAGCTTATGTCATCAATTTTAATCTTCATTCTGAAGGTGCTGGTGATGAAGGTGGTCTAGATTTTAATGCAAAATTTTAAAATAATGTAGAAGCCCAAAAAAAATCTTAGAAGAGGCTGAATTGAGTGTGTGTCTCTAAGTGTTCATGTGCATTTGGGTGTGAGTGTGCATGTGCGTGAGTGTATGTATGTGTGTGAGTGTGTGTTTGGGTGTACATGTGTGTGAACGTGTATTTGTGTGCATGTGAGCGTATTTTGTGTGTCCATGTGTGCCTGTGTGAGTATATATATGTATGTGAGTGTGTTTATGTTTATGTGTGCATTGTTTGTGTGCATGCATGTGAGTATGCATGTGTATGAGTTTGTAAGACTGTGCATGTGTGTGACTGTGCATGTGTGTGAGTGTAGATTTGTGTGCATGTGTATATGTGTGTGAGTATGTATGTGAGTGTTTGTGTGCATGTGTATGAGTGAGTGCTTGCATGTGTTTTCTGTCTAGGCCACCAATCAGCTCTGTTCCACCAGTTGCTCCCTAAATAACCACACAGAGACTTAATATTAATTAGAATTGTTCAACCAATAGCTTTGGCTTACTTTTTATCTAGCTCTTACAACTTAAATTATCCCACTTCTATTAATCTATGTGCTGCTGTGAGTCACATTTATCTCATGGATGTACTTAACTTCACATCCTGCTCACTCTGCACCTCGTGGCATCTCCTCCAACCCTGTCCTTCTCCTTTGAGCTCTCTTTTTGTCTGCAAGTCCCACCTAACCTCTACCCATCCAGCTATTGGCAAGTCAGCTTCTTTATTAAACCAATCACAGTAACATATATTAAGTGTAAAGGAATATTCCACATGTGTGTGCATTTGGTTGTGGGTATACACATGTATTCGAATGTGTGTACATGTGTGTGTTTGTGTGTATGAGTGTTTGTGTATGCATATGTTTGTGTTCATATGTGTGTGAGTGTGCATGTATGTGTGAGCGTTTCTCTAACTTCGGAAGCAAATGAATTACGTATATAGAACATTCCAGTTGTCTGAAGTTACAGGTGGGGCAACTGCTAGGACTAGGAAAGATACTTGGCGATTCGGACATAAGATTTGTTAAGAAGACAGAAAAATAGCCGTCATTGTGAAATTCTGAATGCACAGCTCTTTAGGAAAAGCTTTAATAGACAGAGCCTCAAGCAGTTGCACAAACTGGATAAATGAACTCTCTCCCAAAATCTGGAAGGAAATGTGAGTCTCTGTAAATTTTCTGAACACTAGGACACTCCACTGATACGTTTCTTTGCTGACCTGGCACTTTATCTGGGGCACTTACTCATTCCTGATACCTTCTCAACTTCTTATCTGGAATAAAATGATTCAGGCTTTGCTTGCTTGTTTGCTTTTTTTTTATTTCATAATATTTATTTATTTTTTAAAATTGATTTTATTGAGCTCTACATTTTTCTCTGCTCCCCTCCCTCCCTCTCCCCTCCCCCTTCAATCCTCTCCCATGAACCCCATGCTCCCAATTTACTCAGGAGATCTTGTCTTTTTCTACTTCCCATGTAGATTAGATCCATGTATGTCTCTCTTAGGGTCCTCTTTGTTGTCTAGGTTCTCTGGGATTGTGATTTGTAGGCTGGTTTTCTTTGCTTTCTTAATAAAATATGATTACATCATTTCCCTGCCCCCCCCCACATGTAACTCCTCCCTTGTTCCTGTCATCTTCATCGCTTTTCTTCTTCAGGTCATGTTTAGGCATCTATGTCATGCTACTATGTAGGAAGATTCCCTATCATTTCTAGGGGACACCTCTTAGAGCAGGTTTTCCAGCCCTCTGTCTCTTACAATCTTTCCACCCCCTTTTCTGTGGCATTCCAAGACTTAGGCTTATGGGTTGTGTTATAAATACATCAATCGAGACTGGTCACTATGTGATCATTTGTTCTCTGTATTCTGACCGGCTGATTGTGGTTTTCTATAATGGTTTCCTGTTACAAAGTGACGTTTCTTGGGTGAGGAGTGAGAGTCACATTTTTCTGTGGGAATAAGGACAGATATTTGAGAGTATTTAGGAACCATGCAGGTTTAGTGGAGTGACGGCAGTAGGTTCTCTGCTAAGATCTGTGGTCAATCTCACTAGTGCTGGTGGGGTATGAGGCATGGTTTCCTTCCTGTTGAGCTGACTTTCTCAACTGAAAGCCAGGCTTCACAAGTGTGGGAAACCTAGGATTTTCTATCAGCTTATTTCTGCTGTCCTCTGAGCCAGCTGCCAACATCATAAATACGCAAGAGACAGACAATACAGCAGCAAGCTTGCTGAGCAGCGTAGAGCACGGGTTTCATATCACACAGTGGGACTTAACTCCAACCAAATATTGGCTGACTACTCCCACAAGTTTTGTGCCATTAGTGCACCAGCCTCTCTTGCAGGTCACCCTTGTAGATCACAGGGTTTATGACTGGCTTGGTGTTACCTTTTTCCCTTGGTTGTGTATGGAGTACCTTCTGGTACTAGGGACATTAGTACATAGGGGTGAAGGTTTCAATAGGAATCAGCTGGACTTCTCTGTGTTCAACATAGTGTATAGCTGTTGTCTTCAGCAATGGGGCATTACGATCAGTTTGGAGAAAGCAATCAACAACTTTGGCAGTAGCCTGTATTGCTTGGGACTTTCTATGGGGCTCCTCTTGGCCAACAACTTGGTTAGATGGAACCCATTCCTGGAACTGGAGGTTTTGTTTGGTGGTGAGAGCAGTCTTGTTGGGGGTTTTTCTTCCCTGTTGTTTGGTAGGTTAGGGTTCTTTCATATATGAATCTGTTTTAAGGCAGTTCTACTGTATTAAGTTTCCATAAGACCCCTCAAATAGATGTTAGTTTTAGCTGTCCCTCCCTGAATTCCATCCCTTACCCCTTTATAACCCCCCTTTATGTTTGGTCTCCCCACTTCTAGCTATCCACAAGTATCTATTGCTTTCCCATTCCTAGGGAGCTCTATCATCCCTCCCCCTAGTTCCTTACTCTGTACCCAACCCTGTGGTTATATGGACTGTGGCTTGGTTATCATTGATTTAATAGCAAACATCTATACATGAGTGGATATATACCGTATTTGCCCTTCTGAGTCTGGGTTACCTCACTCAAGGTGATTTTTTTTATAGGTTCATTCATTTCCCTGTGAATTTCATAATTTTATTATTTTAACAGTCAAGTAATATTCCATTGTAAATGTATCATCTTTTCTTTAACCTTTCTTCAGTGGAGGAATTTTTTCAGTTTCTGGCTATTATCAATAGAGCAACAGTGAACATGGATGAGTAAGTGCCTCTGTGGTAGGATGAAGCATCCTTTGGGTATATGCCCAAGAATGGGACAGTTGGATCTTTTTTGTTATTTTGTTTGTTTGTTTCTCTCCCCCAGAAAACATAATGTTTTTATTAGTTATTTGGAAATTTCATACAATTCACCCAGATCACACTCACATCCTATTCCTCCCAGTTTCACCCTCCTACCTTTGCCTGCCTCCTCCTCAAAGGAAAAGGAAAAGAAAAAACTAAGTTATATTTGTGTTTCCCTTATACACATTGGAGCCTAATCAAACTGCCAGTGGCCAGCTCCTTAAAAACAACTGAGTGTCTTCAATAACTTCATGTCCAGACTAATTTTGGTGGTGGATGGGTCAGGGGAGATTGCCACAACAGCCTTCACTGACTCTTGTTCTCAGATATGGGTCTGTAGTCGATACCACTGCAAAAGGTGCCCCTTTGCCCAGAACAGCCCAAGGCAGCACAGATCATAGACATGAACAAGGTTTCTAGTGGCAGCATGGATGATGGATATCACTATGGTTTCCAGCAGCAGGGTATAGCTGGATGTTGAGGTAGACTGATTCCCATCTTTCTGAGGAATTGTCACACTGGTTTCTATGGTGACTGTATAAGTTTGTCTTTCACCAGCAATGAATGAGTATTCCACATCTTCGTTAGCATGAACTGTCAATTGTTTTATTATTCTTAGCCATTTGGACAGGTATAAGATGAAATCTCAAAGTGGTTTTGATTTTTCATTTCCCTGAGGACTAATGATGTTGAACTCTTTATTTCTCAGACATTTGTGTTTCCTCTTTTGAGAATTCTATGTTTAAGTCTGCACCCCATTTTTTAACTGGGTTATTTATTTTTCTTGCTGTCCAGATTTTAATTTTTTTTTAACCATACATTTATTCTTTTAATTCCCCGGTGAAAATGCTTCCTCAAAGGACAAAACAGTCAGCAAAGGCGTCTGAAACCACAGTGCAACACAGGCTGTAGACTTTCCAGGATAAAGTTCATCATTTAATGAGAAAGAAATTACAAACAGAAGTGGAGACTTGAAGGCAGCAAGCAGTGTTATGGCCTCCACCTCACTGAGAAGGCTCTAGAGACGTTGGCCGTGACATCAGCGGCCTCTTTGAGGTCTACTCAGCCCTTCTCAGGGTGCTTTCCTGCCTGTGTGCTTCTCTGATTGCAGTGTTATACAGGGTGAACCTTTACTTTCCTGTTTTCTGTTTTTATATTGTGTGAAAAGTGAGAAACCTTCGTGTGGAAAATTAACTATTTTTAATTGTAAGGCAGTAGGAGCTGGAGGTTTGTGGTTATCAGGGCTAGTGTGTGGGCCGGTGGAAGAGGACTGTGGTCAGACGGTTGGAGAGGTGTAAAAAGATGTTCACAAGAATAAGGCCAAAAACTACGTCTTTTGGTGCAAAAAAAAAAACAAAACAAAACAAAAAAACACTGTATACATTTCTCTCACAAACACGACAGTCTCAGTATGTATTGTCAAGAAAGGGATGACCAGGTGTTCTCGGTGCCTCAAGCTGATCTTTTTCAGAGCAATGACCCTGCCACTGTGTAAGATGCATGCTTGCTTCCTTTGGTCTGAAGATTATTTTATTCACCAAGGCACGTGTTCTCTCCTTATCTACCAGGTTTACATTTAAAGCTTAGGGAGACAAAACTCGAAAAGAACATGATTTTTGACTCTGGGGAATGTAGAGGCTCAGGGCAACAGGAGTTCTAAGCAAACGCGATGCAGCGTGGCCTTTGGTGTTGTAGTAGGAGTCATAGTTATTATGATAGTATCCGATGATGAGAGGAGAACAGTGCGGCTAAGATCTGATAGAAAATGAGACTCGAAAGGAAAATTAAGAGAGCATGGGTTTTGGGTGATGAACTGAAGCAGGCCGTGGTTGCAGGGGCATAGATGTCATGTCAGAGGGCGCGCCATTCATGAAACTGTAGCTGTGCTCTCTAAGTGCAGTTCCTGGAGCATCCTAAAGAAGATATCGAGTGCTAAGCTCCTTACTCTGGATACCTTGGATCAGCGCTCCTGTGGGGGCAGAAGCTGCATTTACTGAGCCCTCCAAGCAAACTAATGTGGCACATTCTGTAGGGTGGGAGGCAGGGACTTCCAACCTTGTTTTCATGTTAGACTCCCAGGAAGTATAAAATAGGAGAGCTGGGTCCCATCCTGGAGGACATACCTGATTTGTCAGCAGAAACTTTGTGTGCTTGTGTTTAATTTTGTTGACAGAATTTCACACATGAGCACCCTCTGCCACTGTCGTCACTTTATCTTCATGCCTTGACACCTTCTCCCACTGCCTCTTCCCCTTCAACTCCTCTGTGTCCCATCTTTAGCACTTCCCAAATCCACACGCAATTCCTTTATACTTATTATCACACACACACACACACACACACACACACAGAGAGAGAGAGAGAGAGAGAGAGAGAGAGAGAGAGAGAACCTATTGAGTCCAATTAATGTTGCATGTATTTAGAGATGACCAGTTAGGATTGGAAAGCTGTCCAGGTGCTTATCCCTGAAGAAACCTGGGTTTTCCCTCCTTTAGAAGACATCAGTTACTTATAGGGGTTTTCTTCTTCTAGGGGTGGGTCTTCTGAAACTTTCTCCCACCGAACTGGTGTGGTCTTGGGAAGCACTAGTGCAAGAAACCATGCTGTCAAGAGCTCATCGGTGGAGCATCCCTGACATGTCTAAAAGACTTTGTCCCCAAGATGTCTTCTAAATCCTCTGGCTCTGCCTCTTCCTCTACAATGTTCTCTGACCCTGAGGTGTGGAGTTGTATTTTAGATGTCCCAGTTGGATCTGGGCACCCCACGGTCACTTATTCTCTGCATTTTGACCAGTTGTGAATCCCTGCAATAGTCTCTATCTGCTGCAAAAAGTGTTTCCTTTTATGAGAAGTGAGAGCTGCAGCTATTTGTAGGTATAAGAATAAATACTTAGAATACAGTTGGAAAATACTTTAGTAAAACGCTAGGAATAGGGTTCTCCTCTAGGGTCTCTGACCCCACTACCTAGTTCTTGGCTAGTTTTGCAGAATCAGACATTAGATCCCCTCACTGAGTAGGCCTTATGCTCGCTTATTCAGTTGTTAGTTATTTCAAGTTATAAGTGCCACTGTTACACCACTAGGGATGTCTTGCCAGGCCAGTCACTGTTGTATTTTGCAGCCTTTCCAGCTAGGTAGAACTACTAACTATTTTTTCAATGGCAGCTTACATAGCACCTTGATACTATGAAGCTAATCCTCAGAGAGGAGGCACCTAGGCCAGTTCCACCCGAATGCCTCCAAGTGTCCCAAGTGCTTGATGTCTTCAATAATAGAGACTGTCTTCAAGTCCTGTGAGGCAATAAAGAGCAACAGAAGTATCCTATATTACTGGGGGGGGGATCTCTTTTACTCTCTGATTAATAACTTGAAGGGAATAACCCTTGCCTGGTGTTGGCCTTAATAATAAAAACCCAGAGTAAGCTTTCAGGGGGTGAAAGCTGAAAGATCAGAGAAAGAAAGCAGGCAACCACTAGAGTTCTTACCTCTACAAAATCTTCAGACAGAAAGGGTATCCTGTTGCTACAAGTCCTCAGACTGAATGCTGTCTCTACGAAACCTCAGATTCAATCCTGAGCTCCTGTCCCCTCCTACCACATTCCTCTCTCCACCCAGCCATATCACTCCTGTCTCCACCTCCATAGTGCTGGGATTAAAAGTGTGAGCCACCACTGCTTGCCTTTGTTTTAGAGTGATTCAATCTCAGGTAGCCTATGGTGGCGTTGAACTCACAGAGATCCATCTGCCTCTGTCTTCCGAGTGCTGGGATTAAAGTTTTGTGCCACCACTGCCTGGCCTCTGTGGCTAACTAGACTGGCTAACTCCATACTCTGATCTTCAGGCCAGCTTTATTTGTTAAAGCACAAGCAAACTATCACCACATTTCTTTTTTTTTTGTCTAAAATAAAAAAGCTTATAACTAATATAAGAAAAACTATATACAATAAATACAACATATAACTGTATACAATATATACAGGCAATAAGTACATCAACAATGTCTAGTCCATTTGCATTTGACAAATTCAGAGAAAATACTCCTTTATCTATTCTAGTTTTCGTTTTATTCTAACTTGCATTACCAATCCAAAATTATCTTTTAATTTCTCTCAATCTTATACACTTCACATTTCTTTAGTGAATTCCTTTTCTGAGTCTGGTAAGCAAGGAAAACTATAACTTTAACTATGTAATCTTCTTTTTTGTTTTGTTAGATTGTTCATGGTTCCTCAGGGAACATTATCATCCCATGTGGGGTAACTCCAACTCCATTAAAAATATATATGTATGGACACAGACACACACACACACAAACCCACACACATAATTATGTATATTATATATTTTTAAGGTAAGATTGTAAATTAATAGGTTTCCATATGGTTTTTACAGACATCCTTATCATTATTTATCTCCCTTTCCTTCTTCTCCCTCTGTATTACCCTCCATTCTTTCCTTTTCTCTCTTCTTAAGATTTCTAAACATCAAATAATTTCCTTAATGTCACATAAATAATAGTGAGACTGGATGTCTCACTGTGGCTGACACCAAGGCCCATGTTTGTCCACTTTGTTTATGGATCTCTTGAGAATGCTGTGTGGTAGCAGAGGCTAAGTAGCTTCTCCCATGGCTCACTATAAAAGGTCCCTTATTTACTTCTGTTGCCACAGAGAGGAGAGTCTCTGAGAAAGACCAAACACTGGAAGATGTGGCTTCATCCATGAGGAACAGGGGTGAGCAGCCACGTATTTTTCACATCACTTCTTAAAGACACTTAGGTTTAGAACTCCACGAAGCACTTAGGCTTGCTATACGACACTCCTATTTTCAGTAAGTGCAAGGAACGTGAATTTCATATAGAACTTCAAATAAACTTACCCTCAAATGAAATAATGTTGTTGCTTAGCAAAAAGACTCACAGAAGAATTCAAGATTTTTATTTTTTACAGAATTATTGCAAAGACATAGGGGAAGTAGCTCCTGGTGTTTTTGTTTTAATTTTTGATACAATTATGTATACAATGAATTATGATTATATTTACCTGCCATTACCCTGTTTCAACCAATTTGCACTCCCATTAATTCCCTTCTGTCTCATCTCACTCCTTCATTCCTCTTTCCTCCTTCTTTCCCTGTCCCTTCCTCCTTTCCTTTTCCTCATTTCTTTGTTTCTTCCTTCCTTTTTCTTCCTGATCTCCTTGTAAGCAGTTATAGTTGTTGTGTGTTCATAATGACAAGGACCACATTGTACCTAGAAGACAGTACCCAACTATATTCCTTCTTTGGTTCTCAGTCTTTCTGCCACGTTTCCTGTAACATCCTGTTTTGGATCAAACACTTAGTAATCACTTACTTTCAGCACTTTGACCAGTTATAGGTCCCCACTTCGATCACTACTCACTGCTGAAGAAAAGCTCTCTAATCTAGGGTTAGATGTGAATTTTTATCTATAAGTGTAAACAGAAATATTTAGAAGTCAGTTTAACTATATGTCCACTTAGAAAACCATCAATAGTGGGTTCTGACCAATTCCATAATGCCAGACATATATTCTTAGGTAGCAGGCTTCAAATCCAATCAGGAAGCAGTTGGTTAAACATAGAATGTTTGTTTCAATATTGCACCAATGGGCATATCTTGCCAGAAAGTCCAATATTGAAACAGTCAGAGTATACAGTCAGTTGTGATTTTGATAATTTTTTTCTCCCAACAGTCTGTATAACACCTTTCAGTATTATCAATGGGAACAGGCAGGAGGGAAGCTTCCAGTTCAGGTCCAGTAGGTTTCTCTGTGTTCTTAGTTATTAATCTTCACTAATAGGGTCCTTGAGTCTAGTTCTTGCTGTCAACTGTGCTGACTAAGTTTGTGTCAACTTGACACAAGCTAGAGTCATTGGAAAGAAGGGAGCATCAACTGAGAAAATGTTTCCAGAAGACAGGGTAGGCAAGCCTATAGAGTATTTTCTTAATTAGTCACTGATTAGAGAGGGCGTAGCCTGTTATAGGCAGTGCCATCCCTGGGACTGTCATCCTGGGTTCTATAAGAAAGCAGACTGAACAAGACATAGGTAGCAAGCCAGTAAACATCATGCCTCCATGGACTCTGCATGAGCTCCTGTCTCCAGTTTTCTGCCCTTGTGTGAGTTCCTGTCCTGACTTCCTTCAATGAAGGACTATGATTTGGAAGTATTAGCAAATGAGTCCTTTCCTCCACAGATTTCTTTTGGTCATGGAGTTTCATCACTCTGATAGAAACCCTAACTAAGATAAAAATTGGTACCAGGATAGTGGGGTATTGCTGCGACAGACCCCTGTTTTGGGGAGGTCTGTGGAAAGACTTAGGAACTTTGAGTTAGAAAACCCATTGAGTATTGAAAGATCAGTGACTTGTTCTGGAGGAGCTTGAAAAAAAAGAATATTGAGAGCCGTACAGATGATGGAGTCCTGGCTTGTGACGTTTCAGAGGGAAGCAAAGGCTCTATGAGGCCCTTTGTGTGAAGAATCTTTGGTGTCTGATCAGCTGGAGCTGAAGAATATGCTGTGATTAGCACGAGAACAGAAACACTAAAGTAAAACCTTTAATTTGTTGAGACAACAGATGTGGTCAGCTGCTGCTGAAGAATCAACCGTGATTAAGAAGAGACCAACATCACTGAAGCAAAGACTTCTAGGAAGTGTTTCCTCAGGATCAGCAAACAAGAGCTCTGTTCCAGAGGCGGCCAAGGTTGTTCCTCATGCTGACTGCTGAACTTGGTAGTCTAAGAATCACCTGGGTGCTACTGGTTTTGAAGGCATGAGTGATCACGGAGAGCAGACTATTGGTTGAAGGTTTAGCCCAGTTACAGCAAGGGACTACAGCAGTTTTGGAGATGCCAGTACCATGGGATGACCACTGAGAACAGCAGTAGCAGTGGACAGGAGCCAGCTGAAGCTTAGAAAACAAGCTGTGTGTACTTCCAGAGGGTGGGGCCCAAGAGATGACCCAAGCCCTTGGGAAGAGCCCAAAAGATGGTAAGTTGATCCCAGACATTGCTTATTAGAGTTATTTACACAGATGGAACTTAAGTTTCCTTAATTCAGACTGTGACTATGCTGTAGTTCTTCCCCTCTTAAAGTAAGCAAGTATTTAATTTGTTTTCAATTTGACAGGAGTCTACAGTCGAGAGACTTTGAATTTTAAAAATTGTTTGGATTTTAAAAGAGACTGATCATTGTAAAGGGAATGAGTTTGTAAGTATTTGAATTTTTAAAGATTGTGGGACTTTACAAATATTGGAATATTTTATATTGTGATGCTCATATTAATGTGAGATCTTGGGGGAGAATAAGAAAGGAGGAAAGGTTCTGTCTTAATCATGATGTGTTGTGTGTCAAGTTGACAAGGCACCAGGTGTGCTGGTTAGTTTATGTCAACTTGACCCAAGCTAGGGTTATTGGAGAGGAGGGAACATCACTTGAGGAAATGTCTCCAAAAGATCTACCTGTAGACAGGCCTGTATAGCATTTTCTTAACTACTGCTTGATGTGAGAATACCTAGTCCATTGTAGATGGGGCCACCTCTGGGCTGGTGGTCCTGGGTTCTATAAGAAAGCAGGCTGAGTAAGCCATGGAGAGCAAGCCAGTAAGTTGCACTCCTCCATGGCTTCTGCATCAGCTCCTGCCTCTGACTCCAGTTCTGCTTGATTTTTTTTTTTAATCTTGAGTTCCTTCAGTGGTGAACAGTGACAGAGAAATGTAAGACAAATAAACAGTGTCCTTCCCTTCCCAAGATGCTTTCAGTCCTGGTGTTTCATCCCAACAGCAGCAACCCTAACCAGGACAGCAACCAAGGGCGACTGAAAGGACTTGTGGTGGTTTGGAAACTTCTCAGTTCCATCTAGCCAACAATGCCTATCCTGAAGCTGGCAGTAATACTTTAGTTTTAAAATCCGTAACTTCTGGGACCAGAACTAACCACCCACAAGGATAATTAATTTTGTTCAAGTTCACTTTTTTTTGGGGGGGGGGTTTTTCGAGACAGGGTTTCTCTGTGGCTTTGGAGCCTGTCCTGGAACTAGCTCTTGTAGACCAGGCTGGTCTCGAACTCACAAAGATCCGCCTGCCTCTACCTCCTGAGTGCTGGGATTAAAGGCGTGCGCCACAACCACCTGGCTCAAGTTCACTTTTAAAGATGAATTCTTTAAAGTTAGCTGTAAGTTTTTTAAAGAGACAATTTTGGGTTCTGGCATAGAGAGTTTCTCTGTGTTCTGTGGTGTCACCATGCATGGCTTCCCTGTTGTCTTCCACCAGAGCTGTATATTTCTAAACACTCGTGAACCTACACAACCCATCATGCATTTAAAGTTTACCTTAATCTTTATACTTGACAAACATTCACCGGTTTGCAAAAGTGTATAATGACTTGAATATACTATTACAGCATTCTACAAAGGATCTTCACTGTCTTCTGTTCTCTGCTTAGTCTTCTCTCTCTCCCTCCCTCCCCTGATTTGTAGCAAATACTCTTTTCACCCTCTTGACAGGTCTTTGTCTTCCAGGGTGTTAGTTATATAGTTGAAGTCATGCTGTAGCTACTCCAGACTACTCAGAAACAATATATATATATTTTTGGTTTTTTGAGACAGGGTTTTTCTGTGGCTTTGGAGCCTGCACTGGAACTAGCTCTTGTAGACCAGGCTGGTCTCGAACTTACGAAGATCCGCCTGCCTCTGCCTCCCGAGTGCTGGGATTAAAGGCATGCACCACCACTGCCCGGCCAGAAACAATAATTTGACTTTTCCTCCATATCATTTTATGACTTGCTAGCTTATTTATCTTTTGGTTCTGAATAATATTCTGTTGTGAGATACCAGAGTTCAATTATTCATGTACTTACTGAAGGACATCCTACATACTTCACATTTTGGCAATCATGAATGAAGCTGCTTTGAATACCTATGGTTAGGTTTTTTGTGTGAATATGAATTTTCAACCCACTTAAAACAACACTAAGGAGCACATTTTTAGAACATATAGTAAATACATGATTAGTATATACTCCTGAGATTTATAATGATATGCAAATGGGTATTCAGATGACTAATAATCATGTACGATCTCATGGCTTTTTCTAAGCAATGATGCCATCTCATTTTTTTTTTAATTGCTACGTGCTCTGATGGATTATATGATTTAATCTCTACCACCAGATAGACATATATAATATACAAAACCTTTCTGATTGAGCCTCAGGAAGATCAAATAACTTTTACCAGCTGATGTTAGATGTAGTAAATTCAAGATTTAATTCAGACCATCTGAAAACAGAGCTTACCTCCATGTCACAGTAGTTGAGAATCACAACCCTCAATATGCTAGGCAATTACTTTCTTACTGGTTACCGCAGTGTACGTAAATAAAGGCGGTCAAGATCCAGCTGTTGGGACCATGGAGTCATGGCCTCCAGCTGCTCTTCCCTGCTAGAGATCTTTACCCCTGATTTGAGTTACTAAAAGCTGTGTCAAAGTTGTTTACCAGCTCTGCTTCATGAGCATGTGTTGTTTTGCCTTGAGAGTCAGAGGATAAGGTTTTCATCTGTTGACCCACCTGTCTGTTGTGTATATAAGCCTCCATGGTGCTATTGAATAAGGGGCTTCTTACCAGTGACTAGAGGTCCGTGTCTCTGTCTCTCTGTCTGTGTGTCTTTGTAGGTTTTAACCTCCAGCCCCTAGCCCGAAGCAGCTCGGTAACTGTATGGTAGAGCATAGTGCGCAGACAGAATGGCGTTTGTGCATAGCATTCAGGTAGTTTCTTACAGCGAATTTTCATCAGTGAGTTCTACCTAATCCGCCAGATCTGGCATTTTCTTTAAAAGAATTCTGAAATACACTGATCACATAGTGGCTTTCTTAAAACCCGAGGAGAATAAGAACAGCAGAAACCAATCTGAGTGCACAGAAGTTTTTGTTGTTTTGATCTACTTCTGTGTGTCTTACAAAAATTCCCACAGCTCTGGGAAAACCTGTCCTATCTCTTTTTCTTGTTGTCTCCCGAAGCCTGACTCATATAACATTGGGAGGAGCCAGTGAGTTATGTATGGATGGTTGTGGAAAATGAAAACGCAGCTTGGAACCTCTCTGTGAGTCAGAGACTCCTCTGCAAGATTGGAATGTGACTCCGCCCATCACCTTCTGGTTTGTGTATGATACCTTCAAGAGTTAGAAGAAAGAGTTCCTGGCCCAGTTCTGCGACTAGCCTGCAAAAGTTCTCCTAAGATACTTTAACTTTTCATTTCTTGGGTTACTCTGGAATTGTGTTTAATTCTTCACAGCACATTTGGACAGATCTAGGACTGCCAGGGTGATACACATCCATACTTAAGCTGCTTTTATTAGAAACATAATTTACAAACATACTTCTCCTGTGTAGTTGTTTAGGCTATTATTATTTCATATACTTTGTTATAGAATTATGAGTTACTTTTACCTAGCAGAGATTATTTCTTTTCAATTCAACTTCCAGTTCAAGTCTAGGTAATGGCTTCCTTAAGGGTGTCTCATGGGTAAACAGTTGGACTTCTCATCTGCTCAAATGCTTGGAATTATTACTACCTTCTCTAAAACTTGGCCACAGGGAAAAAATCTTTGAATAATGTATTCTCATTTGGCATGCAAACTCAAAATCCGAGAATTGAAGACAGTCTTTTAAAACTGTCATAGTACTACAAGAACTTCAAACTAACAACTTAAAAAAAAAACAAATGTGTTCTTTCAGTATATCATTAACCTAAATATTCAAGACATTAGAGATTTATTATAACCATTCCTAGGATAATTGATGGCCCATTTACTTTCTTTCTTATCTGTAGAGTTTGCTTTGATAGTGCTCTGTTAACAATACCTTTTTAGTATTTTTCCCTTATTAATTTTTAATGAGTTTCATTATGACATTTTTATACAAATGAATAATTATACTTTTTACATTATAGTTATTTGAAGAAAATAAAATATATTTTTGTAATGAGTTTAATTATGACATTTTCATGAAAATGACTTATACTTTTTACATTACAATTTTCTGAAGAAATTAAAATAAGGAAAAGAAATCTGGTTTTTATAAAGTGTACTGTTGGAGTATTATCTCCAACAGTATAGACTAAACCCACAGGAATACAACATTTTCCCCATTAAAATGATGATGTCACAGAGTCAAAAGAAGGCCAATAAGACTTGAGAAAAGTAGCATTTTAAAAATTTCTTAGGCTATAAATCTGTCTTGGAAATAACTCAGAAATACTATTCTTTCATAGACCTGAAGATAAATATGGCAAGAATGCTTTGTTAAAAATTCACTTGCTGAGCTGGGCAGTGGTGACACTTGCCTTTAATATCAGAACTCAGGAGGCAGAGGCAGGAGGATCTCTGAGTTCAAGGCCAGGCTGTTCTACAGAGTTAGTCCCAGGACAATCAGCACTACAAACAGAAACCCCATCTTGAAAAACCAAGAAAAGGAAACAAACAAACAAACAAACAAACAATATCCTCCCCCACCCCGCCAATCAGTCGCTTATACTGTTGTGAGAACTTCTGCAGGAGATGATAAGTATGTTTTTGTTTGTGTTTCTGTTTTTCTTTTGTGTCCAGTCAAAGCTATATTTAATTTATGGACATGAGCTATCTTTGCTGTCTGAGGCTTTGTCCATGGCTATGTCCATCAAGCAAACTCTTTTCCTGATTATACTAGCATAAACCAATACTTCTGTTTTAATAATTTACTCAGGTAAGAGGCAAGAGGTCTTATTCTGTATTTACTTTTTTTTTGTGGATCATTTAGACAGCTGTTCTTAAGACACAGGGGTTTTCCAAATGGATGCATGTTTGTTACTCTGCTAAAATCATTCACTTCATAAAGGAAGTACCATAGTAGTCAAAGTGCCCTTATTCCCTTCTGCATCCTGATATCAGTGAGAAAACCCTTTGTCCACTTCCATATTAAAGGCAACCACCGCATTTTCTTGCAAATATTTCAAGGCCATTTAATATATGCCAAGCCCAGGACCTGTTTAATAATCACAGAGATGTTTCACTGAGGGGAGTACATGTGAATAGGATGACTTTGGAGCCAGATGGTTTGGTTTGCAGACCCATTCACACCATCGGAGCCATTGGGCAATCACGAAACTTTCTGAACGCCCACTCTCTTGCATGCCACGTGAAAATTATGCCTATTTCGGAGTCTTTGTAAGATTAGAAAAAGATAAAATTTGCCTAGCACTTGATACTCCTATTCTGCCTGTTTACGATAAATTTTTCCTTAAATAAAAGGGAACTGATCCGTATCAAGTCTCTTCATGTCTGTAGTTGAAGTATTCACATTTTATATATTCAACTTTTTTGGCTCATGATTTTTCTCAATCACTCTTGCTCCCCCTCCTGCTATTGGTGACTGCTTTGACCTTTTACACCTAATTATTAAAATATTCCTTCCAGTTGCATTAAAAACTTACTTGATGATTGGTCAATATCATGGCTTTATTTTGATGCTGATGTTTATGTAAGATGAAATAAAGCTTGTCTTGTTCCTCATAATTCTCTCTTCTTATGCTGCCATTCTCATATTATAGCTAAACAATAGTCTTGGGTGGTGGTGGCACACGCCTTTAATTCCAGCACTCAGGAGCCAGGGGCAGGTGAATCTCTGTGAGTTTGAGGGCAGCCTGGTCTACAAGAGTTCCAGGTAGTCTTTGTTAAGGCAATTACAATAACCCTATGTAAACACAAACTGCAGCAGTGAGACACAAGGTACTCTACAGTCCTTTTTCTAACAGTGAATTGTTGTTTCCTCTGGAGTTATTAAATATTTCATTTGCTCATAATTTTGTGCCTACTTACTGATAATTGAAAGCTCAAATGTCTATCAAATATCCAGATGATATTTTCACATCAAATTTATGCAGAAATCTCTTAAAGTTTTCTGGCTTGCTGTAATTGGGGTGATCTTACAATTGGGTCAACTTAACAGTAAGGTGAATGTACTTACTTACTCTATGAAGTAGCCGTGCCCACTATTGCCTTTGATGACAACTTGGTGGTCATGGTGTCTTGAGACTAGAACAAACTGCCAGGGTTCCAGAAATCCCTTTTTTTAAAAAAAATTATTATTACAAGAAAAATTTACATTTACTCCCCTTGTTCCCGGCCCTCCCGCTCCCCCCTA
>JAQHUG010000036.1:9805431-9817308 GCA_028555095.1 Dicrostonyx torquatus
TTTTGAAACCTCAAAATCTAGTGACACACTATTTTCTTCAAAGTCACACCTCTAATCCTTCCCAAACAGTTCTCCTTACCAACTGGGTATCAAATATGCATACAGTACGAACCAGTGGGGACATTCTTATTCAAACCATCACAGTTTGGAATCTGCTTTTTTTGAGGTAAAATTTCATAAATGGACAACTGCTTATGGACTGAATTTTAAAACAGCTTGTCTAAAAATATGTGTATCTTAGAAATTAAGATTTTCAAAAGATAAATGTTAGCTATAAATGAGCAGTCAGACATTTCAGCACTGTAATTTCAGCTGCTAGATATTTAAAGAGGTAAAATATGAACTATTTGGAAAGATAAAAAAGATTTCAATCTAAAGACAAATGCTTACACAATATTCTAGGTAAGCATAAGAAACATGTTCTGAGGGTAACTAAGACTTGGGACAGATACAATCAGGGGTGTCATCGAAAGAATTGGCTTTATCAGCTAGCAATGGGCTTAGAGAATTGGGGTGCTGTTGAGGCCAAAGGAAAAAGACTTTGAATTTTCAGATTAAGGTTTAAGAATAAAGTTTTGAAATGAAGGATCAGGTTTGGAAGAAGCAGAGAACATAAAAGAACACCAAGAAGATGGCAGAGTAAAGATAATATAATTAGTTTCATAATAGATATTACGTAAGCCTTCATGAGCTATCACCCCCTACGCCACCTTCATCCCAACTAGAATGCCAGCTGTATGCAGAAGAAAACATAATGGATGAATTGGTAATTCATGAAATATATGAATTGTGCTGATGATTCATATAGCATATGCCAAAGTCAGTTCTTCTCACCTAAAACAATAATACAGACGAGTGACTGAAGGGTGTTCATTTCAGTTACACCTGCCACTTATACCTTAGTATGGAGGCTTCTCTAATAACTTCCCCCTCCACCCCCAAAACTTAAGATTAGATGGTATGGAAAGGAAGGCACAAGGCAGAAGGGTTAGGTATAGTACTTTTGTGCTGGGCCAATCTTGTGATTCAAATGCAGAAAGGGATGAGAAGGAATGTCAATGTTGGGGGAATACAATAGGAATGATAATACTTCTACCTCTGCTGAACTGCCACATTTCCTTCAGGACCCAGCCAAGTACCACTCAGCTTTCCTCAAACTGCCTTGGCTGACAGCTCTTCCCGCTTCAGCAAAGATGTCTAAACAGCCAAGTGACCCCAGCATCGTACTAATCAGGCAGGGCTCCCTAGAACGGAGAACTTGAAGAACTGCCAGAAAGATGAAGATGTATTTTCATTGGATCGCCAGATTTTTATCCTTTGTGTGGGGAAGACTACAGTATATTCTTTCTAGTCCACTGAGTTCGAAAAACACTTTCAGGGTATATTCTCTCGAAGTCTGACTTTAGTTTCAATCCCTAAAGTTTTACCTTAATTTAAAACAAAATGTGAATTTGTTTCAAACATGTTTTCCTTAGATGTAAAATGTACAGTCAGGAAAAGCATGATGAATAGTTTCTCAAACTTCCTGATTAAAGATAGTTTGCGGATTGGCGACATGGCTTAATGGATGAGAGTGTTTTGCTGCACAAGCATGAGTACCTGAGTTTGGATCTCAGATTCCATGTAAAAAGTCACAGCATGTGGTTGTAGCCCCAGCTCTGTACGTGATGGAGACATGAACTTCCAGGCTTGCTTTCTGTTCCAGCCTGACTCCAGGGTCCGAAGAGACCTTGTCTCAGGAGAAATTCAGACACTCAACATGTGTCTCCCTACATGTGCACACACCATACACACATACACAGTACACGTGTACACAGACATGCAGTGCATGTAGACAAAATTATTTGGGTACATTTGTTTTTACATTAATGCTATCTGGAAACAGAATGGTCAATAAGATGTTAAATAATGAGAATTTCAATTATTATCAATTGAAAATATATCTCTTATTTAAGGTCTGGCATGATTTATACAGCTATTAAAAATTATCCACAGTCTTACTTTGTTAGTTCCTGGTTGTTATGAATTCGATTTTGCCCATGTTTGGTCAAGCTGAGAAGTTTCTAAGAATTCTTCGACATTCCAGGCTTATTGCTTGTAGCTGCCTGCCAAGTCACTAAGCACACAAGACTGCTTGTGACAGAGTGTTTGTTTCAATATTTAGCATCATATTCTCAAATGGACCAGAAGGACCAGATGGAGAACACAAGCAACTTGGCAGGTATTTTAATCATCATTGTGAGTTATCTATGAAAAACAACGGTACCAGCTTGGCAGAGTAACGGGTGGTCAACCGTAAGAACATAATACTGATACAGGTATGGTTTATGTCATGCCTGTGTTAAACTATTAGATTTCTATAATTATGATAAAATAGCATAAAATAATATTTATTTAGCTTATAAGATTAAAGGCCAATGCTCTAGTCTTGGCTTACCTTAGCGGTGTGTTTTCTTATCCTGGGTTCCTTCACATGTCTCTCAGCTGGAGAGAAAGTCACTAGAATGTCATATCTGTCTTACCCACCAGTGAAATAGCCTTATTATCTTCTTCTAGGAAGGGTAGAAGAAGAGAAAGAAATCACAAACAAACAAACGAACGAACAAACAAATGAACGACAGGCCCCAAACTCGCATTTGGTCAGTCTGTGCCTCACAGAGGAAACTATTTGCAAAGGAGGAATGAAGCTTGTCCTCCAGACCATGAGAACTTGGGAGAAGAAATGTCTTGGTCGTCTCAGAGTGTGTCCACACAATTTCGGAACCCACCTGACCTCTGATCACTCAACTCACCAGAAGTAACCCTTTCTGAATAAAGATAGTTTGGGTTGACTTTTTTTTTCTTTACAAACCGAAGATTCTGTTAATGGGAACCGGCATTTGGTAAATATGTGTACACTTAATATTACCACATGCTGAGCGGGAGGTTTTTGTGTTCTAACTGGGTCTTCTCTAACAGAATGCCCGACACATGGCCATCATCTGCACAGTGATAAGAAAATGAAGGAGATGGAAGAATATAGGAGAAAAAGATCAGTAACATTTTTGACATTTACTGTTTTTCTGATTCATATCAAATATTTTTTCCTTTAATGTGTTATTCCTGTTAGCACATGAATCCTTTTCCCACTTCTCCATTTGAGATGTGTGCTATTTTAATTCCACCTTACTGACACTACAGGCAAATAACCTGCTCAGGGCTACATGACAGGTAAATGATGAAGGCAGAGCTGTGTTCGCCGTGGGAGGATCTAAAGACACAGCTGTTGATAGCAACAAGAGACCCATGCAAACAACTATGCTGTCACGGAAAAAAAAAATGTGACATTTAATCTTCAAATCACTGTAAGATCTTATTATCCTCATTTCCTAAATATGGAAATTGAAGTTCAAAGCATGTGATAGGTACCTTTAAGCTGTCATAGAGCTCAAAGATTGTACAGTTAAGTTTCAGATTCACTTTTAATCTAAAGTGTCCTTGAGTAACTCTGTGGATGGTAAATTCTCAGCATAGGAATCTCTGTATTTTCTGAGACTGTGAAACATTGAGCTGATTCATCTATTTTTGGAGTGTTCCTCTTTCCAAAGTTTCCCAGCACAGTTTCTTTCAATTGTGTCAGTAACAAACTTGAATGTTAGAAGCTTTTAAAATGAATCATTGCTACTTTTCTCCTCCTTTTGCACGATCCTTATCAAAGTTACAGTTCTCAAGCATGATACGACTTCCCATTTCATAATATGCCCATAAAACTGCCATTAGAGTGTTTTGAAATCGTTACTAATTTCTTTTTTTCCAATGGAGCAGAGGATAAGTAATTTCTGACCAATACAGTGATTACAACACTTCTGTTTGTACCATACATTCCCAAAGACACTTTTACCATGTTCCTGTTATCTCTTCTGATTCCAAGTATGTAAATCTACACAAGAAATAGAGCCGCCTGGAAAAGAAATTGGTGAAGTAGCTGTTTATTCAGCCAGTCTTGCAAGCTGTTCTTCCTCTCACAGGGCTCTGTTTTCTCGAAAGATTTATGTGGTCAAAGGATCAAGAACGTATTTGCATGGCTGGCTTATTTTAGCAGCTCCATTATTCAGTTTTCTCAGAGTTTGGGTATTGGTTTGTGCTGCCTTCAAATGAGTTCATTAGATTACTTAGTAAATTCTAACACTGCAGTATTTTTTTTTAACAAAAAAGCTGTTGCCTGCAGCAGATACTTTATTCCTAATACAATATGTAAACAGTATTTATTTTTGGCTTCCGTTAAGAATACTATAGCAAGCCGGGCGGGGGTGGCACACGCCTTTAATCCCAGCACTCGGGAGGCAGAGGCAGGCGGATCTCTGTGAGTTCGAGACCAGCCTGGTCTACAAGAGCTAGTTCCAGCGCAGGCTCCAAAGCCACAGAGGAACCAAAAAAAAAAAAAACCAAAAAACAAACTATCCTCTTTTCATTTTACATACCAATCCCAGTTCCCACTCCCTCTCCTCCTCCCATTCCCTTCACCTACATCCTCACCCCCAATCCACTCCTCAGAAAGGGTAAGGCACATTGCTTTGGGTAAGGTTCAAGGCCCTCCCAACTATATCCAAAGAGAATAGATTCTAAAAAAGCCAATTCAAGCAGTAGGGATAAGTTTTGGTACCACTGCCAGTGGTCCTGCAGTCTGCCCCAGTCATACAACTGTCACTCACATTCAGAAGGACTAGTTTAGACTTATGCTGTTTCCTTCCCTGTCTGACTAGAGTTGGTGAGCTCCCATTAGCTCAGGTAAACTATTTCAGTGGTTGTACCTTTTTTGGTTATAATTTTCTATACAACCATCATAGCTTGCATCTTAAGTACAAAGTAGATCTTTTTCTTAAGTTTTATATATAAGTAAACTCAAGGACACTGATCTGGGTCATATCTCAGATGAGAGAGCCAGGTTCAGAGGTGTGCACTGAGATCCAATTCTTGATCCAAAGTTGACTAATTTGTACCAAAGGTTCCCTTCCATGAAAGGATGATATAGCACATTTTGAGTCTAAATTTACCATTATATAAATTTACAGCTATAACTTCCAATCTCATATTTAGTAATGTGTTGACATTTATATTTATAAGCTTTTAATTTTAAGTATAGTTTTCCATATGATAGTTATTTGAAATTAACATCCCAGGCCAAATGTACTCAGCCAGGCCCATTTGACCTGGAAGTTTCTCCAAAGTAGGCAAAGGATGTGCATTACTTTAAAGTATCTTTTAAATAGATGGATTATCACAACTGAGAGTTCGTGTGCAGACATGTCACCAACATGAAACTGCTGCTTCCCATTGGACGGACACCTACTCTTTCCCAAATCAACATGCTTTGTCACCCCCAGAATCATCCATTGCTGAAGAACATTGGAAAGGCTTCCCCAGTTCCACAGCACTTCCAGCTTCTTGCTGTATGTATGTATGTATGTATGTATGTATGTATGTATGTATGTATGTATGTATGTATGATCTATGGTATTCAAATTCCAGTAGACCCAATTTTGTTCAGTACAAATGCTTTGGTATCTTAAGGGCTATGACTTACTTTATCTATTCTAAAACTAAGAAACTTCTTGAGTTGAGTTTTATAGAGTGAACTTAAAGATTTATAGGAAGGCCAAAAGCAGCATGGCAGGATAAAGGATTACACCTGCTGCTCAAAAACTATGGTATAGGTAGTTTAATGGTGTTATATTCAAATGTCATTGAAATACATCTCTCTCGACCCAGCCCTTCTTCACCTGTATCTCTGCTTGGATTTCCCACTAAGCTATATTCTGCCTGGCTATAGGCAGAAGCAGATTTGTTCATCATCCAATAAAAGCAACACATATTCACAGTGTACAGAAGGACATCTCACGTCAGAAGAAGGCGACAGGCATGGCATGGCATTTGCTAATAGTATGACACATCCCTCCATTTTAAAAAATACCTTCTCCCATGTTGACAGGCTCCATTTAGCAGGCAATAGTTGTCTTGCGTGGGCTAAAATTCCTTTAGTTTATTGCTCTCCACATCTGTTTCCTTAAAGCTATAAATACAAATGGCAAAACTTGAAAAGAAAACAAAAAGAAAATCAATTTTTCTGTCATGTAAAATTCTCTGATATTGATTGAAAAAAGAATAGAGCTCAAGGTTCTAACCTTAAAGCAGAAATTCTAGTTAGTCCATTCTTTATCTCCTTCTTCCCGATATCTGATATGGCTTCCTGAAATTATCTGCGCTCTCTCTCTCTCTCTCTCTCTCTCTCTCTCTCTCTCTCTCTCTGCATTGCCTACACCACAAAGGCCAAAGAAGGACCTTGTAGGGTGACTCGTTCTACCACTTTCAGATCATCCTCATTCCTTGTTCTCACTGGAGCTGGAGTTAAGTTGGTAGCCAGCAAGTCCCAGTGATCCCGTCCTACTTGACTTGACATAGGGTTGCAGTTGTAGGCAGCCATCCCAGCTTTTTCTGTGAGTGCTGAAATTAGAACTCAGGTCTTCTTGCTTGCACAGCAAGTGCCTTTATCCACCAAGCCTTATCTCCAGTCTGTTAACTGTTTTTCAATTCTTTTCTAAGAGTACTGTTAATATTAATATAGAAGTTCTTTTAAAATTTCTTGCCAAAAACATATGCTTTTCTGAAAAACTCTCCAAGTAAAGCAGCTAATGCCATCATCAGCTTCTGATCCCATCTCTATCTTCCCAGACTTCAGCATCTTTGGCCTCTATCATGGAGGATTGATCTCTCCTCTATGAAATGTACAGTCCTGATTGTTTGGACATCAAGAAAGGCTGCTGGAAGAACCCAGGCCTTTCAGGCTTGAGTTCTTAGTCCTGAACTATGGTGGGAAGGTATGGGTAGGAGGGTGAGGTTTGGTCACAGTGGTCTTGTCAGATGTTTAGTGTAGAGTGCTTGGTTTTTTATTTGTGTTCCGCCTGTATGTAAGCATGCATACCTGAAAAGGAGGGTTGTGAGCCACCATGTGATTGCTGGGAATCGTACTCAGGACCTTGGGAAGAGTAGCTTGTACTCTTAATCTCTGAGTCATCTCTCTAACTTTTCTTTTTTCTGCTGACTTGTCTTATGTGTCTGTGTGTGAATATACAACAACGTTGTGCTTAGAAGCCTCAATGTGACAAGGACTCACCTTCCCTGCTGAAATTTCCTGAGCTAAAAGTGCTGCAGCAGCAGCTCCTCCTGGAGTTATGTGAAAAATGAAATAGCCTTGCATACGAAGTACCTTGTGTCTTGTCTGGTATACATTACGTACACCTTAGATGGGAAGTGTTACCCTTAGGTGATTCAGATGGAATAGACGACTCATTCTAAAGTGAGGAGTCTGGACAGAAAAGTAGGTCAGGGAATAATGTCAAGAAAGAAATTATGTTCATCTTTAATACAGAGTCATTTCATCTGCAATTATTGCCATCCAGGACCATCAACCCAGCAGTAGCACCATCCAAATGGGCTGGGCATTCTCACATCAACCACTAGTTGAGAATGTGTACCACAGGCTTGCCCACAGGCCATTCTGGTGGGGGCATTGTCCCAATTGTTGCTTTCGCTTCCCAAATGACTCTAACTTGTGTCAAGTTGACATAAAACACAGTCAGAAAGCTTGCAGATCCTTACAACTTGACTACTAGAAATGTCATATCTGTAGACCAGGGCTGCTGCTTCTTCGCCTTGCAATCTGCTTAGGAACAATAGATATGGCAGACTGTAAATGCGCAGGCATCAACCACCCTTTCCTGGATCATACAATTGTCAGGAGAACTACAAATAGTTTCCAGAACTTACAAATACCAGCTGCCTTACAGAGCAAGCATTTTTTAACACATCCCAGATTCCTGTGGTGCATGCCTCACGAGAACCCTCCAGAGAAAGCTAAAACTGAGAGCACCGAGAGGCTGGAGGAACATGTGTCTCAATGTGGGGCTTCTATTTAGAAGGGAAAATAAGCTTTGACAGCAGTGAAATCTGAAGTCCCTTTGCTAAAAAAAGAGTCATGGAACTATTGAGGAGATCATTAAATATTTTAAGTATGATTAAATTTGTGTTTGAATGTGTGACAAATGAATTGGAATTGAACTGGAGGCTACTGGAAAGCTAGGACACAATGAATGATCATAATGTTAGGTCATATTAAGGACATGTTAGGGACATAGGAGATAATGCATATTACAAATGTTCAGCGAAGGAGAAATAGTAATGGCCATCATTAAATGAGCTGAGAAACACAAAAGGGATTTGCTGTTAAGAGACCCTCTAGTTCGAGCTTGGGGAGATAACTCAGTCAGTACAGGCTTTGCTGTGGAAGCACAAGGATTTGAATTTGAACTCCCAGAACCCTGGTAAAAAGCTGAGTGTAGTACTTAGCACAGTGAGTGTATCACGGGGGCGGGAGGGGGGGCAAAACCAGGCCCACACACGGAGCCCACTGGCCAGCCAGTCTAGCAGAATTGGTGATACAGTGAAAGATACAGTGAGAAACCCTGTCTCAAATAGTCAGGTGGTGAACGGTGGAGGAAAGCATCTGAAGTCAGTTTTTGGCTTACACACACACACACACACACGCACGCACGCACGCACACACACATACATGAGCGCATGTACGTGTGCACAAACATACATACACATACATGCATACAAGGAGAGTCTCTAATTGTCATGTGATATAGCAAGATCAGGACCGCCTTGAAAGATAATGTGTACCTCGTTAAACCCCAAGCTACTACACAGAGCTCTAGAGTTTTCTAGGTGCTAACTTTCTTCATTTGGGAAGTAGAAAGATGCTTCAGATTTTATTAAATAATGATGTGTTTCCCATTGTAAGCTTTCACCTGGGTTATTCATTTTCTGTATCACCACTAATCTCTCTGGACATGAAGGGAACTACTTCACTAGCAGAGATAACTCCAAGTGCCAGTAAAAGTGCTGCAAACCAACCTGCTAAGCAATAGGTGGCCTGAATAAGCTGGCACAGCTGTTTTCAGAGTTGATAACGTAGACTTTAATCAAAAACTTAAACTGAAATCAGTCGGAAGGGATGCAATAGTTCATCTTCATCATTCATCTGATTGGATTTGCCATCACTCTTGAAGATGTTTTCAGAGAGGTATAACAGAGGAGGGAGCACCTCTCTGAATGGTGGGAGCACCATTCCACAGGCTGGGATCCAGTATGGTGCAAAAAGGAGGAAGCAAGCACCCTGAGCACCGACATCTGCTTCCAGGTGACCAACTGCTTCACACTTCTACTGCCAGGCCACGGGGAGCGGCACCTTCTTAGGCTGGAAGCCAGAGTAAGCCTTTCTTCTCTTTTGTTGAGAGAAAATGAAGGTAACATTCAGGTGTGAAGGTGCAGGCCTTTTAGTCCAGCACTGTCTGTGAAGAGAGCAGGCAGGTCTTTGTGAGTTTGAGGCCAGCCTGATCTACAGAGCAAGTCCAGGCCAGTCAGGGCTAACTAGTAAGACCCCATTTCAAAAAAAGTAAAACCAAAAACAACAGAAAAGGTTACAACATTCATTTGTTTATTTTTCTTTCTTTTTTCTTTCCTTTTATTGAAAGTAGATTTTTTTCTCCTCCTACAATATATCCTTATTGGGGTTTCGTTCCCTCTACTCCTACCATTTTCTCTTGACCTCCCCTACCATCTGTATACACCCCCTTTCTGTTTCTCANGGGCTAACTAGTAAGACCCCATTTCAAAAAAAGTAAAACCAAAAACAACAGAAAAGGTTACAACATTCATTTGTTTATTTTTTTCTTTTTTCTTTCCTTTTATTGAAAGTAGATTTTTTTCTCCTCCTACAATATATCCTTATTGGGGTTTCGTTCCCTCTACTCCTACCATTTTCTCTTGACCTCCCCTACCATCTGTATACACCCCCTTTCTGTTTCTCAGAGAACATAAATAAATTTCTAAGGGATAGTAATAAAATAAAATAAGACAAACAACATTAACACACTGGAATGCGACAAAACAAACAAACGAAGGAAAAGAACCCATGAAAAGGCAAAAGAAACAGATATAGACTCAGAAACTTACTTGTTCACACACTCAGGAATCCCATAATAACTCTAAAATGGGACCTGTAATGCATAGACAAAGAGCCTGTAGGATAAAAGAGAAAGGGAGAAAAAGGTAAAATTCCTGTCTGCATGATATACTAGTGCAATGTGACACAAAATGGAGACACAAATCAGTATCTGATTAGACTTAAGGCCCACTCCATGAGATCGAACTTATACCCTGTACTGCTTAAGTGACCAAGACCCTTGGACTAGATACCCCAGGAACCTGGGGTAAAAACAAGGCTACTCCACTGTTCAGAGAAATGTAGGAAAAATTTACTCCAATGACATTCTGTTATGCTCAGAGATCAGTGCCATCATCAGAGAAGGTTCCTTTTTCAAGCAGATGAGAAAAACTGTAAAGACCCACAGGCAGGCCTTCTGTAGAGAACGAGAGACCGTGAAACAGTCACCTCTAATGGGACGTCTCTATCAAATCCCTCCCCTCAGGGCTTAGGAGGCAGAAAGAGTGTAAGAACCTGCGGAGGGTGGGGGGGAATGTACATCAAGGAAGCAGGCCCTAAAAATCAACATGAACAAAGCTCACATGGGCTCTAAGAGACTGAGGCAGCATGCATAGGGCCTGCATGGATCTCCACCACGTAGGATCCTAGAGATAAAAGGAGAAATGGACACATGCACCCATCCCTAACTCAGAAGCTAGTTCAAAATGAAAACCACTTCCAAATGAAAATTTTGTCTCCTTTAAGGGAGTGTCACTGGGGAAGCAATCTACTCTTAAGGGTAGGCTGCATGCCCAGCACTGAATGGTCAACAGAAAAACAAGCTCAAAAGCATCTTAGGGGCTTCCTTGTCGCGAAATGTCATGTAAAGTCTTTTAAAAATTCTTATCTATCTATCTATCTATCTATCTATCTATCTATCTATCTATCTATCTATCTATCTATCTATATTCCATCCTTTTACTTGTGAATTTCATGATTTCAATTTTTTAAATGCTCAGTAATAATCCATTGTATAAATGTATCACATTTTCTTTATCTATTCTTCTGTTGAGGGATGTCTAGGTTGGTTCCAATTTCTGTCTATCGTGAAAGGAGTAGCAAGGAACCTGACTGACTATTGTTTCTGTAGTAGGATGAAGCTTGCTTTGGGTTTATGCCTAAGAGTGAATTTAGCTTGATCTTGTGGTAGATTGATTCCCATCTTCCTCAGAAATTACCACACCTATTTCCATAGTGGCTGTACAAGTTTACACTCCCACCAGCAATGGATGAGTGTTCCTCTTCTTCCCCATCCTTGACAGCATGAGTTGTCATTTGTTTTATCGTTCTGGACCATTTTGATAGGTATAAGATGAAATCTCAAAGCAGTTTTTATTTTCAATTCCCTGATAACTAAGGCTATTAAACAAAGCATTCTCAACCATTTGAGTTTCCTCTTGAAAGCAGTTTGTGTTTTGTTTTTGTTTGTTTGTTTTTAGTTCTTTGTATTTTGGATATTAACCTTCTATTGGATGTGGAGTTGACAAAAATCGTTTCCCATTCTGTAGGCGGCTGCTGGTGTGAATGATGGTGCCGTTTGCCCTGAATAAACTTTGCAGTTTCATGAGGTCCCATTCAAAGTTATGCATGATTGTTGTAGCTATCCTGTTTTTTATTTTTGTGAGTTTTCACATGAATCTGAAAATTGTTCTCTCAAGATCTGTGAAGAACTATGTTGGAGTTTTGATAGGGATTGCATATATCATATAGATTTTGTGTTTATTTATTTATATGGTAAATTCAATTAATCAATTTACACGTGTTAAACCATTCCTGCATCTCTGGGATGAAGG
>JAQHUG010000036.1:9817813-9827843 GCA_028555095.1 Dicrostonyx torquatus
GGCAGAAGGCAAAGTTAGAGAGATGCCATGTAGCCACACAAGAACAAGAGGTAACAAACCACAAGCCTTGTGGTAAAATAAAAAAGTAACACAAATGGATTAATTTAAGATATGGGCTAGCTAGGAATATGGCTAAACAGGATTGTAACTAATACAGTCTTTGTGTGACTATTCAGGTTGGGGTTGGAAAATGAAAGTGTAGTCTCTTTTTACATTTTTTTTTAAAAAATGATTTAATACTTTCTTTGACTGAGGTATCCATCTTGATAGGTATGGTCCAGGTGTTTCCAGTACCATGTGTTTCTAGATATTAGGAGCTGACACAGGAATGGGATGGCCTTTGAGAGGGAGACCAAAGGGTTCACGGAAGGGAGGAAAGTAGGTGTTGCATCAACTTATTTGCTTAGTTACCTGGATATATATATATATATATCTTTAAAATAGATATAGTATTGATGAGCTCTAAAGCACATTTGAATGAAAATCATAGATGTATAACAGATAATTTTTCCTCATATGGGAGATGTGAACTTCATTTAAAACCATTACTTTAAGCAAGCAGAATATCCTACCTTATTGTCCATATGTCTATAGGTGCCTGTTCCATTTGCATATCCTGTACGTATTCTTTTTAAAAATAAAACAGAACAGAAATATCTGCCATGATATACCCAGGAAATTTAATTACTTTTGTAAGTGTTAAAATGGATATACACTTAGCTTTGTATTTCTGTATGTTAACAATTAAGTGTTATTGAGCACTAAGAAATATAACTCTGTGTGACTTTTCCCCCAAAATATAATACATCATGATATTGAACTTAATACTCCAACTGTAAACTAGCAAAAGTGCTTTTATAATTACTTCAATGTTTGTAAGGTTATGACTCATGAACAAGTTACATTCATGGTTTGGTTGCGTTTATACAAGACAGGGTGTGAATTTTAAAAATGGATCAACAAGATGGGACAGATTTAGGTGTGGACATATTTACGTAATGTGTTTAAATATGGACATAGAGAAGCACAAAAACAAATATCTTCCTCGGCATATTCAATCATACAGGAGATTTGGGCACTATTGTATTAATAAACATTTATGGAGATTGAGCAAAAATTGGCATCAGGTGGGATCTTGGCAAATAATCCTTGACTAGAGTGAGTTAAAACCTATTGACACTTTAAATCCTTAAGAGAATGCAGACTAATGCCATTGCAAATTCTGCATTTGGGGCAGAAAAATGGAAGACTTTTCCAAAAAGCAGTTCCCTCAGCAGTTGCAAACGGAATTGTAACCTTAGTGTGATTCTGTTGAAAGCCAACCTTTAGGCATACAATCCCAAAGATACAATGGAATTCTATAATTTATGTATTCACACCTACAATATGTCCCACTCATTGTGACTCTAATTATTATCAAACTCTCTTTTTTTCCATGTTGATTTTTCTGGTTTGCAGCAAATGTGCTTTACCCACGTTTAAGTACTGTGACACTGAGATTTTAGGAGTAGACACTGGGGCTAATGTAGTTCTCACATACAGTAGACACATTAAGAGCAGATACAGTCTTACAATACCTCTTCCCAGAACACTCAGTTTTGTCAAAAATTTGAGTCTTTCCTCTGGTTCCAAAAGGCACCCAAATGTCTCTTAATTGACTCTGCCCACGGGTAAGAGCAGCTGCGGCAATCTCTGAGCAAGTTGAGAACTGTGCAGTAAATAAATAGAACACTGTGAATTACCATTTATATTACAACCAAATTGGTTGTATTAAGAGATTAGTTACAGGACAAAGGATAACTCCTAGAGGCTTAAGAACTCTCTTTAAAAATGTATCCCTAAGGAGTATGGTGTGTGTGTGCAGGGAGGGGGGTGCAGTATCATCCAACTAATAAGATATTTGGGCTGGGTGAGGGTGGAACAGGAGATAGAGAAATTATATAATGAGGGAAAGGAGCCCAGATGTGCTATACAGACCTACACAATAGTAAACATTTCTTTCCTGCCTCTCTCTTCCACTGACATGCAAGTCTCTGTGTTTTTCACACACACACACACACTTTCTTTTTTAACTTTAAAAACATAATTTTTATTGATTCTTTCGAAATTTCACATCATACACTCCAATCCCACTCACCTCCCAGTCCCTCCATATTCACCCCACCCCTGCAGAATGCCCCCCAAATTAATTTTAAGAAATAAGCAAAAAGAAGAGAACAGCTTGTTCCTCCATCTTTCCAACACCCTTCATTTATTCTAGTAGTATTGAGATCTGCAGCGTGTCAGGTGGTATATACCCCCTTGTCCAATCAGCCCCACCCACAAATGCCCACTGCAATGAGTCATTTGTCTGGCTCAAGGCCTATGGTTTCTGGTACACCATCATCACTGGGCCCTCATTGAAACTCCTCTCAAATATCCTGTTCTTGCTTGGAGTCATGGAGATCTTGTGGTCATCAATCCAAAGAACCAGTCCCCATGTACTCCAGCAGGTCACAGATGGCCTAGGCAGCTGCTAGGGCGGGCCAACTCAAGGTCCATGACATGGGTCGGGGTGATAAGTAGCCAAACAGGTCACTTGGGCCACTAGGACTATCTACCTCAGGTCCCGGGGCAGAGCTTAGCTCTCCTAGGCACATGCCATCAGGTCAGCTCTGCCATGCCTGTGGTAAGGAACACACACACACACACACACACACACACACACACACACTTATTTTCATTTTCTGTCTGCAATTTAATATGGTTTTTGCAGGGTTGGTTCTGGTATTGGTGAGAGAGTCCACAACTTCATAACTTCATAATATAAGGCAAGTACTCTACCACTGAGCTGCATCCCTAAGCCCGTTTACTCTTTCCATGCTAAGTCAGATAGACTCATGTACCATATTCCATTTTTATTTCTGTTTGTGGGATTTTCACTAATAAGTAAAAACTTGATGAAATTGTGACTGGCCCAAACTTTTTTTTATCCAAATTTCTAGAATTCTTATTCTGTAAGTAGATATTTGGCAGTCTCTTTCTGTAGCTTTTATAGAAAACAATTAATTCCCAGAAATAATTAGGAAGGAATTATGAAGCAAATATTCTTGGTCCGAGCTCCTAATCACACCAGTAGTCTTCCCAGATGGTGATTTATCATCTCCCATCAGCTAAAAGTCACTTCTCTGTTGGTGTTTTCTGAGACAGGGCTTTTGCTGCAGCCCTGGTTGTCATCTAAGTCTGGACCCTCCACCCTCAGCCTCCTATAGCTGGGATTGTAGGCTGGAATCACTACTCTCAGCTTTGAAGATGTGTTTAAGCATTCTCGCAGGAGGCTAATGTTCATACCCATGGCTCAGATGGAAAACAAATCACAAGATTCTTTCAAGGATAAATTCTGTAGTAAAGATTCTCATAATCATTAGAGATTATGGTATATAGGGTATACATTTCCCTAGCAACTGCATATTGTAGTCCAAATAATTCTTTAGGGTTTCTTTTAGAAGCAGTGGTTATATTATTTAAATATATTCCTATTCAGCTTTTGTATATTATTTAAATATACTCCTATTCAGTTTTTGATGTCTTCACAGTCATCAAAACAGGAAGTATTCAAACTCAGGTATGTTTGATACTCAGTAAGAATCCTCATAGATGTTTCTCCTGTTCCTGCCCCAGGTCTGTGAGACATTATAGAAAAGATCCTTCTCCTTCATGTCCAAATTCAAAATTCTTTTCATTGTGTCTTCTTGCCAACCACATGAATCTTCATTTCATTCTGATGAGCACTATTGGCCTAACCAAGCCACATTCTCTAATGTGAGCGTTTGGAGAACAATTTATTTGCTTTCCTCATTGTGCCAAACTGGCATCATCCTTCATGTAATAGCATGGGTTCATTCCACTCTTTTCTTCCTTATACCTGTCCAGTGATTCCTGATTGGTTTTAAGAAGTACAAAACCTTGAGCTGGTGACATGTCTCGGTGAATAAACGTTGATGACCAAAGTTCTCACCCCAGGGCCCCCATGATGGAAGGGGCCAACTGGAAGTAAGCTTCTGACATCCCCCCATACACTGTGGCATGTATATCCCCCCCAACAAATACATAAATGTAAATTAAAGGAAATACTCCATGTGGCTTTTAAGGTCCTCTATAGGTCTGTACCTGTTTACTCCAGTAGTCTCATACTGTGTAACTCTCTTTTGAGTTATGCCTTCAACTGCCAAGTATTCATGTCCAGATGGGAGTAAAAGTGACTAACAGCCTGGAGACTATCAAGGAGTCCATGTTAGTACAGAAACTTAAAAAAAAAAAGCTTTTTAAGGGAGTGAAACGGGGAAGGAAATAAAGGAAAACAGAAAAGAAGAGGAAGGAGAAACAAAATGAGGAGGGATCATGATCATGAAATATGTGGAAAATCCTATATGACATCTACTATTTTATTAGCTAATATATTAATTTATTCGGAACATATCACATTTCTTCTCATTTGTGGGGGAGTGGGTGTGAGCATGTGTGCATCTGCACGGCATGAAGATAGAAGTGAAGATGTCTGGGGAAATGGATGAGCATCACAGGAGTGGGGTCCTTTATTTATTTATTTAGGGTCCTTTCCTGACTTTGTTTTTCATGTTGTCATGTTCTGAATAAGTATGGTTGCCCATTCTCTCAGTATAAAATATCTTATTAGTTAATTATTTTTGTAGTAGCTGCTTTAAGCCTTCTTTCATTTTAATATTTAAACTCCTAATGAGTATGTCCCATGTCACCTTTCTGTTTTGGTTTAGACCTCTATATGCCCTAACCCTGTTATTTCATGCTGTATGTTTATCACTTTCTAGGCTCTCTCGAGTCTGTATATAGCATTTAGCTCCATAAGCAAAAACTCTAATAAATAATTTGTTATAATATTAAGATTTCAGGTGACCAGAAAATTCATGATTTTTTTCCTCTTACTATATAACATGAACAAAACTTACAAAACTTTTCATGTTAACCTTGGAAGATTCCAGCTTTTCACTTAATCTTATCGGATGCTTATATGATATGTATGTGAATAGCAGAGGGCTTAAAAAGGCTCAAGAGAACTTTTCACTGCTTCAACTCTTTGATTTCTTAACATCTCTAAGAATTTAGCTTTTCTATCTGATGGGACCTTTAGTTTAATGTTAAACTCTGAATCCTTAGTATTTCATTTGGAAGATACTGTAAATGATGCACCCCAACATTCTACTCAGGAAAGTCCCTGTTTGCTCCTGGATCACATTAAGGAATTCTCACCCTCTGTCACAGGGTGACTTCTTTGCAAGCTGTAGTACCACTGGTGACCATGTTAGATGCTACTTTCCAATATTAAAATCTTTAATCATTGTATTTCCCCCGGGAACTACTAGATCCCATGCCATGGATAGTCTTGATTAATTTTTAAATGGCAATAAATTAATGTTATATCAAAGTTAAAAATACCAGCAGAAATAAAGATCAAGGTCTTTTTTTTTATATACTTGATTCTTGTGTGAGGCTGATGTTTGAAGTTTTGTGTATTCTATAAAAGGTGAGATTTTAATAATTCACTTTTAATTTATGTATACACACGGACACACATATTCATTTAGTTTGAAATGCATGTAGGGAGTGAGTGAAGTCATGAGTGAATGTGTAGTGGTTGAAATTGGCACATCGATGTCAAGAACCCCAGTGCCTCAGACCCATGGGAGTGGCAAACAAAGCCTTCCCTGGGGAAGGTTCAGAGGCATTGCAAAGCTTCCTCTAGTCCAAGTGTGACTGCTGCCGTTGTGCACTGAAATGTCCACCATTGCTTTCTCGCTGTGATACTGCTAATCCACAGAGAGTGCTCCAACCGAGGGTACCCAAACCTGCCTCCTTGTTAACTTGTCTCTTTAACCCTGTCTCTTTGTTCAGTTTTGTGTGATCATTCCACCTCACTGCTCAATTATATATAATAAACAGGCTGAGCTTCCAGGGTGCTGTGCCTGGGTGCTGTGCCTTGTCTGAATGCCCAGTCTCCTTAAGTCCAGTGTGTCTATGTATTTGTTATTTCTTCATTCTCTGGCTTTCCAGTTAGGGCAGTCCCTAGATCCAAGCAAAAGATCTCTGTATAATCCCTTTATCCTACCCTCACTTTAATTTTCAATGTTAACAATAACTATGTTTGATATGCATATATATGAAAACCCTTAAAACATATGTCATGTTTTACAAGTAAAACAAACTTCATACATGCTATACATGTACACATATAAAAGAGAATAGAGTTTTTTTTCAGTGTAATTGCTCTTGCACATGCTGACTTGCACTGTTCTGCTCGTATGTAGTGTCTCGTGGACGTCCTCATTTTTCCATGTCCTACAAAAGACAGTCTACTTTTTTATAGTTTGTGTAATAACTCAATTGTTGATGACATTTACATCATCTTAATTCTGTTATCAAGCACGTGTTTTGGCAAAACACATTGTTCATGTTGTTTGTGCATGATTAGCAAATGTTCCTGGGTAGAAAAGAATGTGTGCACGTGTGTGTCATGCTGTGTGTAGAGGGGTGTGTGCTCACATGCCAGGGCACTCGGGTTGCCAGGATTGCACAGTACACGTCTTTACCCCCTGAGTCCTCTCACCTGTACTTCCAATGTGGGCTTGGTTTGTTTCTGTGACAGGGTCTTTCTGTGCTGCTCTGGCTGCCCTTAAAGTTGCCGTCCTCCTGCATTACCCCCCCCCCCAAATGCTGGAAAGTAAAGTTGTGCATCTTATGCGTGGCTCAGAATCTATCTAATTACTATTAATGCATTATTTGTTAATGATTGACACTTTCATCTGGAGTATGTGAGATTATCTTCTTTGTATATTTTCATTGAAAAGGTGTTTTATTTTGAGAAGAGTTCAGTCTGTGGAAATGATATAAAGTTTATTTCTATCTCTTTTAATCCTAGTCAGAACTCTCTCATGGTTTATTGGAATTTATATTTCTTCTATTTCACATTTCCATGCACATATTTTTTTGCTGTTGAAATGGTTTAATTATAGATTACTGAATTAAAGGAGCTTGGAAATCATGATTTGATTATTTTCATTTACTGTTTTCCTTTTCTAAAATAACTTTTTATGTTGCCTTTATTATGAAAATAGTATAATGTGATAAAAGTTACCAGTTTTTGTGAATTTTTCATTTATCTGTTTGATTACTTTTCCTTGTTTTTTTTTTTTTAAGGGATATGTTGATTTCTTCCAATTTTTTGTTTGTCTTTTCCTCCATTTCTTTGAGAGAATTTTTCATTTTCTCTTTAAGGGCTTCAAACATTCTCCTAAAGTTATTTTTTAGGTCATTTTCTTTTGCTTCATTTATATTTGGTTGTTCAAGTCTTGCTGTTGTAGGGTCACTAGTTTTTACTGGTGTCCTGTTGTTCTTTGTGGTGTTGAGTCTATTCTTACCTTGTCCACCCATCTTTTCCTCTGATTGGTGTAGTTGGGGCTGTCTGTGTCTCTGGTGTCAATCTTCCAGGTGCCAGTGGATCCAAGGCTCAAATGATTGCTCCTCGTGGTGCAGTCAGGGTTATGGTTCCAGTAACCCCAGAAGTCACTTGGTGTTACTGGAGGTCACTCAGTGCTCCCAGGGGTTGCCCTGCAAAACTGGGGTTCGTTAGGGCTTGCTCCCACGGAGGTTGCTAGCTTGGGGCTGCTCACACTGAGGTCACTGCCTTGAGCCTGCTCTGGCTGAGGTAGCTGGCTCAGACTTGCTCTGGCGGGGGTCACTGACTCAGGCCTATTCCCACAGATGTCACTGGCTTGGGCCTGCTTCTTCAGAGGTCCCTGACTCGTGCCCAGTCCCTCAGAAATCTCTAGCTTGGGCCTGTTCCCTCTGCAGTCACTCCTTTGTCTCTGTTCCTGTGGAGGTTGGTGTGTTAGGCCTGCTTCGGTGGAGGTCCTTGGCTCAAGCCTGTTCCCATAGATGTCTCTGGCTGGGACCTGCTCTCTCAGCAGTAGCTCCCTCGTACCTGCTTCTGTGGAGGTTGCCGCCTTGGGCTGAATTTTTCATTTACATGTTAATTATTCAGACTCGCCAACTCTATTATGACTTATGATTCTGTATTATCTTTTCTGTTATATTTTTGCTTTTTTATTTTTTATTTAACTTATTTGGAGTATAGTTTTATGAAATAATATAAGATGAATGTTAACACTTTAAAAAGACTGGTTAATTAAGAAAAGTTGTCTTCCCTCAACTTTTAGTTAGTCTGTAGAATAGCATATTAGAACTTAAAATGTCATCATTAGTTCTTTCATGATAGTTTAAACACGGTTCAACAATGTCAACTTGCATTTGAAATTAGCTTTCCAGTTGATGCCATTTTTATATAGATGACTTTCTATTTCAATAGCATGTTTACATATAACCCACAATACTCATTTTATTTCACGTAGAAGTTTATTTGAAGAATAATAAAGACAAGACATTTTAATGGATAATTTTGAAAATAGTTTAAAGTTCATCCCTCTGAAAAACAGTGGAGTTGGCTTTGTAGGCCATACAGTGATCTAGCAGTTATTGAGGTTGTAAACGTCCTGGCAGGCAGGAGGCAATTTCCTCGGAGGAGGTGAAATGGAGGGTCGCTAGCAGACTCAAGGGGAGGCACAGTGATGACAGTTCATAAAAGGGACAGGAACAGGATATCTCTGACAATGGCATCTTTACAGGCTAGTATAATCCAGACAGATTTGTTGTGAGTCATTGCAGTTGCTAATGATACAGTTTCATGTCTCTGCCTTCTTGAACCTTTCAGTTAAAGGACAATAGCTGTTAGTGTGTTTTTCAAGAGCTATTACAGCACCAGGGTGAGAAGTGGGTATGATGCAGAAATCTTACCGTATGAATGGCACTGGAGGATTATTAATCTTTCCATCTTGTCTTATACTTAAGGCTTAGAAATGCTAAGGGAATTCTTCCAGGTCACACCATTGTGGTCAAGACGTAACTAGACTTTCCTTTTCATTTTACTTTCCATGCTTCTCAAGTCTTGGGCACAATGAAATAAAAAGCTGATCCACATTGCTAAGAAACATGTCAGCAACTGCTTTTCACAGGTCCGCTAAGGATCCTGCCAAAAAGTCAAATACTTGGGCCCCTGACCTGAAAGCCTCCAGTGATTCTTCTTTTCCTCTCACCACTAAGGTGTTAGGTGATCTGTGGAGCTAGCTATCCAATATGTTGCTAAGAAAACAGTATTTCTCACTACTCACTCTGTCAAAGCCACCAGCATCACTTGCCTGAAGTACTGCAAGAGTCTTGCTAGGTTTTTTCATTTCTTGTTCTATCCCACTAGCCATCCAGTAACTAGGATGAGCTGCTTCTCCACCTCTAGCCCCCTGTGAACACATTCATCTACTTTCTGTCTACAACCTACCAATCAGTCAATCAATTTATTTATCTACTACCCAATCTGTCTACCACATAATCATATAATCCACATTTATCATATAATCCACCACCTATCACATATCTAATCATCAATCATCTGTTTGTATCTGTTATCTCCTTGTCATTCGTCAATTTTATCTATGTATCTAAATTTTCTATTACTATCAATCATCTCTTATCTTTATCAACATGTCTCTATTTAGCTGTCATCTATTGCTTATCATATATTTATATTTAATGTTTATCTGCCTCCCATCTCTATCATATCTATCTTTACTAATCAATCCATTTATCATCTGTTTTAACTTGATTAGATCATATCTGTCCCTTGCTTTAAGCTCTCCAATGACGTACCAGTTTAGGATACACATAGACAATATACTTTCTCTTGGCCCACCAGCCCTTTTGTGATCTTTGCTTATGTTTCTATTCCATATTCTGTTTTATCCCGCTTTATTAATGTGGTTGAGGCACAGTGCACTTGTTCATATCTTTGACATGTCTTTCATATTCCCTTTTCACATCATCTTCATACACCCTCTTCCCATCTCTTTGAAATATCCATATCCGGATGTTCCTGGATTCTGTGGTTTTTCTGGTTCTATTGTTTATAGCT
>JAQHUG010000036.1:9849072-9864545 GCA_028555095.1 Dicrostonyx torquatus
ATCTGACAAGTCTAAGTATGCAAAATCCTCAAGGACCAGATATAACCGCTCCTTTTCCTGTTCCTTTTTACCCACCAGCACTCTTAGGCCTGTCTCCTTGGGCTTTTCCTTTAAATCTTTTGATTTATCCTTTTCCTTTAAATCTTTTAATTTACCCTTTTCCTTTTGATCTTTTAATTTATCCTTTTTCTTTTGATCCTTTAATTTATCCTTTTCCGGATCTTTTAATTTATCCTTTTCCTTTTTCTTCTTAGGCCTATCCAAATCCCCTTCCTTTGATTCTGATTCTGAAAGACTATCCTGGTGTGCCATCAAGGCCTCTCTGCCCTTCCTTATAATGTCCAAACTGTTGCTATCACGAAGGCAATTCCTAACAAGTCGCCAAAATGGCATAGTGCCACGTTTAAGCCTATCTTCCTGTTTTGCCTTCTTTAAGTCGTGGCCAAGCTTTTCCCAACAGGGGAGAGTAAAATCGCCTGAGGCCACGAACCAGGGTGCATTTGCGAGATCCTTAGGCCCCGCTGTCTCAACAAGGCCTGCATGGGACTAATCAGGTACTCAACACCAGGACCCGCACCCTGAGAATTACCCATGATGGACGAACGGGTAACAGAAGGCCACATTATCTACAGTGGACTTAAAACCGACCCGAACTGAAGGTTGTCTTACCTACGGCAGGCTTACTTTCGGTTTTGTTGTTTAAGGAAGCTCAAAGACACCAGGACTCACTCCAGCAATGAACTTAACGGGGACTTGCTTACTGGTACTGCCACTCTGTGTGTGGAGCTCCGAAAGACATCCTGGCATCCCGGGCTTTCGGCACCAGTTGCCGCAAACCCCCTGACCAGCAGGGAAGAACAACCACCAGTCGAGGATTCTTCTCGTATCACGCCTTTATTGGAGTCTCTTGATTGAGGGGAGAGCAGGGAGCGAAGAGAGCGAGGACTAAATGGCAGCTGTTTATATAAGGAATATGGACACAGGTCGTGTCTGGATTGGCTGCTTGCTTATCTTGTGACTCCCCAGCCACGGGATTGGCTATGATCACCATGTGTCACTGCACACGTGAGAGGCTCCACCTAGAGCCTTGCCTAGTCTGGAGTTGCTTTTCTTTGGTGTTGCAGGGACCCGGCACCATCTTGTAATGGTGGCCGCAAATTGGCTCCCTGCAGCACATGAACACATTTTTACCTTTGTGATTTGTGAAAATGAATGTTTGTTCACCAAAGAAAGTACAGTAATTGCCATGTCACTCCAGTAAACTCCTTGCCAGCGCGTCAGAATACTTTCTGCTAAACCCTTTCATAGTCTTCATGTGTAACTATAACAAGAGAGTTTTATTGTTTATTATTGCTTATTTGAGTCTTGGTTGTGCGTCCACCCACGTCTCTTTGCTTGTCTCTTCATCTGCCTGTCAATTTCTTAAGGGTCCATCAAACCATAGTTCCTCTTCAAATCTGTGAAGTCCTTCTAGAGCATGTGCTAAAGAATTACCTGGCTGCTTCCTTTGTATGACCAATTAAACTTTCTCTGTGCTATTGTTCTTCATTCGGAAAAATTTCATTCAGTAAGGATTGCACCATGTGGGGCGTTGGAATAAACCCATACAGTTATTAAAACACAACTGATGAGCATAAAAAATATTTAGACTGCTACTCAAAACAGACACTGTGATTGTTTGGTATGAACAAAAAGTTAGTGAGCACACCCTTTGCTCCAGATGCTGGGCTTTAGATCTTAACAATGTATTCATTTTGTAACTTAAAGTTTGGGCTATGTGATGAGCTTCTCCATGTTGTTTTTGGCTCCAGACTCTGGGAACCATAATTCTCATGTGTTTTATGGGTTCCCTTTTGTAGATTCTCTGTTTAAGTGAGGCCATTCAGTACTTATCTTGATAAGTCAGACTTATTTTACTCGACATATGACTTTCTATATTGTTCCTCTACATTGTCATGAATGGCAGCATTTTCTTCTTTTCAAAGCCAAATCATATTCCATTTTGTATACATACCACGTTTACTTGTTCATTCATTTCCTGATAGATACTTAGGGTGTTTTTTCACCTTTGTTAATGTAAATGATTCTACAGTGAAAATAGAGGTCTATGTCTTCAACATAGCTGTTTTATTTCCTTTGGATTATAGATGTGTGCATGTAATACACACACATGAATATTGTGGTGGTTTGAATAAAAATGGCCCCAATAGGCACATAAATGTGAATACTTGCTCACTTCCTGGTGCCTACAGATTCAGATGTAGAGTTCTCAGCTCCTCTAGAGGTGTGTCTGCCTGCGTGCCACTGTACCTCCTGCCTTGCTGATGGCAGATTACAACTCTGGAACTGTAAGCAAGCCCTAATTAAATGCTTTCCTTTGTAAGAGTTGCAATGGTCATAGTGTGTCTTCACAGCAATAGTGCCCTGACTAAGACACACACTCGCACACAAGTATGCACTGAATTGATAGATCATATGATAGTTCAATTTTATAGTTTTTTTTGGAAACTTTATATTCTGTATATAATATAAAAATTCAATTTACATTTCTGTCAACATCTTGCAAAAATTTTTTCTTTTCCTTTGACAGCGTTTTTATTTGTTGTCTTTTGTGTTATTGTCCCTCTCAAGAGAACGTATTTCTGTGTATACTGGGCTATTGATAACCTCCCACTTCACCCTCTGAGTGCTTGGATTATAGGTGTAGGTGTCTACCACAATGCCAGGGGTTAATCGTGAGGTGTGAAATGATAACTTGTGGTTTTGATTTGCATTTTTTGAGTGTTTTGCACATCTTTGTTGATTATTTGTATGTCTTCTTCTGAGAAATATTTACTCATGTCTGCTCCCTAATTTGACTTTGGTTATTATTTATTTTGTTATTAATTGAGATTTCTGTATTTGCAACATTTCCCTTCACAATATAGTAGCTTTATAATGTTGTTGATTCTTTTGACCCACCAAGACAAATTGTCTTTAATTTAACATAATCCTACATATTACACCTTGCCTGAGCTTTAGTATTATATCCAAAAAATATGGTTAAGATTAATGCCATGGAGTTATCTTCTAGGAGTTCTGAAGATTTTGAACTTACATTTAAATCTTTAATTTGTTTTGTCTTATCTTTCCTATATGGTATAAGAAAGCTATCCAATTCCAATCTTTTGCAAACATTTATCAAGTTTTCTTAACACCATTGAAGATTTCCTCACAGTGTCTTCCTAGAGCACTTGTCAGAGATCAGCTGACACCATCTAGTGGGGTATTTTTATGCTTTGTATCTTTCTCATTATTCTGTGAATCTGGTTTTATGATAATTGAAAAATTACAGCTTTGTCATTGCATTATTCAGGGGTCACTAGAGTAACAGAACCTAAAGAATGACTCTCTATGTATATGTATGTATATGTATATATTCCAAATACTTTTTGTTTTTAATTTTTATTTATGTTGTATGCTGTGTGATTATTATATCACATATCTTGATCCCATTCATCTCCCTATCCCTTCACATCTGTCCCCTTTTAATACCCACAAGTAAAATAAAATAAAATTTGAGAAAAGAAAAAAGAAGAGAGAGAAAGAAAGAAAAACCTTGTTGTGGAAGCTGTAGTGTGATTCAGTGAATCACACAAGATACACTTTAATCCTTACATCCTTACTTGCAAGTAGTCATTGCGAAGAGTCATTGGTCTGGTTTGAGGCCTTTGGTTTCTGCTACACTATCAGTGCTGGGCTCTCTTGGATATCCTGCTATTGGCCTGTACATGGAGATCCTGTAGCTTTAGATCTGCAACACCTGCCCCTTCATGTGCTCCAGTAGATCATAGACTTGGTAGATGTTGGGATGGGACAGATCTTAGCTCCGATTCTGGGCCTGGTTAGTTGCAGGGTTGGTCAGCCCGCCAGCTCTTGCCTTTCTTTACCATGATGTGAGCTCTCCAGCATTGCCCTTGCTATTTTACCCCTCGTAGCAATGGCCAAGGGGTAGAGCCAGTTCTGCTTTCATGCCCTCAAAGTTGGATCATCCACACCAACACCTTCAGGGCCAGTTCCACTGTGCTACCCAGGTGAGGTTCAGGGGCCACTCCACAGTGCTGCAGCTGGTAAGGGTCAGCTTCTCTGCCTGCTGCATGTGGTAAAAGGTGAAGGCAGGAGAGCCTTTTCCCCTTGCCCTCACCACCACATTGTAGATGAAGGGGGCAGGACCAGTTTTCCCTTTCTCAACATCTCAGGGCTGGCTCAACTATCCACCCTGCCCCTATCAGGTCAATTGGGCTGCCCAGATGAGGTGTAGGACCAGCTCTCCCAAGCACTATAGAAGGTAAGGGGCAGGGCCAACTCTGTGCAGGCCTACCTTCTTGGCCTTTTGTGGTAACAGGAGCCCTAGATATCAATATAGACTGTGGCTAAAGTAGGACCAAGGACCCTAAACATGGGTCTTGACATCAGCCCAGGCTGGGACATCACCGTGGCTAAGGGTCTCAAGCAAGCCACCCACCTCAACCCATTCCTTATTGCCTTCGCCTCTTCAGACGTTGGTCTCTCCGCAGGACATGAACTGTCCTGTCTCTCTCTCCCATACTCCACAATGTATTTGTTCGCCATAATAGTGCCCTACCACCAGTGCTTTCTGGCATGGGACAGACGCATGTTTTCTCCTTACTGTCCAAGAAAGTCTGCCCCAGGCAAGTATGTGGGTCTACTTCTCCCATTCAGTCATAATCTCTATTTCAGAATATTAATCCAGATCTAATGTGGATTAGAATCCTATAGAAGGACATGAAAGAAGGAAGCTTTTGCTCTTTTCCCACTTGCGGTCACCTCTCTAAGAAGTACATCCCTTCTTTGACATGAGAGTCTACATCTTTGGGATTCCAGTTTATATTGAAGACGAACTAAGACAAACAGCCTCATGAGCTGAGAAACTACGGGATTCTTGGAATTTCTATTCCTAGCCAGCCATTCTTACAATAAGTATATAATATATAATAATATATGTTATATATATATAAATATTATATGTACAAGTATATTATATATGCAAAATTATATACTTTATACAATAAGTATATAATATATATATGGGATTTATTAGGATCACACACACACAGGATTTATTAGAATAACTTGGTGAGGTTTGCTTCTGTGGTTCCTGTTCTAGTTTCTGCATGTTTCATTTCCGGATATCCTTCAGTTTCAGTTTTCTTTATTGATTTTCTTTGCATTTTCAAGTATTGAATTGTTTTATTAATTTCCTTCCTCTGCTTGTTTGAGTTTTCATAAATTTTTAAAGACATTATTCATTTCTTCTTTATTGACCTCTATTACATCCATAAAGGTTATTTTAAGGTCCATCTTGTGCTTTTGCTATAGTAGTTTTCTTGGGCTCTAGTGGAGACATATAGTCCTGGCTGTTATTGACTGTGTTTTGATGGTGGCATCTAGGCATCTAGGTTGTAATTCTAGATATTGATATCTGGTCTTGTCTTTGTTGGATGGGTATTTCCTTGGTTTCTGTTGCCCTCTTTGGTTCTTAGAATATTGTGACTGTGTGTTGCCTCACAGGAAATTTTTTTGGGGGGATCTGGAGAGGCATGGTCTCTGGGGGTTTCAGGTAAAATGTATATCTAGATATTGGGAGCTGATACTTAGGAATGGGGATGGACTCGGAGAGGGAGGTTGAGGAAGTCCATAGGAAGGAGGAAAGCAGGGTGTTACATCAGGATTGTTTAGTCCCCAGGAGGTGGAGGCAGACTGTGAGTAAAGACCACAGCATAGGTCTACTACAGAGCTGTGTTGAGAATGGTAGGTTGGACTTGTGGGCATGGAGGGAAGGGTGAAGATCTCCTTCAGCTTGCTATGGCCTGAAGGTTCCCAGGGAGTGTCATTGAGTGGGGGACTGGGATCAACCACTGGTGGGGGCAAGGAAGTTTGGAGGGGAAGATCTGTGTGGTCCACTGGGGGATGGGATCAGGGTTTGGAGGAAGGAAGGATGCAGCACAGAGCTGCTGGTCTTCTGCAGAGCTAGGGATGAGACTAAGGGATTGGATTTGGAGGAGGGGAAGGATAGGAGAAGGTCTGCAGTCAACAGCTTTGCTTCCCTGTTGAGAGGAGCCTGTAGGCTCCCAGGGGTTGCCTGCTGAAGTTGGGGTCTGGAAGAAAGCATTGAGTGGGAGAAGAAGAGTTAGAAGGTGGTCATCTGTGTGATCTACTGGGGGAAGAGGGAGATGAGGCTGTAGCAGGTAGTCTGCTCCAGAGCTGGGAAAAAGACCAGGGAATTGGTTTCAGAAGGGTTGATGGGGAGATGAAGATCCTTAGTTAGCATACCTGGTTTCTGGGTTGGAGTGGTCTATGGGAGTTTTATATGTATCTAGAAAATTTTCCTTTTAAGAAAAAAGGAAAAATTAATTCTTGTCTTTGATGGAACTGGATCCATTGCTTTACTCCTTCTGATGTAACTACCCAAATACAAGTGCCCTGAAGATCATGGTGAAAAATCTTTGGGGATTTTAGCAATGAAGTGACATTGCTAAAGCAATAGAATCGGTTTCACAGACTCTAGTTGCGTGGACAGCTTTGGGCATTAGGACCGCGGGCTGTGGGCCATTTAGGTTGATGTTGGCCTTTACAACTTGCAAGATTCTACTTTGGTAGATTTGGTAATTTGGTTAACTTTCCAATTTTTCAAGTTTACCTATTTAAAATGATGATAATATCAGAATTTGCATGCAGTAGTTAATTATAATGTAATCTATTTTCACACTTTTACCAATAGTGGATTGAAAAATACAGCAATTTATTTTTTTTACATACTAATAGTGTAAAACAATAAGAGCATTTACAGTTGGAAATTAGTTCTTATAATCCTGATACTCAATTATACCTTGTGGGTGTTAATGTATAGAGGCTGCTTGTTTGTTCCTGGCCAGTGTGTCTTCATCTATTTTTTTTTTTTGGCTATAACAGAATACCTAAAACGCAGAATTTAATGTAGCAATCAGGTTTAATTCATAGTTTTAGAAGACCAAATGCATGGTACTAGCTGCTGCTAGGTTGAGTTAAAGGCTTTCTGGGTATATTACAGCATGTCAAGATGACAGTATGGTGGAAGTCCGTGTTAGAGGGAGTGTTCACATGGTGAAAGAAGAAGCAAAAGAATGGGGTGTGGCAAGGGTCCCTCTTTTTATAACAACCTTCTCTTGAGAGAACCCTTCTTATGAGACTTAACCTATCGTTGAGACACAGCATACAAGTATTTATAAGAGTGGTACCTGGATGAGGCAGTTGCTTTCAATATAAGAAACACTGGCAACCTAAGGACCAATTTTTTAGAACATAAACTGCTTGAGGACAAACCACTCCCAAAACACTGCAGTGGGTCCTGTGATTGTCGCCATCTTCAGACAGCCAATGAGAAGAAAGATCGTACAGCTTTTGACAGGAAATAATGCAGAAATTGTACCCACATTTTGTCTTCTCATGTTCTCAAGACCCTTGTAACATTGCTACATGAACAACGAACAAACATCCCACAAAGTGTCTGTAGAATTCGTATTTTCTAGAAATCTACTAAATACTGCCTGGGAAAACTGAATTATCAACACAGTCAAGGTCTTCATGAAGGAACTTCAATCCCTTTATTTGTTGTATATTCTTATACAACATAAGCAGAATATTAAGTGTTAATATTATTTTCTTTGCTATTCCTTGTTAATTTTTTCTCAGTGTTGAGGATTCTGTACATGTTAAGCAATCTCTTTGCCAGTGAGCTGTACTTCTCGCTGACAGTTTGTAAAGAAATGTGTAGAAGGGACTTTATACACATGGCTGATGCCCACTGCTTACGTATCCATTTCAATCTTCCTTTTCCAAAGGTTTTATTGTTGACAAGAGATATGATATTAAAGTCTTTTTTATACATATTTACTCCATGTGCTACATATTTCTTCAATCTTTTAAAAAAAAGATTTATCTATTTTTATGTATGAGTATTGAAATATCCATTCTTTAGCTCTTTATTCTTACTTGTTGTTTTAATTTCTTGGCAGGATTTTTCAAGAATTCCACAGATTGAACAGATGGGTGGATAATGAGCAAGAGATATCTACAGACACTGCAATCTTATTTAGTCCTAAAGGAAATGAAATTGATGGGACTCACTGGAGAATAGTTTATTAAGTGAGGTAGGTACCTTAGGCTCTGAAGGATGAAGCGCATATGTTTTCTCTAAAGACAAGCTTCCAGTTATACACGCATATTCCATGGAGGGCTGAAGGCAGGGCACTGGAATGCATATGCTAGGACTCGGTGGGAGAGTAGAGGAGAGCAGTACAGCTGGCACGAGGGGCAGGGAGAAAGGAGGGAAGAACAGGCAGCTTACCCATATTCATGTATAAAAAGCCAAGGTCATAAGCAAACTTGTTACCTTAAGTGTTCATTAAAAAGTAAAGCAAAGCTACAGTTACCCTCACCCCTAGTCAGGTGACCTCACAACTACCTTTATTAAGTGACAAATCTGCTTCCCTTCCTCTTCCCATATGCTAATCCTGAGGTCTGGGATTGCTTTGGAGAGCAACAGGGATGCAAAGCGTGGCTTCTGGCCCTAAGAAGTCTAGGAGCTTCCACATCCATCCTTGCAAAGATTCTTAGTCTAGATTAACAAATGATAAAAAGTCGACCGAGAAGGTCAAGGAGGCAGATGGGTTGCGTGGAGAACAAGTGTACGAATCCAAGCCCCACAACTGTGAGCAAGCCTCCTCAGATTCTCCAGTCCTTGTTAAGAGACCTCCCCGCTAAGACTCCAGGGAGCAATAGATGAACTATGAACTATGACCTCTGTTCTCATTCCTGATCTGCGGTTTGTGAAGAATACGGTGGAGGTTGGTTTCAGCTCCTGAGTGTTGGAATGGAAGTCTATGCAGCAATAATTACTGGAACTCTTTTATCCCCCCTTGACATCACATATCTTTCAGGGGGAGAACCATTCTAATGCATTGTTTTGGTGTTTCTTCACAGAGCAATCTTCTGGTTACACAAGAGCTGTAACTGGATTAATTCCACCTTGTATGTCTCAAGATTAGTCTGATAAAGTTCTGCAACTGTCAGTGTGATTTTGAAAGGCAGCTTTGTTATGACTTGATATTTGGATTCATGGCATTATACAAGTCAGCAGATCACACAAGGCAATGGTGCCATTCGTCTCCAAGTCTCTCAACTCTACCCAAAGTTGTTAAAACCATCGTCCTATCACCAGCCTCAGAGAGAGCCACGATCACAGTAAAGGCTTCAAGTGGATAGGAGTAAAAGCAAGGAAGAGAATGGAAATTTAACCACATCAGACCTAAAGACAGTTCAGTGTACTTGTTCTAGAGTATGTTTTTAGTTTTTTATTTTAGAGTAAAATCAAGAAGATGAAATAAAGCAATAAAAATAGTATGGAGTGACAACGTGAGTCCCACTAAATGCCTTACTTCAGTATAAAAGCAAAATAAAAAATTGAGGAAACAGAGATTAAGTGACACTTAAAAGCAAAATGTGACACCAACAGATCAAATAATAGCCATGGTTTTTATGATGACTAAAATAAATGAAGGTATTTTCTGAATATATTTCAAAAGAGATGTGGATGTGATGTGATAAAAACACTCCCCCCACCTTCCCAAAGATAGATGAGTCATACATTAAAGAATAGAATTGGATTGCTAAGAAGAGGTTTTGGTCACTTCCCTTTAAATAATTAAATTTAACCTTTTTGATTGGTTAGAAATGGCTCTCTATCTTTTCTTCCCTGACAGGTACGCAGGGGAAACTATGGCTTCTTTATCTGTCTTTATTTATCCCATTAGTGTCTCAGTAACAGCAGCCTCTATGGCATAAGCGCGGGGGCTGGCTTGGCTTTCAGAGGAAAGCCATTCATTTGGTGCCTTCCCTTCAGTAAGAGGCATGCTCTTCAGCTGCGAGGTGGCTGGAAGCCAGAGAAGCAATTTCCTTTCTTTGAAAAGGGCTTGGAAAGCATCTGATTGTATCAGGAAGAGGCTTTTCAGTTCTCAAGGTGAAAGAACACTTGCTTCTTTTAAAGATATAGCAGAAATAAGATACAGTAGTGAGAGACAGGGCTGACCAGTTAAACAAATCCAGGAAGGGCAGGACATTCTGTCTACAAACGATCTCCATGCAAATGAGCAGAGCAGGAGAACAGTATCACCTTTTCCGAATCTCTGTACTACTTGGCCTAACTTTGCATCTTATTTTACTTGCTCTGTGTTTAACATATAGTGAAGGTATGCACTTTTGAAGTACAATGTGATGTTTTGATTTATGGGTTATTGGGTAACGATCAGCACCAAAAGATTTGTCCAACTAATACTGTAAATTTTCCTCTCTTTATGACAAGAATGGTAAAGACCATCACTTCCCTCAGCTTTTTTTTAAAAAAATATTTTTTAATACTTATAATTTAAAAAATATTTAAAAGAATTTTTAAATTTAGATACATTTTGATCAGATTCTTCCCCTTCCTTCTCCTTCCAGATGCTCTCTGCCTCCCTGGGACCTACCCAACTTTGTTTTCTCAAAACAGACAAACGAAAAGCCCATATGACAACACCACCTGCCACCAAGAAAATGAAATAAAACTATACTTAAGCAGGAAAAACAAACAGAAAAACAAAACAGAACAAAACAAAAAAACTTAAACCACCAAACTGTAAGCAAATAAAAGCACACAAAAAGCCTGTGCAGTCCATTATATGTTGGTCAACTACTCCTGAGTGACTGGCATACTGGGTGTCACTGGAAAGGACGTCAACAACTCATGGTGTAGTTGTCATGGACGTCAACACCATTTAGAAGGCCTTGTATTTGTCCCCCCTGTCTCAGACTGACAGCAAATGGTTCCGTATCAGGAGTTAAATTTTTTGATAAAATTATAATAAATTTTATTCCTATTTTAATTTTAAAAAAGAGTTATTTATTTTTTATTTTATGTATATTAGTTTTGGCTACATTTATATATACGTACCACGTGTGTGTCTTGTGCCCTCAGAGACCAGAAGACAGTGTTGGAACTACTGGAACTGGACAACTGGTTTTGTGTGGCATGATTAATAAAAATCCAGAAACAGAAATTGGCATTCATCCTGAAGGTCAGAAAAGCAAAACAGCCAGCCAATGGCTCTTACCTCCACCTCAGTCTGAAATGGTGATTCTGTCTCCAGGAATCTCATGATGAGACTGTGTGTGAGAGCTGTCTCCTCCCATCTTACATTCCTCTCTAGTGTTGTGATTAAAGGCATGCACCACCACCGTCTAGTTTCTGTGGCAAACTAGTGTGGCTACTGGATTTAAGCTGTCTGTCACCACTGCCTGGTCTGTAGGGCTGATCAGTGTGGCTGCTTTACTGTCTGAACTTCAGGCAAGTTTTATTTATTAAAATACAAATGAAATATCACTACAGTTGTGAGCCATTTTGTGGGTGCTGGCAATCAACCTTCAGTCCTCTGTAAGAACCATAAATGATCTTATCCACTGAGCCAACCATGTCTAAAGCCCAAAAATTTTAAGTAAAAGAACTAGTAGAAGTTATGTTTTTGAGCTCTGGGATATAAAAGTAATAGCTATTGATATTATTTTTAATTATGATGAGTCTAAGAATAAGCGAAAAAGCATCCAAAATAGCTACCATGTGATGTTTAAGCTTTTCTACTAAGTAGGTTACATATATGAGCAAAGGTGTTGTCTGATGTCAGCTGTTCCATTAGCCACCTTAACCAAAAGGGGATAGAAACTGACATTGTTAATTTTCATGACATATTTAATTCAACCAAGTAAACCTAAATCATGTAATTTAAATGTTTAATAAATATTGTCATGAATGAAATACTTTACAAGTTGTTTTTATGCTGAGCAGTGATGTAGCGTCACATATAGTTTGGGAAGCTCATAACTTGGGATTGTTTGACCTTTAGGGTTCTTTATATTAACAATTTAGACACAAGATTGTAAAAGTTGCTGTTTCAATGTCTGATTTCTCCTTATACTAGATTATTTTTAAACAAATATTAGATATCTTTAGGCAAAGATAGTCTTTAAAATATTATTATTGTTTTCATTTAAAGTATTAGGTAGAATACACAGCAGTAGATTTAATAATGACATTATCATATGTATATAAAATTATACACTTTTACTTGCCCACCTGTCTTCTTTGCCCCTGGCCATCTCATGCTAGTCTCCCCTCCCCATCCCATGCTGTCCCCCCATCTTATGCTAGACTTCCCTACCTTATGCTAGTTCCCCTACCTCAAGCTAGACCCCCACCTCATTCTAGTTCCCCCTCCTCATCTCCATACCAGTTCCCTCATTTCATGCTAGTCCCTCCATCTCAGGCAAGACCCCCCCTCATGCTAGTCCCCCCATCTCATGCTAGTCCCCCATCTCATGCTAGGTCCCCACATTTCATGATAGTCCCTTCATCTCAGGCAAGACCCTCCCACACCTTATGTTAGTCCTCCCATCTCATGCTAGCCCCCCATTTCATGATAGTCTATCTATCTCAGGCAAGAGCCCCCACGTCATGCTAATCCCCCCATCTTATGCTAGTCCCCCATCTCATGCTAGGTCCCCACATTTCCTGCTAGTCCCTCCATCTCAGGCAAGACCCCCCCCAACTTATGTTAGTCCCTCCCATCTCATGCTAGTCCCCCATCTCACGCTAGGCCCCTACATCTCATGCTAGTCCCCCATTTTATGATAGTCCATCCATCTCAGGCAAGACCCCCCCACCTCATGCTAGTCCCCCCATCTTATGCTAGGTCACTCCATCTCATGCTAGGTCCCCTCATCTCATGCGGGTCCCTTTCCTTTTCCTAACTAGTCTCCACTTCTGCTTTCTTGTCACACATAGTATCCTATTTCCCTTTTGTCCCCTTCCTGACCCTCCCCTCTTACAGTCTCATTTCTGTTCTTAAGTGACACACAAACAGACATGCAAGCACACACATACATTTAAATCTAGATTCCACATATGGGAAAAAATGTAGTATTTTTCTTAAGTCTGACTTATTATACTCAATATAATTATTTCTATTCCACCAATTTTTTTCTGTCATGCTATATTTTTTTTAACTTTTAACTGAATAAAATTCCATTGTGATTATGTACCATAGTTTTCACTATTTATTCATCTCTTAGTGGACTCTAAGCTGATGCCATATCTTGGTTGATGTTAATATTGCGTCAGTAAATGCAGATGTGCAGGTGCTCTGATTTAGAGTCCTTTGGAATGATACAGCAGGGTCACATGGTAGTTCTATTTTGAGTTTTTTGAGGAAGTTTCAAAATGATTTTCATGGTAGCTGTCATGGTTTATTTTTACCGGTCTGTCGATTGATCTGTCTGTCTATCTATCTATCATCAGTCTATCATCTATCTATTTAGTGTTACAGGGGTGAGTGTGTATGTGCCACTACTCACCCGTGGAGGTCAGATGAGCCTTTTGGGAGTCAGTTCTCTCCTTTCACCATTTGGGTCATGGGGACTGAAGCAACCTTAGCAACAAATGCCTTGACGACGGAATTTCTTGTGGGCCTGCTGTAACAGTTTATATAGTTAATATTCCTACCAGCACATACATCTTCACTAGTATTTGTCTCCTTACTTCCCTCTTCTCTCTCTCTCTCCCTCCCTTCCTCCCTATCTCCCTCCCTCTCTCTCTCCTTCCCTCCCTCCCTCCTTTCTTCCCTCCCTCCCTCCCTCTCTCCGTCTCTCCCTCCCTCCCTCTTTCCCTTCCTTCCTATAAACAGAATCTCAAGTAGGCTAGTTTGGTCTCAAAGTCACTATGTAAGTAGCTGATCTTGGACTCCTCCTTATCCTCTTTGGATTATAGGAATGTGCCATCTCACTGTTGCTTGCTTCCTTGAAGATAACCATTCTGACTTGAGCAAAGTGGAATATCAATGTATTTTTTTATTTTTATTTTCCCAGTGGATGATGCTGAAACCTTCACTTGTGCCTACTGTGTGTGTGTGTGTGTGTGTGTGTGTGTGTGTAGGTATGTTTACATGTGGATGCCAGAGATGGACATTGCATTGTGTGTCTTCTATTATCATTTTCTATTTTTTTTGGTAGTTGTTTGTTTATTTTTGAGACAGGTGAAACTCATGTTCATTAATTTTGCCAAACTTGCTATCAAACCCTAAGTATGCTTACGTCCTGACTCCCCGTCATTGGAAATACAAGCATGTAGCGTGGAGCTCTGCTACTTTGAATGAACGTGAGTTCTGGGGCATCTAATACATATTTATGCTTGTATGACAAACATTTTAACACTTGAACCACCTCCCTAGTTCTTTTTCAAATATTTATTGGTCATTTGTGTTTCTTCCTTTGAAAAGATAGAAATTAATTAATTGTTAATTTTGGAGAATAGTTCCCATTCATCTTGAGTCCTTCACAAAACAGTCATGCTTTTATTTCTATCGTAAAGTGCTTTGCCAATGCTTTCCTATAGTAGTTTCAGAGTCTTGAGTTACACACAGAGGTCTTTGATGAATTGAATATTTTGTGCAGAATGAGAGATATAGATATAATTTTATTCTGTTGCAAGTATACATACAATTTCTCAGCCCTATTTGTTCAAGAGGTTGTTTATTCTTAATGTATGTTTTTGCCATTCTTGAAAAGAAAAAAAAATGTTTGTAATTCAAGATAGGGTTTCTCTGTAGCTTTGGAACCTGTCCTGGAATTAGCTCTTATAGACCAGGCTGGCCTCAAACTCACAGAGATCTGTCTGCCTCTGCCTCCCAAGTGCTGGGATTAATGGCAGGTGCCCCTTTTTTTGTTCTAAAATTCAACTCATTAGTGTGGGATTTTCCCAGCTTCTTTATGTAGGCATTTAGTGCTATGAACTTTCCTTTTAACACTGCTTTCATTGTGTCCCATAAATTTGGGTGTGTTGTGTGGTTATTCTTATTGAATTTTAGGAAGTCGTTAATTTCTTCTTTTATTTCTTCCTTGACCCATTGATGATTCAGGTGAACATTGTTTAATTTCCATGTGTTTGTGGGCTTTCTGAAATTAGTGTTGCTGTTGAATTCTAATTTTAAGCCATAGTGATCTGATAAGATACATGAAACTCATTTAGGTGGACTAGACAGCAGAAAATTGAGAGCTAAAATCAACAAAATAGAAACAAAAAATATCAATACAAAGAATCTATGAAACAAAGAGTTGGTTCATTGAGAAAAATCAACAAAATAGACAAACCTTTATTCAAACTAACCAAAATGCAGAGAGAGAATAATCAAATTAACAAAATCAGAAATGAAAAGAGGGACATAACAACAGACATGGAGGAAATCCAGAGAATCCTCAGGGTCCATTTTGAAAACCTGTACTCCACAAAATTGAAAAAGTTAAAGGAAATGGACAACTTTCTGGATAAATATCACTTGCCAAAATTAAATCTA
>JAQHUG010000036.1:9910203-9928090 GCA_028555095.1 Dicrostonyx torquatus
AAATCCAGCTGGACCAGGACTGAAGGAGCGTATGACCAAACCGGACTCTCTGAATGTGACTGCCAATGGGGACTGACTGATAAGCCAATGATAATGGCACAGGGACCTATCTTTTCTGCATATATTGTCCTTTTGGGAACCTATTCTATATGGATGCACACCTTCTTAGGCTGAGATGGAGGCGGAGGGCCTTGGGCTTTTCACAGGGCAGGGTATCCTGTCCCATCTCAAGGAAGCAGGGGGGGCAGTTGGGTAGTGGGGGAGCGGGAGGGCCTGGGACAAGCAGAGTAAATGTAAAATTTTCTTTTAACAATAAAAAAATAAAAAAAAATAAAAATTCTATAGTCAGAAAAATACTTAAATATTTTAAAAATTTATGACAAAGCCAGTTCAATAAAAGTGAACATTTGAAGTAAGGCTTCCGAGGAATGAAAGAGAATTTTACTCACCTGACCTGCCTTTGGGCTCTGACGAGTTGGGAATAGGTGATACTCTTCTGTGGCTTCTGGTGTGGTGTTTATGAGAGGTCAGGAACATGACTTACAGGGCAGAGCAACTAGAAGAGCGAGTAGGTTCTGAAGGCACAGATGATGGTGGTTTCTTGCCAGTTCTTACCCAAACGGTGCTACATGTTTCATTTGGAACTCAGATGGAGACTAGAGATCTGGACTCTGATGGGATTTTTAGGGGACAGGATCCCAGTATTTGAAGAGAAGATAGGAAAAGACTGGTGGGAAAATTGAAAAAGGTAAACAACAGTGTCATGGAAAGCTTGAGAGACTGCATAAGCCTCTTGAGTGTGGTTACATGGTACGATATAACTACAGAAGAGAGGCAGAGGATTTTTGTTTAGTGCCTCTGTTGAATATTTTTATCAAAGTGTTAATTTCTTCACTGTGATCCCAACCTGCCTTTGAATAGGGGTAACTGTAGACTATTGAAGGCTGCCCAAGGCATGCTGAGTTCACATCATTCTTTTTCTTGTACAACTTGAGAGTTTTCTGCTGTCACTTGGAGTCCATGAAATGTTCACATTGCACTGTCATGAACTAGAAAGCATCTGTAGATACCTTTTTTTTTTTAAAAAAAAAAAAACCTTCTGTTTTTATCCTCCTCCCGCCTTTTTTGTAGGGAGATACTCTTTTTTTTTTTTTCCTTTTACATGTATCCAGTCTGGCCTATAGCTCTTTAACATGTGATTCCCAGACCTCAGCATGTCAAGGGCTGGGATTACAGATATGTTCCACCATATAGAGACTAATTTCTTCTCCCACTCCCTGGGCTAGGAATTAAGTCTAGCTCTTAACACATGCTGAGCTTGTCCTCTATCATAGAACTGCAATTTTAACTAGAAATTAACTTCTGAATTCTCAGAATAATTTCTTTGGGTGTACATTTGACTCAACATTTTTACATTATCTCAAAGTTAATTTTTTCCTATATGAAACCGTGTTTGAATGTGGCTTGTAATACATTTCTATAGACATAGCTTATGTTAATTCTGCAATCACCAAATATATGACATAACTAGGGATGCCTTCCTATGCGTATCATTCTGTTAACATCACCTCTAGGAAGTTAATTGAGTGTTTTGACAATATGCATGGAAGAGGTGACTACTCAGTTCTGCATAAATTGTATAAATCAGTTCTCATAATTTTAAAGTGAATTCAGTCTTTGAGGTGAGACTGATAATTAATTAAAGTATAAAGTGATGAGTTTAGTGAATAAAATGTAAACATTTCTGCTCTTGACAAATTTCGTGAGGATTTTCTTAGTATTCTCATCACAATTCAATTTTTAACTCCTGAAAACTGAGTCCATTTGGACTCGGGCCATTCTCTATTTTGTGCTTCCAGTTTTTGTAAATTGGAGCATATATTGAATTTCAGAGTTCCCAAGCCAAAAATATATTAAAAACCACATATGCTCTTTTCTAATGGAAAGATGAAATGATCTCCAGTGGAGAGGGACTCCCTCTTCTGTGAGTTTGTTCGCAAAATGGGTTATTTATATGAGCTCAGAATCACTGCCAAAAAGGCGGTCATGGTGTATCCTGTCAATAATTTTGTTCTTTTGTTAAGATTATTTTATGTTTAATGGAATATAAATCTTGTTTATTGCCTTTAAATATTTATACAGATTCGTATATTAACATTTTCATGTTTTTGTTGGTGTAATTTATAGATTAGTGTCAAGAGCTTCTATAATTTATGAGCAAACCAACTACCTCCATAAATATAAAATGGAACTGGTCAAACCCCTAGAATGAAGATACCTAAGTTAAGTCAAATTGCTTTAGATGTGGATAATAATTGCTAGTAGTTGAGAACAGTATTCTTTTCATGTCGAACAGAAACCTCTGTAATAATTTGGGTGATCCAGTCACATTACTAAAGTTTGTTCTGTTCTATGGTGGAGCAACTAAGTTTTGTGTATATTTGTGTACTGAATATCTGTGCCTACTCACACGCTTTATTATTTTCACAAGTTTGTTATCTTATGACAAATTTATAAACAAAATGTCCAAAATCAGGTGTTACAGAGGATGCCTGCAGGCTAATGTGAAGAAAATGAAGTTGAATTAGGAAAGACTTCCCTATGAATGTGTTATTGTCAAGAAGAAGCGGTTTATTGAGGCAAGTCAGGGGAAGAATTGGAAATAACCATCTCATTTCTTTGCGGACTCTAATGCTGTTGTACATTTTAAATATTCAGTTGAAAAAATTGAAAAGGAAAAGATGATTCATATTAAATTTTTTTTACTTGACTGGGAATGGAGAGTGTGTTTGAAAATAATGAATTTTACTGTGCATTGTATAAACAGTTTTAAAAAAGAAATGTCAAGGAATTTAAAACTTGATCAGGTTTTGAAAAAGGCGATTTCTAGTAATAAAGTCTATATTGCTAATTTACATTCTTTATTTTCTAGTGTTGGATCACAAAACAGTGTCATAGGATTTGTAAGTTCTGCAGCATCTACTATTCATCTATTGTGAATGCCTCTATAGAAATAGTCTCAGGAACTGCAACTGGATTTGAGAGTCTTTCTAATTTGCTGGAGTGCAGGGTTTTATTTCCACCGAGTAAGTTGAGGTCTAACCTTTGGTGCCAGATTTCTGCACCAGTTTCCTGTGAGACTGAAAATGTGGTTGGCAGTGCAATAAGGTGGCTCAGGTAGCCAGGAACTGAGATTATGTTTACCATTTTCATAAACCCTCATGGAATACATGTAGTCTCCAGTCACCCTTTCTTCTACCCCACACTATTGCTTTCAGCAGGAAGGAAGTATCATTTTCATCTCTTGGTACAATGAAAGCTCTGAGAATCTAGTTACAATTTCCCTTAGCAAATGGAGTCCCAGAGTGGCTGCATGAAGCTAAAATGTACATGCATTCCCCTCTTGTTTTTTTCTTATTTTCAGACAAATATCTGCCTTTAAATTATTCCATTGCTTTACAGAGGAAGTATTAATTACACGACTGTAAGCGTAGATCAAGTTGGGATATAATTACAGGGCTTATTTTGTCTCTGTTGCCCAACAGAATTAGCCAGGAAGCATTCATGATGCCAGCAGTAGAAGGTGTGTTAAAGCCTATTATGTCTTCGGTTCTTTAAAGAACTCAAGCATGGATCAAGTGACGTTTTTGCTGCCCAGTTGTCTGGGAAAACAAGAAAGCAAGTATTAACAAGTTATATTTTTGCAAGTTTATGGTTGCACATTGATATGACATATTATATGTAACAGTAAAAATGTATTAGTTTATACCATCATTGTTAATGTTTGAGTCTCTTCTTTTTGTAGATGTGTGAGTGTATTCCTGGTTATACATTTGTAGATGTGAGTGTATTCCTGATTATACATTTGGCTATCATGTTAATAAATAGATGGCTAAAGTGATAAATAGGTGTTTTGTACATAGTTTTATTTCTTTTTAACAGTACTTCCATTTAAAATTGTTCTTCTTAAATGCATGCTTTCTTATCAAAATTTATAATAAAATCATCTGTTTCACTTGTATTTATTCATTATTTCTTGTATTGTGATTTTCTTTACTATTCTTAGAAAGTTCGGTATTTTCTTTTACTTGGTAATTTTCTTACAAATTCTTACCCAATGACCATGTTCAGAGCTTCAGCTCTGAAGCTCCCTCATAACGAAAAGTTGTTAAATTTTCCTGCCATCGTCTGTCGTTAGAGGTGTGATGCCTGCAAATTCTTTCTATTATTACGTTGTTGTCCGTCTGCTCTCCCATCTGAAGAGCATTAGTGGTGCTGTCATCACACCAGTCCGCATGTTTACTCCTCCCTGAAGTTTCTTCATTGCTTGGCTTATTCTACCTTTAATCCACGTCACACAACACACAACAACGTCCTTGGAGTACGTATTCTTTTTTCTTATAGAAACATGCTCATAGCAATCATGTTAGTGTAGGTTATGGGACTGTACTTACTGCTGTCCTTCAGGCTGTTGGCACGCTTTCCGGTTTTGTTTCGGTTTTTCCATTTTTCTGCCATACTCCCAATTAGGAGAGGTGAGTCTCTAGATTTGCCTCTGCTTCCTTTTTCTTCTGACTGCTTTTATTTTTACAGAGGGTTATGAGACACAGGTATAAGGCAAGTTCAGTGGTAGACAGGCCTGAAAATAAAAGGGAAAATTATTTTATATGTCGATAGGATAACTAATAGAACATATTAAAAGGAAGATAGATGAATAGAAACCATTATTTCAAGGACTCAAGCTTATATTTTGACCAGCAGTTTAACTGTTTGCTAGGAGAATGGCAGCAATTGTTCATGTGATTGTTTGCTTTGTTTCAGAAGCCAGTGAGAAATTATATAACATGTTGTGCCAGCTTACCTTGTTTTCAACGTGCGCGATTCATTATATATAATTTCTCACTGGCTTCCAAAACAAAGCAAACACTGCAGAAGTGAAAACAAGGCAAATAATGGCATATTAAAAACAAACAAAAATATTCAATGAGAAGACAGCATGCCTTAAAAGGCCCATGTAATAAAGTAGACGAAGTGATGATACAAATTCAAAAAGTCTAGGAACAGGTCTTAGCCCTGCTCCTTGTTGGTGTGCTGTTGCTCCACATCATCTAACTTCTCTAAGTTTTAATTGTCTCACAGAAAAGGATAAATATTTAGAATCACCATTAAAAGTATCTGGTGGGGTAATGAATATGGAAACATGTATTTATAATCTTATTTTCTTTTCTTGTATTAGTATGCTAGTTACATTTGTAATGAAACTCATTTAAAGTCTGTGCTTAATCTGGAGAGCAAGCACTGATATGTTTTAGGAAGCTTTGTTCGACAAAAGTATTATTAGTGCAGAGTCTATAATCAAGCAGATATGTGCTGTTTCTCAGCTCCTCTGCTTCCTGGTAAGGTGATCTCGGCAAGATACTTAACTTATCTTCCTTGACTGTAATTTGGCAACAATAGTGGTATGAAGTATAAAACACTAAGCTGGCACATGCTTTTTGTCTTCAGCCACTGTCAGGGATCATACAACAACCCCACTCCTGACTACCACTCCTTAATAAATCCATTAATGAGCATCGTAGTGTCAGTTAGATGTTAGATGTGGTGGTGATGCATGTCTTTAATCCCAGTACTTCGGAGGCAGAGGCAGGTGGGTCTGTGAGTTTGAGGCTAATGTGGTCTATAGAGCGAGTTCCAGGACAGCCAGGGCTACACAGAGCACAGAGAAACTGTGTCTCAAAAGTTAAAAAAAAAAAAAATAAAATGGTATCAAAGCTGTTTCCATTTTTTTCTTTTTATATTTAAGGAATATAAGGCACTAGCATCATTTATATATGCTATGTAATTCACCTTCATAGAGTTGACTTTTTTAGTAAATTAATTGAAAATATGGATGGAGAATTTTATTTAAAGTAATGATAATATTTGTATTTATAATTTTTGCAAACACATGGATATTTGTAATGAATATATGTTAATATTGATAATTGCTGCTAAATTATCTTTTAAAAAAGTACTGTTGGTAGTCCCACAGTGAGAAGCCATCTGTTGGGGTCCAGTCTTGATGGACCCGGGTAGGGGTGTATGGATTAGAAACACCAGGCAGACAGAACAGAGATACAAAAGAAATAGACAGAGACACAGAATGGAACCTGGAGGGCAATCCAGTAAATACTGAGTTCTCCGGCATTTATTTTCCTTATGTTTATACACGACAATCCAAAAACGGAGGAGGGGTGAGGGGGGGAGACTGCTTTAACATGATACAAAGAACAAACAGGGTAATTACATCTTCAATACCTGAAGCACCAAACAACTATACCCTGAGTTAAGTATTCTGTTGTTCAGGCAGGACAGGCAGCAACCACACCTTAGGCCAAGTATCCTCTAGGCAGGCACTCCCTGGGTCAAACTTCCTATCAAGTCCTTGAAGCAACAGGAATACACCTGAGCTCTCTGACCTTTGGTCAAGGTAACAGATTCACCTTTGTGGGCCATCTTAACACCCCAAACAGGAAGTAGCCACACCCTTGGTCAAGAGATCTTGTTAGTATCCACACCTTAAGTCAAACCTCTTGTCAGTAGCTTTGAAGGAGCAAGAGTAGGCCTGAACTCTCTGACCTGCAGTCAAGGTGGAATGGACCCTCTTCTGTGGATAGTCGCAAAGCACCTTGCTTTTCTTGAAAAAGCAGTAAACTTAGTAACAGAAATTGACTTTGTAATATATGCTGGTGGTGTGCTTAAACATTAGCGTGTAATCTGAAATTTTGATTTTTAAGATATCTTTGACCCCCCCCCCATTATGTTTATCTCATTATGTCAACAGAATAGAAGTAGCTTCATGCAGAAAAATAAAACACCTGTGGTTATTTTTTCATATAAAAACAAGTGGAGGGCAATGATGAGATAAATTATTTAGATTTCATTGGATACATGGTATCTGAGTTTAGTTGAGTGGCAAAGGGAAGACTAGTGTGAATAAGGCATGGATGTTATTTACTCATTAATTAATTAGATAGGCTCTGGTACTTGCTATACAACCCATGCTTGGCTCAAATTTATGGTAATCCTCCTGCTTCAGACTCCTTAGTGCTGGTATTACAGTTGTGCACCACCAAACACATCTCCAGATTATTTACTTAAAGGTTGAAGTGTTAGTGCTTTCAATTTCTGAAAAAAGAGTTTCTTAAAAAACTTAGATTAAGTTATCGAGGACACAAATACCAATAACTAATCAAATATTATTAATTATTGAGTTGTTGATGCATACATCTTTCTCTAAATTCTTGAAATGTTTGAATTTATTTAGTATTCAGTTACAACTTATATTCAGTATAGCCAATTCACAAAAGACAAAGTAATATTTGTTGTCAAATAGACTGCCTGCCAAATGACTATTCTCTTTTGTAAGTCAAGATATGTCAATGGGAAATATCTTTTTGTTTTCTTGATGGGACTTTCACCCAGACCTGTTTGTAGTTATGTGCAACATTGTAATTGAGTCGTATACATTGAGAAAGTAATGAGTGAGAGTGAGCTTTCCTCTTCTGAGTTTGCCCCATTAAACCTTTTCGTGATCTGTTTTCTTCTTTTCTTTTCTAGCTTGTTTGATTGGAGAAGACCCTAGGAGGACCATAGGACCTCTAGGAGGTAGATTCTGAGTATTTATGTGTGGATATTTCCTTACCAATACATACCGAAAACACATACATTGGTTACTAAATGAATAAAATTAATTTCTTTAGATGGAACAAGCAAATGATTTTAGCTATTTCCAGTCTTAAATTTCATTTGGATATAATAATGGTATCTGGCAAAGCTTAATTGTCTCCATAGTCAACACCCTAAAAATTCTCCATAGGGATAAATAGTTTTTATTAATGACAACCACTTTTGTTGCAAAAGATCAGAAAACCAACTGAAAAGGTTAAGCAGTATGGGGAATTTATTATAATTTCTGGGATATCTTATAGACTGGGAATACAACCAGTCTCCAGTAACATCTGGAAACAGGGAATTACATTCTACATTTCTATATCCTGTATATTTTCTTTGAGAATATATTTAAAGAATTTTTTTCTGTGTAGATCATATGTGCTCAGTGTTACATTTGAAATTCATTCTTTTCAATGAAATCCAATGGCTTCTCTTTTATAAAGGTAGACGATTAGAATACAAATCTGAAAATTCTTTTAATGCCCATATTGGTTCCACTTTAGTTCAGTGCCAGATTCTGGGCTCAGCATTGTGACGTGATTTGAGTCTCTGATTTGCCTGTTGTCCACTGCCAGAAGAGGATTTTGTGACCAAAAATAAGAGCTGCACCAAATCTATGCGTATAAACATATAGATTCATAAGGTAGTTAATTTTATGTCCACAGAACAAAACGTCGGTAGTCGGTTCCTCCACAGTACCTGTTGTAATGATTCAGCCGCACAACATGGCTGACACTTCCGGGTTCCAAGGCCACGCATGTGCGGACAAGCCCTTAGGCAGAAGTGCCTAATGGCCCCAGAAATATTAAAGGACCCGGTGTGACCCACGTGCAGCATGGTTGCACGCAGCTGTGTGAGCACTTGTGTGCATGCCTATGCTCCATCATCTACATGACACAGCCACATTATCTCCCTGTGCGCATGCGCTAGGCAGCCCTTAAAAGCTGGAGGCACAGCTCTCTGCACACTGACTTCCCCAGGCCTGTACATGCCCCTCTAATAAACTCCTATGTGGATTTGATGTGTGTTCCGTGTTTCCTTCTCACTGCACCAGGTAATTTCATTGGTGCCGTGAGACTTGGGAGGCTCTCCTGCCCTGAGCTCCTCTCCTGGGGTTGGGATTTAGAATCGGGTATTTTTCCCACATGTTCCATCTACCTGAGCGTGATTTCTATGCACACCACTGGCTTCAATTGGTGAGTTTCCCCCATTTTTGTCAGCTTAACCATTTCCTTGAACCCAAGGAATTGGCCGTTGAGCTCCCGGCAATGTTCTGGTGTTCCTAGAAATGGCCGGACGGTCCCCAACCATGACCTTCATGGTTACAGTTGAGCCCTTTGCTGACATTTATCTCCGGATTGCTTCCCTTAGCTAAAATCGTGTTTGGATGAGCTAGGGCTAGTCATCCTGCGACTGGGGGCCTAGGGTCCCTCAGATTTTTCTTCCTCCTTTTTTCCTTTTGGACCACTTGTCAGTGGTACCCACTGTGGACTCTTGGGCTTCTGAGTCACCCTGACTGGAGCCAGTCAGGCTTTAACACCCTGCCCATAGATGGAGGACTTTCATTCTTTTTTTTTTTTTTTTTTTGAGACAGGGTTTCTCTGTGGCTTTGGAGCCTGCACTGGAACTAGCTCTTGTAGACCAGGCTGCTCTCGAACTCCAGAGATCCGCCTGCCTCTGCCTCCCGAGTGCTGGGATTAAAGGCATGTGCCACCACTGCCCAGCGAGGACTTTCTTGTCACCTTGGATACTTTCAATTATTTTCTAATCACATCTTGAGTTTTGGCATTTCATTGCTTTCCTTATTTTGTTACCAATACCTGTTTACATTTTGGAATGTTAGTAATCTTTCAGGGTCTACAGGTATGACTGTTTCTTGTAAATTTACTGAAATAATCTCAGCTTTTCACAAAGTCAGCTGTATTTTGTAGTCTGTGTTCTATTCTGGTTGCTGGGGTGCTTGTGCCATCCATCCATATTCTAAATGTATAACTCTGACATTATGTAGAGCCTTTCTTGCCTAAGGAAAATAAGATTGTAACTTACAATTGACTAGACAGACTTTATGCCAGCTAATGGAAAATAAGCAACTCTTCAGTTTTTCTATAATCACTTGAATAAATTATTAGTTCCAAATAGGACTTTGATGAAGATATTAAGTGGACTTTGGGAAATTTGTAAAGACACCACCTAAAGTAAGAACAAGATTGACCTAGACCCTCTTCACTTTCAATCTTTCTTCTGTTCCGTAGCCCATTTAGAGGTGCACAACTGCAGCACACTCCAAACTTTCTCAGCTCCCTTTGCAGCCTTGGTATGGGCTAATATCACTCATACCTTTTCCTTCTATACTGAATTGAGGCCTCCTGTGGGCCTTTCTTCTTTTCCTTCTGCATGGTGACCCAGGATTCAGAGAAGCTGCAGGACAGTCAAGTGGGGGTGAAAGTTCTCCATGTGACTGATGCTCCATTTCTGCTCTGCCAGTCGACTAGAAACAGCGTGCCTCAGTTGTAATGGTGCCCGCTGTCTCACCTGACCCCCAGTGTAAAAGGTTGTGGGCGTTGCTTGGTTGCCGCATTTCAGATTTCACTTAAATTACCTCTTTTTGACACATAGGAATTTGGAAACAGGGAAGATGGGGGTGTGTGTCTCAGTTTCAATATAAGTGAGCAAACACAGTGCAAATAACATTACACATATTTATACATAAACAACAAATCCCAGTAATTTCTTTTTTCTTTCTTCCCTGGAACAAAGACTGAAACAGCTTTCTTCTAATATTGTTTTCATCAGATTCTCATCACGGCTTCAGTGCCTGTACCAGATAACATCTCAGGAAGTCTGGTCCAGGTCACCCTTCCTCCAGACACAGTGGATATGATCTTAATTGCTAAGGATATTAAGGGTGGATAATAAGATAATAAGGGAAGCAACAGGCACACGATGTGGTAATTGTTAGTCTGGGGCCTGGAAGCATTAAGAAAGATATTGAGTAATAGGACTTGGAAACTTACATGTTTTAATTCTTTATCCATGGTGATCTGACGAGTATACTTATTAAAATAATAAAGAGTTCATGTTCAAATTGAAACCCACCTGAGAAGACTGGAAGACCATTTAAGTTGTTGCTGTACCTTGATTGTGAATCAGGCTTGCATATAAACCACTTGTGGAAAGTGCAAGGAAACATAGAACACACAGGCTGATCAACAAAGAGAACCTTGTGTGGAATGTAAAAGAGTTATAATTCCTACAAACTGCTCTTGGCTGTGAAAGCAATTTACGGGGTGAAACCTTTTACAGTAGGCCACTTTGGAGCCATTGATAATTAACTAAACAAAGAATTCAAATTATGTTCAACGGCTTTCACCAAATTTCCTTAGGGAGTTGTAATACTTGACATTTTACATCATGATACTGCGGATCAGTGCCTTCAGCTATAACACATAAGCACACAGTATATGATGCGTGCATTTTGGATAAAGCCTTAAGTTTAATATTTCAAGTGATAGTAAATCAACAGATAATCTCTCATAAGTAGTAATTGCAGTTGAGTCTTAGTTGTGAGTATATAGAACTATAATGAATTCTACCAAACACGTAGTTATGTTACTGAAGAAAAAAAGTTACTGATTAAAAAAGACAGTATTTTCTCATAGTAACAATATAGTTTCATAACCTAAAATTTTGCAGGTTTATGTATATGTCACAAATAAAACTAAAGTTCAGCTACTTATTCACAATGATTCTGAATTTAGTAACCAGTATTTCTGTCTTATTAGGACTCAGGATTTTCTTAGTCCTGAGAAAATGTGAAGTTTATCTGTTTGCAGTTTGTGGCCCATGTTGCTTTTTTGCTTCTATAATCGGTTTGGGATGTGAGTTAATTTTCCTTTTCCCAGGTTAGATTTCTTTGAGAGTTGCCTAAAATGAGCTGGTAAAATGCTCTATAAATAGGAAAATACTATGAAATGGGTAGTTAATTTCAGATTAATTACTAGGGTTGATAGCACTTTAAGGGGTATGGGAAAAGACACATTAACATATTTAAATGAAATAATGTGTTTTATTAGTGATATGCTTTCATTTTGTGGCAGAGACTTTTGTTTCCTAATGTTCACTGAAGAGACACACAATCTGATTTTTATTATAGTTGGACAGTCTGAGAAACACAAGCAGTACCACATTCTTGTCTGTTCTATTATTTTAATTACTCACATGAGCTTAATTTTTATTTTTGAGGCCTTTGCTTTCTCCAAAATTATTTTGAAAAACTACATTTGGAGCTGATGACTTGGCTCAAAGTTGCTTGTCACAGTTTGATTTGTAAAACCCAAGGTGGAAGGAGAGAACTACCCCTCTGATTCCACCTCACAAATATTTTTAAAAACCCAGTATTTTGGTGTATGATTGCTTTCTGAACTCCAATCTTAAATTACCCTCTTTTTCCTGCTCTGGAGTGATGAAGATTGCTAGAAAAATCAAATATCCCATATGCATGCATACTTTTGCAAATGTCCTGTCTGGCCCCACCCGGAATCATGTAACCACAGGTAAAATGGGTATCACTGCCAAAATCGCTGTTTGTGAAGTATGCACGTACAGGCTTTATTCTTTCCCTGCACTCTAGAGACTGTCCTTTTGCCTCCCAGTTTCATGTAGATTTCCCCCTATCTACTTTAGGCATTTCTACTTTTTCTTACCTAGTGTCAAACTAATCTTCAGGAAAGATCATGCTCAAATAGAGTCTCTTATATTTTGAATACTCTTTATTTTTAAACTTCCCCCATAGAGGTCATAGAAAGGATTTTCAGATCCTGTTCTTTTGAGTGGGTCCAGAATTATAGATTGATTTCTAACGTAGTTGCCCCACAAATCTCCTTGCCAGGTTTAATTAACTTTCTTTTCACAGTGCAGATACTAAAAACACCACTACATTTGTCAAATTATTTCATTCTAGCCCCTTTCTTGTAATTAATGACTTAATTACTGGAAACTAAAAATATTTTATCTTTTTAATTTTTAGATAAAAAGCTAGTTACTGGAGAAAAAAATTTAATTACTAGAGAAAAAGTTATGACCATCTGCATTCTCCATTGTCGTTATTTCTTATGAGAATTCTGTTTATTTTCTACAAATCATAGAGGAAGCCTGTGTAAAGGTACCCTTCTCTTTTCTTTGCCGTCTTTCTGAAGTCTTACCTAGGCTCTTATGGAGGGCTTTCCTATTGATTGTAATATACACGCTTGCCCTATCTTCTTGTTTAACTAGATATCATCTATTTCGTAGCCTCTTTAAGAGGGATTGGTTTTGCTTGTATCCTTTTTCATTTCATCATGGTGTTTAGTTGTAAGACTATTCATTGTTCTTTTATTGCATGTAAGTTCAACCCCATAACTCCTGCAGGACCACTTTCTAATTCCTTTTGTCACTCATCATCTTAAATCCTTCAGTGGCTCTCCAGCTTCCAAACTCCTTCCTAGGCATGGCTTTCAAGGCTCTTGAAACGCTGGAGTCTGCCCAGAGTTTCTTTTGTGAACATTAGAAAACTGAAATTGTGCATTCTAGCCAGAAAGAACCACGTTCACCAATGTTTGTTTTCTCTTGATCTCAAATGCCCCTCCCCCAAGAAAATTTAGTTCTCTTTAACTGTTTGCAGTTAAATTTTGCAGAGCTTAATTTATATGTTTCTGCTCTCTGAAGGTCGTGTTGTCCTTGTTATCTGTGCCTCCCCTGCAACTACATATTTTTCAGCTCACAGGATTTTGTTTCTCTATCTTATTTATGCTTCTATGTACCTGTTTAGTGGTCTGTATATCTACTATGTAATAGTCATAGATAAGCAGGTACCTCAGTATCTCAAAAGCTCTTAGGTAGTCAATAAAATGTTACTAATCAGTTACTGAGTCCATCATGCTGTAGGCAGAGTTTTCCTGTTCTGACCAACTGCTTGCTCCAAAATAACCACAATGAGGCTTAATATTACAAATGCTCGGCCAGTAGCTCACGGTTGAGCTATGATTAAATTTAAATTAACCAATATTTACATTTTTGCATTTAAATTAACTCATATTTCTTATCTATGCTGCATTTCTTATATGATTTTTTTATCTAAGCTACATTTAAATTTAAATTAACAAATATTTACATTTTTTACATTTAAATTAACTCATATTTCTTATCTATGTTTTGCCAAGTAGCTCTTGGCTCATTTTATACACATACTGCTTCCTTGGCGGCTGGCTGGCATCTCTCTTGACTCTGCCTTTCCTCCTCCCAGAGTCCTCTGTGTCTGACTGTCCCACCTATATTTCCTTTCTGGCTACTGGCCTGTCAACTTTTTAATTAAGCAAAGAGAGCAGTAAGTATTCAGAGTGTACAGAAGGATTATTCCACAGCATTGTGCAGCTTTGTTGGGAAATATCATTTTAAGGCGTATGACTTTTGTTTATGCTGCCTTTGTTTAACTCTGTGAAGCTGTGAGTCTTTGCCTGTCTGAAATACCTGATGGTTCTAATAAAGAACTGAATAGCCAATAGCGAGGCAGGAACAAGGATAGTGGGGGCTGGCTGGCAGAAAAAATATATAGAAGGAGAAATGAGGAAAAAGCAAGCAAAGAGAGAAGAAGGGAAGGAGGAAGTTAGGGGCCAACCATCCAGCCTTCCAGCCACAGAGTAGGAGGAAAGGCAAGATTACAGAAGCAAGAAAAGGAAAAAGGTATAGAGACAGAAGGTAAACAGGATAATTTAAGTAAAGCTGCCTAGAAACAAGCCAAGCTAAGGCCAGACATTTATAACTAAGAATAAGCCTCTGTGTGTGATTTATTTGGGTGCTGGGTGGCAGGCCCCCAAAGGCCAAAGGAGCAAAACATTACACAACACAGCTTAAACTACTAAATGAGACTGTAAATTTCTCAACAAATTCTATAGATCAGTGGTTCTCAGCCTTTGAATCATGATGCTTTTGGTGGGTTGAATGTCCCATTCACAGGGGTCACTCTAAGACCATTAGAAAACACAAATATTTACACTATGATTCATAACAGTAGCACAATTACAGATATGAAGTAGCAACAAAAACAACTTTTATGTTTGAGGGTCACAACAACCTTAGGAACTGTGTTAAAGAGTCACAGCGTTGGGAAGGTTGAGAACAGCTTCTATAGGTAGTTTCACAGTTAACAGTGAAGAGCTTTTTTCTTGGCTGTTTTGAGTCACTGTGTTGCTCTGTAATCCTCTATAGCCTCAGATTCACTACCATGCTCCTGCTGAGCCTCCTGTGGAATAAAATCACAGCCGTGTTGTACCATCCCTAGCAGACATAAGAAACCTAAAACACGGGTGTTTCCTTCAAACTAGGTAGTTAAAGAAGAAACTTTATGAAATATTAGTATCCTGGCAGATTTCTACATATGCATTTGTTCATAATTTCACTTCTATACTGGCATTTTATAGTAGAATCCATGTCATCATGGTGCTTCTTGTTGGGTTATTATGAATATGGTTATGAATGACCACATCCAAATTTCCATTCCTAAATACCTCCTACCATCAACACCTACTCCCTATACACGTCTGCTTAGCTTACTTATGAAATTGCTTGGCTGATATTACTGTTTTATAACAATATATTACAGATAAGATAGAACAATGAGTATATTAACAAAGTTTCTTATTTGCCTTTATCCCAAAGTGGGTGTGGATAAAACATCCTATAGAATATTAATGATAGATAGTTTTGGCTCAGAAAGCTTAGAAACAAATCTCTTTAAGTCACTTTACCGAGGCAGTTACTTATTTAGCCAGCCCTTTCATGAGAAATTTCAGAGGAAGCTTTCTTTTCATTTATTTTTTGTGCATTTACCTGTCTTTTCATATCTGCCTTCTGCCTTTGCAAACTCCTCCTCTCCCCAAATAAAATGAAATAAAATTTAAGAGAAAAAAGAAAGATAAGGAAAAAAAATCAATCTCATCCTGGAAGCTACAGTGTGACGCAGTGATTCATGCAGCAAAAGGTTTTATCCATATATCTTACTTGCAAGTGTTCTCTTTGCAAAGAGTCATTGGTCTGGTTTGAGACATCTAATTTCTGCTACACTATCTATGCTGGGTCCTCATTGGGACTCCTCTTGATTATCCTATTGTTGCTCTGTGCCATGGAGGTCCTGCAGCTATGGATCTGAAGGACCAGCCCCTTCATGTGCTCCAGTAGAGCATAGATGGGGTGGATACTGGGAGGCACCAACTTATAATTCCGGTACTGGGCCTTAATAGTTGCAGGGCTTATCAGTCTGCCAACTGTGCCTTGTTCTCACCACCAGGGTGAGCTCTCCAGCATTGCTCTGGCTATGAGCAATGAGCAGGGGGAAGGGCCAGTTCTTTGGCTTTCATGCTCTCACAATTGGCTCTTCCATACCTACACCTACAGAGCCATATCTACTGTGCTGCCCAGGCCTAGAATAGGGGTCATTCCCAAATGCTGTAGCTGGTGAGGGGCAGGGACAACTGTCCTGCCCTTATGATCTTAGGGCCAGCTCTCCCATCTGCCATAGGCAGCCTGGGGTGGAGAACCCACCTCTTCTTTGCTCACCTCACCATATGGCAGATGGGGGACATGGCCAGATCTCCCATGCTCATCTTCTTTCCTGCACATGCACATTTACATGTGCTCATTTTCAGTCAAAGTATGTGCATTTGAAAGGGCTGGCAAGGACCACAGATTTCCTGACCTTTTGTTTAACTTTTTTTTTTCATGGTACTTTGCAGGGATGTAGGTGAACTGCCCCCAAGAACATGAGCATGGAAATCTGGCCCTGTACTCCTTTGCTTTATTAACAGGGCATTGCCAATTGGAAGTGGTCTCTGTAATAAATCTAACTTACTACCTGTAGCCTTGGGCAACATGTGATTGAACAAGAGCCTTTCTAAATAGGTGTGGGGTAAGAGTGGGAAGGGTACTTTGCATTACTCACATCTCAAGCTTTTGTTTATGGCTACCCTAGTTGATTCTTGGCTCTTCTCAGTCTTAACAAAATCCAGGTCATTACCAAAATGTGGATTGTAACCAGCGCTGTTGATATCAGGCCAAACTTGTACTAGCTAATGACTTTTTGCTGCCACCCATGTATTAGTTTCAGCAACTAATCATGGCCAAGCTTCATATTGCCTTCAGGGAAATATGTGAGGTGTTGAAATGGAAAGAGGCAAAAGGGGATATGGAGTGAAAGGGGGAATTTTGTTCCAGTGAGTGAGGAGTGTGTTACAGAAGAGAGCAAGGACATGTTAAAGATCCTGACCACCTGAACAAAAGCATACATTAGTAATGGCTGTCTGACCAAACACCTAAGTGCAAGTGTTTATTATATTTTGTTCACATGAATATAAATTGGTTTTTTTATTATATAACTGCTCTTGTGCATAAAATATACATATTTATTTTACCTAATTTATGAATTGATGATTTATCATTTCCATAATTGATATGGTAAGCTTTTGTTTTTCTATGTATATGTTAAATCAGCCCCATGTATTGTTCTTAATGTCTTCGTACTTATACAAATATCTTTAGATTATAATATAGAAGAAGTACATTTTGACAAAACAATATGTCAGCTTCTTGAAACAGACATCTTGGCATAAAAACCTCTATTTTCTAAAGTTCCAATTGAACACTATTTGCCAACAGTCTTCTAAGTACTTTTGTGAGCTTTCAAGAAGTTATAGAAATATTTGATCACAAGTTTAGTGTATGCATTAGTATATGGAGTACATGTAGATTGTTCATGACTGAGGGCATGGTATGAGGATTTCAAAGAAGATAAAATTAAGATTTTCCAAACTTAATATGTCATAATATATCATACATGGAGGAACACTTTGATACAGTCTTCTAATTATTGTCTTACTCTCACTTTGTGATATGATAGCTATTGAAATTTAGATGGTTTATGATTTTCTTTTTGTAGTTTAGATTTTTCTTTTATTGAAAATGATTATTTTCTTAAGTAATGTATCTTGATTATGCTTTCCACTCCCTCTACTCCTCCCTGATTTTTTCCCACCTTCTCTTCTATTAGGATCCACTCTTTCTTTTTTTTTAATTTATTATTTTTTAAAATTTCGTTTTATATTTGAACTACAATTCTCCCTCTTACCCCTCCTTCTACACCCTGCCT
>JAQHUG010000036.1:9946052-9958397 GCA_028555095.1 Dicrostonyx torquatus
TGAAATTAGTACAAGACTGTGGAACTTGAGGCTATAAATATAGAGTTATAAATCATGGGTGGCAAGATGGTTACGAGGGCAGCATGAGTGTTGAGAAGCGAAATCAGAGCAGAAAATAAATTTCTGTGACTTACTGTCCTCTTTTATTCTCATAAAGAAGATGAGAAATCCACAGAATTAGGAGACATATGATGCTTTAAATTATTTAGAATGAATATAAGAGAACACAGGAAGGGCACACGTTAAAGGACAGTAACAAAACAATGATTTGAGAGATTGCTTTACAGTGATGACTTTGTTCAAGCTGAGAGGCCTGTCTTAAGGAAATGGTTATGTAAGCATGAAGGAGCAATTAATTCTGTTTCTCTATTAAAGATTCAGTAATGATGTAGAATGGCTAATTAGTCATTCATATAACCTTATCACTCTTAAACTAAAGAAAATCTAGTTTTCAGGGCCTGCTAAGTGATTTGTAGCATCTGGAAAAGCTATGCAAGGCATAAGGGGTCACAGAGTTCTCATTCATTTCTTTTGCATTTTATTACATAGTCAAAAGAACATCATAGCCAGTTTTTCAAAATAACATTGCTTCTCAGTTCTGGAATTGGTCTTTCTCTTTTTATAGTTTGCTACTTTTCAAGAAACTTGTAAGTCTTTAAGAAGCCTAAAAGCCTTCCATTCTTTGGAAATAAACATTTGATATGACAGTAGAGTCGTGGCATGATTGCAACCCTGTCTAGTAGGGCAAATGCTTTGGGTTAGAGAATCTATTTGATTTAAAGACGTTATGATATAAATAGCTTCCATAGAGACATTTGCATCTTTTTGCTCTGATCAGATCTTAGGCTATCAGTCTTGAGTGAGTGTCTTTTTCCAAAGGGAAGATTTGCCCTGTCAATCAGACTAGAGGCAGGCAGTGACAAGGGCTTGGCCTTTATTGAGGTGAAGGTCTTTTGGAAACCTCCATTTTCATTATCTTTATTATCTTTTTTGTTCTTTTTGCATGTGAAGTGTAAAATTTCTTATCTCTAAATGGAGTAGGCTCTTCCTCCTTTTCTACTGACCTATTGGAAGAAAAAGTAAACTTGTCCTCAGGTCTTGACTATGAAAAGATGAAGCTGTCAGAGAAATGATAAGGCAGATAATGGGCAGCCGTGTTCTGTCTTTCTTGTGGGGTTAGAGACAAAATAGTTGCTTCAGACAGGTCACTTGGAATGGCCCGTGACTCAGTAGGGGTCCTTTGACATTTTCTAGGACCCCTTCACTCATAGTAGTTGCTCATTTACATTGTCATGGGTACAACTGATGACTTCCAAATTCTCATGTCAGATATTTGTTTTTAAAGAGTAGAAAGTGGAAAGCAAAAATGAAAAAGGATGCAATATTTATCAAAAAGAACATTTAGAGATAAATGAGGGAAATTTCATAGGAAATGAATTTTGATTGATTGCAAAACCAGCTTTGATTCTTTTAGGTATTCTTTGGCTTGAAAGCAAGTTTTGTTTGATTTTGGCACTGTGTTTGAAATATTTAATCTTGCTTGAAGTTGCCATGAAATGAATATACATAGTTGACAAGAATTAAACACAACACCTTTAGAGGTGAGTTGGATGCACATAGAATTTAAAGTTAATTGTATGTTTGTGCACAGCTGTACATGTTCTAGGGATAAGCTTTTCAGAAGACATTTTATTTTACAGTATGGATATATTACTTTTCACCAAAGGTATGAGAAGAGTTTTCTAGGAAATGTTCATTAAATAAAAGTAACACTGTTTTCCTTAGTGATAAAGATAGTGTTTGGAGAAAAGCAGCGGAACAAATTAGGAAAAAGAAAAATCATTCATTGATATGGGTGAACTAGGATTTTTGGCTTTTGGAGGCCCCTCCCCCCACTTTTTAGAGGGTCTTTTCTTCTCTTTGTGTCTGCTGTGTGCCTGTGTTTCTCACCCCAATAAATGCCTTTCTTCAACTGTCACTTCTCTCTGCAGTGTTTGAGATTTTCTCTTATGCTACCTGTTGCACTTTAGATATTTTTTTCTGTCTAGAAAACTAACCCTAAGAAGACCCCTAGACTACATCATTTTAAGACCCCTAGTCCATATCAATAGGATGGCTAATTGGCCCAGAGTTGTGCAGCATGTCCTGATCTGGCCTGGAGTCTGAGCCAGTCCATCAGCAGGGACCCTGCTGGCAGAGAAACAAAAGCTTACCTTTATTCTAGGTTGCCTGGTTTTGCCTCAGGTCTGGAAGGTGAGGAAGAAGCTAGCCATCTTGGAAATTCACCACTCTTATTACCTCGTCGTGGCCTCTCTCCATGTCTGCCTGCCTAGCAGAGAATCTATCTAACTTCTAGTCCCTCAAAGCTGTTGTAGAAAGAAAGCCTTGCTGAGGGTGGAGGTTAACGCAGGTGTCATTTCTCAGTAATCTTCCATTTTGTTTTGAAAAGGTCTTCTGGTCACCCATTTTTTCTCAGGCACTCTTTCTTTTCACTTGCTGTCCCACCTTTTCTCTATTTGACCAAAACACATATGCAATATAGCAAAATGCCATAATAAGGTAATCTGTTGGGTCTAACTCAAAAGTGCCCTCATTAGTTTGGTAGTTCACCGGAGCTTTCTTCTTTCTGTAAAGACCCACTTGGTCACAGGCACTGAAGACTTTCTACTGGTCCTGCAGTTTTTAAACCCTGGAATTTTAACAGTTCCCAGGGACACCCCCTTACTTTCCAGGCACATTTGGTCATTTAGAGACTTAGAGGATGCTCTAAACAACTAGATACCGACTTCTATTTTGCCTTAACTCTTTGGAGAAACTGAGTCTAATAAAAACCCTTGCATTTTGTAAAAGTTCACTAGAAAAGGCCATTTCTCTGTGAACTATACTGTGATTTAAAGTTTATTTTGGTACTTTAATTCAAGAATTGTAATTTTCAAGGCTCAAACTTAAGAGGGATGAAAGTATAAAATCCTAATGTTATAAAAGAGTTACAAAATATGAACTCTTAATGTTAATGTATATGTACATACATATATGTATGTATGTATGTTAGTTGTCAGTCATGCCAAGGACAAGTGTAATTTATTTATAGAGACAAGCTTGGAGGAAGAAACCCATTACTTTTTTATCTCACAGCATGTGAATTTTTGGTATCTCCTGTCTTATAGAATTCTATATATCTTTTCAAAGTTAAGCCTGAAGCAAATGTGTCAAAACAAGTTTAAAGTAAACTAAAGTTTGTTCAGTGTAAAATAATATTCAAAATCAGTGTATAAAATAATTACAAAAGATTGAATTTTTAGTAAAATGGGTTAAATTTACTATACACTTGCATGGCAGGAAACCCCTTTGCTTAAGTTGTTCTTTTGGATGAAGGCAGCATCCCACCAGAGCAAGTTACAGGCTAGCGTCCTTACAGAACGAAGATGCATGGGAAATAAGACCTTGCAGAAGTCTGATGCTACTGCCTCTGGCTATGCAGGCCTGACCATCTCTGACCATGTATGACAAACCAGAAAAAAGAAACTCTTTGTCTACAGATAGGATGAATAACTCCTCATGTCTCACATGATAGGAAGATAGATTCTTTTGTCTAAAGAAGGATCCTAGAGTCTGCAGCCCACATCCTAAATGAGATAAATAGTAATTACTGTGTTCTCAATTTCTCCCAAACTGATATATGACCATGGGAACCTTGTACATAAGCCTACCACCTGATCGGTACAGGATCTGCATACTAATTCAATTGGCCATACCCTTTACCCTGGCATTCAATTATTCCTTTTAGCAAAAGCTAATTTCAGGGTCTGTACCCTATACACTCAAGCCCCATCATTAAAGGACAATGCCAGATACTTTGTCATCAAACTCACAGCTTTGGGAAGTTATTGATAACATCCAAGCAGTGTCTTTGACTGTTGATTTTCTGTCTGTAGAGTCAACAAACGGTTCTATTAAGTGATGTTCATAGCATTTAGGTTCTTCAGGAGGAGATGTCTCAGATTAAAGAGATTCTCTCCAACCCGGGATCACCTGTGGTACTTTGAGAATACAATTTAGTCTCTACTCAGGTAGAGTCTCCAGGGCAAATACCTGCACTCTTACCTCGAAGCCCACAAGAAGTATGCAAATTTTGTCAGTAAAAGCTTGTGGAAATTTTCTAAGAAATCAAAAGGCCAATATTCACTAGAATGTATTTAATTTTTTAATCTTGCTTTATAAAATATGTCTCTAAACAACCAGTCTGTTTTAAAATAAAATGATCTTAAGAAACATGCTTACTACTTTCAGCATGTGGTAGCCTAGAGATTTATTCATTCATCAGTAAAAGGAATAAAGAGTTGGGTTTAGTCTGTTAATTTAGTCCATGTTAAATGTAAATTATTTGTTACAGATTTGACATGACTGACTGCTTTCATCTTTGTCCATTGGTTTAGTGTATAGAATGAAAAAGTTGAGATTTTTTTAACGGTTCTGTTAATATATTTAATTAGAGGAAACTTCATAAAGTGAATCACTTATTCTTGACAAGGCATATACTCTATAGGAGTATAGTTTTAAATTGAAAATTAAAAATCATTACTTTCTGGTATATACAACTTAGAATTAATTTGTTTCTTTTCACAGTCCAATGAAATAAAATATATCTACTATATAACATTAGAATATAGGTATAGTAATTTCTTGTATAAAACATGTATTGTCATATTTTCAAATACTATGTATGGTCATTTAAGGTAATAGTTCCAATCCTTAATATTTCACCTCATCAACATGTTTATATCCAAAATTTTGTTTCTCTTAAAATACTCTGCTTTTGTTCATTAAATAATATCTGGTATTGTTAATATTTAAAACAAATACACAAAGTTCAGTTTATATAAAAGCAAGGAATATCACTTAGACACTTTCTGTTCAGATTCACTTGCTAGATGCTGACATTAACTGACTTATTTTACAAAGCTTCTAGGGGCTTATTCCTTATACAGGAATCATATGAAAACAGGTAAACTCAAGTTACCTTATCCTTCTTCAGAACTCTAGTATATGGTCCAGCCGATTGTACAATTGCATTTAACTCATGTTAATCTTGAAGTAAAAGATTTCCTTAGGGGCTGGAGAGATGGCTCAGTGGTTAAGAGCATTGCCTGCTCTTCCAAAGGTCTGAATTCAATTCCCAGCAACCACATGGTGGCTCACAGCCATCTATCATGGTGCCCTCTTCTGGCCTTTGGGCATACATGCAGACAGAATATTGTATACATAATAAAAATAAATAAATATTAAAAAACGATTTCCTCATGTAACTTTGTCTCATTTCCCCACAAAGTTGTACAGTTATTAACCTCTTGACTTGTATTTTGGATCTTTGTCAACTGTTGTTTATCATGGCCCTTTGGATGGACCCTCTTCTGAGACAACCTAACCACTACTTCCCTCATTGTCCTTCTGTCAGCCTTGAAGCAGCTACTGAGAGATCAACACCTCAAGTCCCCTAAACGCAATTCGGGTGATCTCTCAAGGGGAACGAATGAACCATCCAACTCATCCCTCTTTTTGCAACTCTGGATATTGTTTTTGTCACTCAGAACTAAAACAGTGGACTGAAATCTTTTTTGCATCACTTAACCTCTCTGTCTCACCAGCTCAAATTATCTTAGCAAGGACCAGCTCAGCTCCTTGATGGCCGAAGTGCTCTAAAATTAAAAAGGATGTGATTTGAGCACTTGTCTGTGAACAGTACTGCTCCCCCACCAACAAATCCTCACTGGTCTCACATGATAGCTACAGACTGGGTTTATATATGGTCTTCTGGTTCCTTCCCACTCTGGTTCTTCCCCTTGTTCACCCCTTTCTTCCTTATTATTCTCATACTTTTGTTTTAAACCTGTCTTTTAAATGTTTTAGTTACTAAGCCCCACCCAGACAAAAATTTCCACAAAAGTTCTCCCCAAAACTCTCACCCTAAAACAGCTCCATTTGTCCTGACACATCTGCAAAAGGCCTTTCAGATACTGTCAAGAAACTGGCTAAACAGGCCCTTCATCCCTTTCACTCCAGGCCATATGCAATTCTTTACATCAGTCCTCTGTCTTCTTCTGTTCCCTCCCTTTGATGCTCTGTAGCTCTCTGCTACTTCTTTTTGTTTACTTTGGTGCAAGGGTTTCAGCAATGAGGCCAGTCATTGTTACCCTGAATCAACTCTATGTCTACTTTCTCTCACTGACCCACTCTGTCTCTCCCCTCTCCACTCCTCCCCCTGCTCCAAGCTTCCCAGAAAGACTCAGTTTTACTCTATAAGCAAATCATCTGCTTACAGCTCTCTAATATCTATCTATATTTCAAGTATCTTCAGGAATACAGGATGGCAATCGCCTGATCCATTGCAGCTTATTAACTTAAGATTGTCCCTCTACTACATGACCGGAGGACTCTTCAATTACCCAGAACTGCCCGCTCCAACAAAGACCCTTTTCATCAGCAAACAGCTGTAACACCCCTGCCCTGCACTTTTCTAGCCTTCAGAGTTAGGAATGGTAGTTTCTTGCTGAAAGCCTTCACTTCCCAGCTTCTCTTGCAGACTGTAGAAGTCATTACCACTCAATAAGGGCCATATCCCAACTCCTCATCTTCTGTAGGGCTTTTGATCACCTGAACATGTGGGTGACAAAGATGCCACCTCACCATAGGTACACATAGGCCAGCCCATCTTAAGAGAAAAGGGTGAGCCAAACATGGTTTTATAGACTTCACTCAGATCTATGAAAAATGTATGTAGTGTTCTGATCACTAAAAGAAGAAACAATTTAGGGTTATGATGGAAATAAGGGGTAAATGACAGACAGATGAAGATCTTTGATATCAAAGCAGCTGTTAAAAAATGAGAAAGTTGTGAGTGTGAGTTGGAATTGCAACATTATCTTCTGTGCTTTCCTGAGCTGGCCAAGGTATGTTCTGGCAGAGATGGTAACAAGTACTCCATTACAGGAGAAATGGTGCTTTTTCTTCTTTTTCTTTTTTCTTCCTTTATCTTTTACTTCTTTATTTCTTTCTTCGGTTTTCTGAGTCAGAATCTCGTTATAGCTCAGATAGGTCTGGAACTTACCAGTCTTCTTCAATCTCCCAAGTAAAGTGATTCACTAACATACCTGGTGGGAATTTTTTTAAAATTAATTTTATTTTACGTGTATGTGTGTGCTTGTTTTTTGTATTTCACCATATGCATTCAGATACCTTCAGAAGTCATAAATTCCATACAGTTGCCAGCTACCTTGCAGGGGTACTGGTAACATAACGTAGGTCCTCTGCAAGAAGAGAAAGTACTCTTTTTAATTTATTGTTTTTCTTGTTACATACCAACCCCAGTTCCCTCTCCCACTTCCTCCCTTCTTCCCTCCTCCAGTGTACTCATCAGAGGGGATAAGGCCTACCTTAGGGAGTCAGTAAAGTTTGGCAAACCAAGTTAAGGAAGGACCAAGCCTTCTCCCTCCCCACCCCATATCAAGACTGAGTAAGGTATTCCACCATAAGAAATGGGCTCCAAAAAGCCAGTTCATGCTCCCAGTATAAGTCCTGGTTCCACAGCAAATACTCTTAATGGTTGAGCCATCATCACTCCAATCCCCAGAAATGGTGGGTTTTTAAGAAAGAAGCTAGATGTTCTGTTTGGGTAAAAACATGATATGTGTTGTTGAAATCAACAAAGGCATGTGTTTGTTCTAATGTAATGGCAAGTCATTTCTGGAAAAGTGTCATTTTTGTGATAGGGCTGGGTAGTTTTATCTCAGCTGGAAACAAGCTAGAGTCAACTTGGAGGAGGGAACCCTAACTGATGAAATACCTCCATAAGATCAGGCTGTAGGGATGTAAGCTTGTAGGGCATTTTCCTAATTAGTAATCAATGAAGGAGGAACCAGCCCTCACCTCTTTAGGTGAGCTCTCTAAGTCCTGGGTTCTATAAAAAGCATGCAGAACAAGCCGTGAGGAGAAAGCCAATGAGCTGCACTCCTCTGTTTTCTGTGTCAGCTCTTGCCTCTAGGTTCTTGCCTGCCTTTGGTTCCTGCGCTGGCTATTCTCAGTGGACTGTTATTCAGGATATAAGCCAAATAAACCTTTCCTCCCCAATTGCTTTTATCATTCTGTTTTATCAAAACAACATTAACTCTAACTAAAACCGTACTCCACCTGTAAGACTTGGTAAGTGGTGTACAATAAAATGATATAAAAGCAGAATAATTATTGCCTGCTGAAGAATCTTGTCAGTATTCCAAAAAACAAGACAAGTTCAGCAAGACTAGTGAATACTAAAAATGGTATATTAGTTAAAAGGACATAATTTATGAATGTGATTATCAAAACTATTCAGTATACCATGGAATTTATTTCTGTAAATCAAATCTTGCTGTGGGAGCTGAGCTATTCCTTTCATCTCTTTTAGACCCAGAGGCTTGCCTGAGCTATAGAAGAGGTTCAAGGCAGCTTTGGCAACCTAATGAGAATTCATCTTAAAATTAAAAATAATGAAGTGTTAAGCATATTTCTCCATGGTAGCACACTTGCTTATAATGAAAGAGAACCTAGGTTTACTCCCAAGTGCCAAAATAAATAAATAATATACAAATACATAAATATATAAATAAAATTTCTTTAAGTTTCTTTGCAACTTCAGTCCCAAGCTAAATCTAGAAATACTAATTTAGTGAAAAAAAATGTGACTATACAACATGCCAAATACAATAAAAATTCTTTTTATATTTTACAGATTTACAGTATAATAGATTTTACTTAGCGAAATCCTAACACCTTATAAAGTGTTGAGTTTTCCAAGTATTAAATTCCATTTGCTATAGATGGAAGGAAAAAATACTAGTACTGCCTAACACAAATTGAAAGTGTTGTATGGTGGATCACGCATGCTATCCCAGTACTGGGGAGACTGAGGCAAGAGAGATACCATTAGTTCAAGGCCAGCATGGGCTCCATGGTGAATTATAGGCCAATTTCGGAATAAGACACTACCTCAAGAAGAAAAAGTAAATGAGGTCATATGTCCATTTTCTTTTAGTGCAATGTAATTGGATTCTAAATTTTAGCCTTATTTATTAAGCCATTGTAGTTAAGAAGTCACAGAATGCAAATAAATGCAATTTATAAATACTAGCTTATAAGAATACCATAGATGAGGGTGGGACTCACGAGGCTTCACTACTCCTTGAGTAGTTATAGACAGTTAATGTTTGCAGAAGGTAGGAGAGGAGACATATATTTCTTCAGTGATGCAGCCACTGGTTAAATGCTTACACTATAGTACATAAACCCCCATCTCAGCCATGCAAACAACTCTTATGAAACTCAGTAAGTTGCACACATGCACACAAAGACATGAATGTAATAGATTTTTTGGGAAAATTAATAGAGTCTCAGGAGTAAGAGGGAGAAAAGAAATGGGAATTGGGAGTGACTAATATAAAAATATGTTATATACATGTATGAACATTTCTGATCAGTAATAAAAAGTGATATTTTTAATGTTTCAAATTTGTTTACAGGATTCTTTACTATGTTTATTGTCACAGCCTTATTTTTTGTTACTAACTTTGAATTCACTTACTTCTCTTTTTTCTAGAGAAATTCAGATTTATAGGTATCTTTGTAAAATTCTAGCTCTCAGAAAGATTATAGATAAAGCATTTCTGAGCAGAGTAGAGAGATTTAATATTCATTTGTCACATGCCATATTCAGTTTATAAAACTCAAGTAACTGTTTGACATAGTTAAATATCCAAGTCTCTAAAAAAATCTACTTATGGTTCCTTAGGGATGGAAAATAAATTGGAATTCTCTTAAAATCAGTTCAATTCAGCTGTAGTGAAGTTACACCCAAAAACACATTCTCAATATTTGAGCTAATATTGAATGGGACAATCAGGAGAGCAGATGGCCTTAGAAACTATTTTCAGGAAAAAAAAGTACGTAAGAGGGTTAGGGAGGTGGCTCAGCACATAAAGGGTTTACTGTGCATGTGGGAGATCCCAAGTTCTGTTTCTCAGAATGTTTGTAAAGCTAGAAGTTCTGGTGGCCTGCCTATAATTCCACCCTTGCTGAGAGAAGGGTTCCTCAGGGCAAGCTAACTGACAAAGATTAGGTGAGTTAGCATACTAGTGCATATGCTCTCATGCATGTATGTATGCATCCATGTACATGTGAGCATACACATGCAGAATATATGATGCTTATTGATCAGGTTGAAAAAAGAAAAAGTGTCAAATGCAATGTTTGATCTTTAGCTAGGATCATAGTGGGACATACCTATAATCAGCATTTTGGAAACACAAAATAATCATGACCTTGAGTTATTGTCAGTTATAAGATGAGTAAGTTTTGGGTCTGCCTGGAATATATAGCAAGGTGCCCCTAAGCCTAAATCAACTCAAAGCAAAATCAGCTAAATATTATAATACTTATTTTAAGCTGTTCTGAGATGGCATGTGTATATGCATATATTACACACATAACATGAATAACTGAGGAAAGATGAATTTTAAGTTAATGCAAACTATTTTCTACAAAGTCCCAGTGAAAATATTTTTGAGTTTATAATTTTGAACAGCAGAATCTGAAATGTGATTTACTTTTGAACATGTGGTGCACGTGTGTCATGAATGTTATGGGAATATTCAACCACTTTATAGTGGGGTCTAGAACCTGTGGTTAGATAGGTTATAGATCCTAGGAGAGACCCTTCTATTAATCTTATAAATAAATATATTATTAAAATGACACCTAATTAACTTATTGCTGATCCCAAAGATCAGCATATCTCTCAATTCTTATTCTTGTTATAGATGACAATTAACACGGATAACCACTTCTAGTTAATATGTAGTAAATAAGAGATTGTTGAGTACTAATCTTTAGCTAGGATATCTATGTCACACTCTTCTTATCCTGGTTCAGGGATTTTTGAGGAACAGGGGCATTAAGACTGTGAGAGTTAGGAAGTAGATGACTTCGAGGAAAACATTTTGAGAACACAACTGAGAAGCTGCACATATGAATTGACAGCGGTTGTGACTGAATGCACGTGATCTGTGCAGTCTCAACCTATAAAACATCCCGGTATGAAAAGAAGGAGATGACATAAAGTTTCACTCCAAGCTGGAGAGATGTTGGCATTTGATGACTACTGAGGAGGGAGTGTCAGTTTTCTTTAATGATGTAACCCCTGCCCCCATCCTGATAGGGTAACAATACTCCAGGGAGGACCCCATACAAAGAGTGGTGGGTAACACAGATTGCAGTTTATGGGTTAGAAAAAGAGAATAAGAAAATTCGGTGGTTACGGAGGTGGGGGTGCGTCTGGGAAGAGTTTGGGGAGGAAGGTGAGTATGATAAAAATATTGTATGAAAATTCTCAAAGAATTAAAAACAACAGTTTAAAGATTCCTCACAGAAAAAGTTCTCATCCACTGTGACACTATGGGAAGAACCATCTAGAAGACTTAGTGCATTTCTGAGTATTTTCTTAAGCACGTAGTGAAGTTTTGTTTTGAGCTCTTCAGCTGGTTAAACTTCGGTGACTGTATCACCTATAGAAGCCCCTAGAAATCTTCCCCCCCCCCAAAAAAAAGAAATCTTTCCCCTTATTTTTCTTCAGGATCATAAAATTACTAAAATCATGAAAGAAAATCAATTTATTTCAACTCTATAAGGTTGCTTATTTTTCTTAGAAAAATCAAGAAATTCTGTGACAAATAATTTTAAATTCAGATAAAGCAAGCAAAGAAATCAGAGTTTTCAGTTTGGAAATGGGTTTTGTCCCTATCAACATGCCAGAATTTTGTCAGCTTTAGTGTCTGTTGGTTTCAGGACATGTGTTCAACAGTTCTGGCCACCAGAGAGTTTTCTTACTTGGAATGTGGCCTCTTCTGGTTGGGATCCATAACATCTGCAGCTCCACTTTTTCATTATTCTGGGATGTGGTCACATTTATTTTCTCTCATTTTGTTTTAAGTACAGCATGCTAAATGTTGGCTGTATAACTAATTTGTGTTGCTGTCATTGTTCACAAAAATCTTTTATTGCCATTGGGAATAGCAAAGAAATTTTAAAATATGATTTTCTGTTATTCTACCATTCATTCCACTCACCCGTACTTCTAATATTACAATAAAAAATAGAGGGTCTTATCTGTGGGTTTCTTTCTGTGTGTTTGTGAGTATCTTGATACAATTCAAAGGGTTGGTTTATTATAAATAACTTAATGATTATCTAAATGTAAAAAACTAATTATCTTAATAAGTTAGAATTCTAATTAAAATTTAAAAACTATTATTTGTGTGTGTA
>JAQHUG010000036.1:9972690-9995836 GCA_028555095.1 Dicrostonyx torquatus
ATCTGTATTTGTCAGTTTTGGTATATTGAACATTTACTTTAGACTGCACTCAAAAATACATTTCTCTTTCTCTTTATATTTGCAATGATGTTACTTCTACATGTGCAAAGTTTTGATTCTCTTTTATCTTACTTAAAAAGTTAAAGGCTTATAATAGTTTTTGTGACAAACATTTTATAGACCCATACAAACAAATACTAGAGTAGAGATGACTAGAAACAGGGCATTTTGGGAACAATATTCAGGTTAGACACATGTTGGAAAAATGATACAAAATTCCTATGTGGAGGACTAAATTCAAAAGACTGATTGTACAATATAGTTACTTTAACTAAGGACAATGTTGCTCTCTTTCTAAAAATACTAGAGAGTAGTGAGTGATGTAATGTATGTGCTTACTAGTTCAAGTTATACATTCCACAATGGATATATATCTCAGAACATGTTGTCAATGTTAAGAATGTATGATTTTCCTTTGCCAATTACAAATTAATAAACAAAGAATAAAAAGATCCAATGTGTTATGGCTAACTAAAATAATTTATTTCCCTCCTTCCCACCTCTGTCGATTTCTGTCTCCATCTTTGTCTGCCTCCTACCCCATGCACTTACAACAGTGTTTACTCTAGAATGGAGATTTTAGGGTCATGCCGCATTTCTCTTGTTTCTGAACTGCTTGTGGACTATCCCCATTCTCCAACTCATGCACTCAGTTTGAGTTTCCCTATCCAGTCAAAACACTCACTTCTATTTGCAGAATTCAGCATTTATTTTTACCTACAGGCAATTCTGCCATTAATCATCTGCAAAGGGTAAAATTGTTTGAATGTATGTCTTCAAATGATAGTTATGGTTTACCCACTTTTCCAATCCAAATTGAAGTGATCATGTAAATGATGCTGAGTTTACTATGTGTGTGTGTGCATGTGGTCTAAACTCAGGTTTTCACTCTTATATATGAGACATTTTACCTACTAAACCATCTCCCTAGCCTCTATACTCATAAATGACATTTAAGATTTTATTTTTTAAATTCAGACAAAAAGTCTGTTGGTTTTTGTTTAAATTTTTTTTTCCTTTTTTTGCTACTATTTATAGCTTCAGTATAATGCTTTATTTATAATGCCATTTATTAAGTTTTATTTGGTTGATGAATATACAACTACAATTTATTGATTGTTTTCCAATGTTGTTTCATTGCTTTCAAGGAGCACAATTATTAATAAATATTAATTAATTACCCTAGTGGTACCTAAATTATTAAGTGACACTAACAGGTGTTGTCTATGTTCCCTCTCCAACATAAACTTAGAGCCTACAATATGATGACAAACTGTTTCTACAAGATGTTGTATGTATGTGTGTGTGTGTGTGTGTGAGAGAGAGACATAGAAATATATAAAGATATTATCAGATATCTAATGTTTTATGAGTAAAGAAAACTCTAGAGATAATTCATTCAAAATATTACATGCTGTTCCCAGACAGACAGGAACAACAGTGAGCTCTTTCATTCTGTGGTCATTTACAGTGTGGTAATAAAACTAACCTGAAGTCTCTTATGTTCAAGTAATCATAAGACCTAAAAATCATAAGACATTAAAGGAAAATAAAAACAATATTTTTATTGTGGAACATGAGACTATACTGGATTTGGGAAAGTCTTTCAATAAAATCAATTGTGCCCACCTCCAAAAAACCTCCATAGAATGGTCCCAAATTTCACATATGTAATTGCTTTCTTGCACATGGAGATTAGATGTCATTCTGTTGGACAATTTTGTTTTTTCTTCTTGTCTCCTGTGTTGAATGTCTTAAATAATTATTATTCACATCTTTTTGCTATCAAGGTATCATGAAACCAGATAGATAATAAATTGGAGAATAGCATTAAATCTTAAGCAGGAACGAATGCTAGACCTCCCGCTCCATCCATCATTAACTCTGTTGCTGCAGGATATTTTGTCTTGCGAAACAGTAAGAATTCATTTTCTGCTGAGCAAGGATGACCAACATGCACCATACTGAACAACGCAAAGAACACGGAAGGATGTAGGGGCTAGACTGCTTACTGGAATAGATCTTTCAGTGAGAGTCTCTGGACAAGGTTCCAAACTCATTACACTTAAAAGCTTTGAGCTAGTGTTTCTGCTGGGAGCAAGCTGCATCTGTCTACTGTGAAGGTCAGAGAAAATGGAAGTGTCAGAGGAGACATACTCCTACGCCTTAACATCTGTTCTTGTCTTAGAGTCAGTGCTAAGATCACAGGAAGTAGAAGCTATTTCCTTGACTGGTGTGTTGCCCAGTATCATATTCCAAGGCATTGTGAAGAGAAAGAACAGATGTGAAGATAACAGCATCCACTGCATGGAGCTTATTTCCATGATTTTTATGTTTTAGAGTAGGAAACTGTAGTCATTGAAGACTTGAAGTTCCAAAAGGTTCTTTAGGAAAGCCAGAGAACTGTAAAAAATTTTATAAAGAATGCAAAGTAAAAATTGCCTTGTAATGGTAAGGGAAATATTTTTTTTAAATGCTCACCAAATCTTATGTGAATAAAACTTTGCCTTAAGTATTTGCAATATTGTTCATCTTTTATTTCGTAGATCATCTCCAGTTTGCTTAAAATACACAATGTAAACACTTCATATTTTTTATTACACACACACACACACACACACACACACACATACTGGTGCTGTCGTCATTGGCCAAATTTTTTGTTGTTGCTGTTGTTTGGAGACAGGATTTCTCTGTGCGGCAGTCCTGGCTGTTCTGGATCTCACTCTGTCAACCAGGTTTGATGGGGAAAGGGTTTAGCCAATCAGGCTAATAACCACACCCCGCCATTAGCTAATTATTCTGGGTTGCCTCCCAAGTTCTGAGATTAAAGGTGTATGCCACTACCACCTGGCTCATGGTTTCTTGATACTCAAATAATGTTTAGACTTGTATTTTTAGTGTTCAAGACCCATAACAATTTAGTTCTAATAAATGTTTCAGAGTTTTTTCCCTATAATTTCTTCACATGAAATTCATGTTACAGCCAAATATCTATCTCAAGGGATAAGGAAGGCCTTTCGAAACCCTAATGACAGCATGTATGCTGTCTGATTGACAAAGTGCCTCATGTGCCTTTAATGTTTCCAGATGATGGATGTCTTTGCAACATGTTATTCTTTTTTTTTTTTTTGCAGAGTTTGCCCGCATTTATTTTTTATATGCTTTATATATTTCAATTTAAAGGGGTGAAAGATGGTAAGATTTCTTTTCCATGATACAAACAAGGAAAAAGCAAAGTAATTACCTCTTTAATACCTGGAGCATCAGTTAACTATATCCTGAGTGTAGTATGTTTAGCAGGACATAGAGTGACCACACCTTAAGCCAAACATGTAGGCAGCCACAATCTGGGCTAAACCTCCTGTCATAACCTTGAAGGAGCAAAAATAGGCCCGAACTCTCTGAACTTTGGTCACGGTAAACTGAATTCACTTCTGTGCGCTCCAACGTATTACCCCCTTTTTAGTTTATCTATTAAAGTCTGTGCTTCTGATACAGGACAGATGACTGTGTCTGCCTTAGGTTGTCTTATTTCAACTTCCAGACTTACACCTCATCAGTACATATGCTCCAAGGTATCTTCATCATCAGTACATATGCCCCATCGTGTCGTAGATTTCCTATTAAGTCCCATCAGTATTGGAGCAAGCTGTGTTTCAGAGTTCCACCAAGGTTGCAGGAGGATAGCTGGACTTGGGGGTGGGGTGGGGTTAGTAGTTTGGAGTGATTGCTGGATGGGTTTGGTTTTGGGGAGCCTACCCACTGACATGTTATTCTTTTATTTATTTATTTATTTATGTATTTATTTATTTATTTATTTATTTTGGTTTTTCGAGACAGGGTTTCTCTGTGGCTTTGGAGCCTGTCCTGGAACTAGCTCTTGTAGACCAGGCTGGTCTCGAACTCACAAAGATCTGTATGCCTCTGCCTCCCAAGTGCTGGGATTAAAGGTGTGCACCACCACCACCCGGCTCCGACATGTTATTCTTTCTTTCTCTCTCTTTCTGTGTGTGTGTGTGTGTGTGTGTGTGTGTATGTGTGTGTTTGTATTTGCTCTTCTAGGCATCAACACCAGGGTCTGAAACATCCTGGGCTAATACTCTACACTGAGCAATGAGTCAGGCCTCCAGTTGTTCTTTCAAATGTTCTCTTTCTCTTTTGTATTGGAAAGTCATCTGTCAAATCTAAAGGATAGTGTAGGGATCCCATGCCATCAACCAATCACAGTTGACTTTGAGTTATTTCCGTATTTAGTGTGCTCCTTTATAAACATGTTTATGCAATATCCCACAGTGCATGTTTTTTTTTTCTCTCTCTCTTCCTGGTTTGTAAGCAATTTGAGGGCTAAAAGTCAGTTTTAATCATTTTGTAAATCTCAACCTTCTCATAGTTCCTGGAATACAGTAGTCTCAGAGAGTTGTATAGATTGTATGGATACACTTAAGCCTTAAAGTGCAGTTTTTCCTTTTTTGTGACATTATTGAAACAACTTATTTCTTCCTAAAATATCTGGACAACTCTTCTCTCCTCCTTTCCGCTTTTAGCTGCTAGCAGTGAGAATATACAAACCTTGAATGGCAAGAGTGTTTGGTCAAAGGGCCACATTCTACTTTTAACTTGAATGGCATGTTTTCATGACATCTTATGTATACATCTATCACTACATTTGTCACCTGACATTTTAAATCTTTCCTTATGTGGTAGTTCTAACAAACTCATGGATGGCTACATCAGAGAGGGAGGTCTATATTTTTAAAATATGGCTGTAATTTAAGACTTAGTATATTGCCCTACATGTGGGTGGTGCTCAATAACTGAGTGTCATTACTTGACTCTATTTCCACCAACTTGGCCTGAACTGTGATGAGATGCAGATAACTTGAGAGACAGAACTGCATACCCTTTCCTGATTAGTTTTAAAATATCCAGAGAAGTCCTCTCTCTGTAGATACTCACATCTTAAGAAAAATTCCTAGTGTCTGTCTCCTCACCGTCTTTCAAGTGAATTCTGTATCTGTCGCTATTTCCACTTACCATTTTTTTAAAACTTAAATATAACATTTAATTTGTTCTCATATCACAGGTATTTTGGAAGTTTAAGTAAAACTTCAGTAATTTCCTCACGCATACACACATGCACACATGCGCACATACATGCACGTGCGCACACACACACACACACACACACACACACACATATGCACACACCCATCTGAGTTTCTGAAAGAGTTGTCATAGCATGAATATGACTCTTTTTGCATTGGTTCATCTATTCATATAAAATACTTGCCAAATGAAAAAAGTTGCATTACTTGATCTATTTTTTAATCAACCTATTCTTTCTGGTGTTTTATTTCTCTGATTTATGTTAGCATTGTTAAAATTCTTTAGCATGGAGGAAGTGGTTAATTAATCTTAACCCTTAGCCAATTGTTTTGTTTTTACACTTTTGGGCCTTTACCTCTTCCTGGATATCAATGTATTTTAGGAAATTACAGTTAGGAACAGTGAGTTTGACATTTGGTTATATTTCTTCAACCCCTAGAAAGCATTTATTAATAGACATTTGTCAAATTTTTCTCCTTAATTAAGTCAAAGTCATTATCCACCATGTTTTTGTTTTTCAGTCTTTGGCAATCTGCATTTGATTTGGCTTATCTTCCCTTCTTGAGATTGGAAGGTTGTCTAGGTGGAAACCTGAGGTTAACTTGTTCATTGGTTGGCATATTTCTGTATTTAATGTTTGTTAGTAATTTAATTCACTTGACTTTATACTACTTTTAAAAACTATTGATCACATCTGTTACAAATTGATCCAATGTTTGCTATTATCTTTCTCTTAATAATTAATTGGTCTTTTAACATTATTTCCATATTTTCCTGCCCTTTTTGCTGCCAATTCTTTGCCTCATGAACATTCCATATTATTTTATTACTTCACTAAAAACAAAAGTAACTTGTAACAGAAACTGTAAATTAATTTTCTGGATAAACCTCTGATATCATTCAATAAATGAGTGAAAATAGTAGAATCTTTACTATTTAAGTTATGCAGTCACAGTTGGACTTATCAAATAAACACACTTTCTGCCTAGTAACTGCTTTTCTGCAGTGAAAATCTAGCTGCTCATACATGTTTTATATATTACCCATCCATCTATCTGTCTGTCTATCTATCTATCTATCTATCTATCTATCTATCTATCTATCTATCTATCTTTGACTCCTAATAATTGAAGGCTGGTTATTTTTAGTTCGAATACATACCAAAAATCATAGATCACACTGAATAAGTTTGAGCACATTTCAGTTGGTGTGATTATAGGCATGATTTTTCCATTAGAATCTATAAAATTGGATAGCTATCTTAAAGGTGGTTCTTTTATATGTTCATGAATATTACAAATTTTATTTTTTATTTTTTTTGTTTTTTGTGTAGCTTTGATGCCTGTTCTGGAATTAGCTCTTGTAGACCAGGCTGGCCTCGAACTCAGAGATCCACCTGCCTCTGCCTCCCGAGTGCTGGTATTAAAGGTGTGCGCCACCACCTCCTGGTTTACAGATTTTATTTTCTAAATCACTTTTTTTAAAAAAAAACCTTTAAATAACATTATTCAAAATTGTAAAAATAACCCTTTGACTTAGTCCACTCAAAATGCTTTAAAGTTAAGTGACCAGGATTTAGTCAAATTGACTTCTTTTCTTTGCAGATCACTCAAGTCTTATCCATAGGAGATTCAAGAGGATCTTTGGGAAACCTTTGGTTAAAAAGGATGTGTGCTATCAAAACCCAGCACAAACAAATGGCTCAAGTTTTGACAATGTCCGTACCCACCCACAGTAATTGATTTTCAGGGTTGCAAGCCTGGGAAACAGAGAATACCTATTTGTTTCTTTGCCACGTCACACTGTTTCTTCATTCAGACCAGAACTGCATCTTGGTAAAGATTTCACTGTGGCAAGGGAAAAGATAAACAGAATTTAACTCCTTTGTGAGGTCAAAAAGGAAAATGAAAGTGCTTTTATTGATCCAAGCCAAAATCCGATGTGTCTAACCAGGAAACTGTTCATTCAAATAAAAGTCAAGAGGCTTCTGAGCCCTAATGTGGCAGAGACAGTAAAATCAATTCTAAACATAACAGCTCTGCTTGGTAAATGCTCCAAGGAGAAAAGAAAGAGCATGTGCAAATCAATAAATATTAAGAATAAGGAATATTCATCCTATGTTTCAGGTCCCATATATGAGATTTACCAAAATAAAATAGTACTATTTTATTGCTAAACAAGAATGACTTTTTTTTTGGTAGTCAAGAAAAACGTATCTTTCTTAAAATCGAGATTTCATCTACAATTGTTATTTTTAATATTCCAATTAATTTTTGCATGTTAGCCAGCATTTTAAAAAACTGAGGTTTTGTGCTTCCTGTAACTATATTTTAGTGCACTCGTTTGTCACAACTATCGTGCTACATATTTTACATATTTCAGAGAGTCTTCTTTAGTGATGTAGGTTTATAAGTTGACAATTTGCTTGGTGATAAATACTGAAAAATGATAAAGCAGAGTTGAAATGGGTTTCTAAGACTCATTCTAGAAACAGAAATTTTAAATGACTGATGGCTTGTTGTCAGGAAGAAAAATATGATAAATGCATTTCTTCATAAAGTCTTTAGACAGTGTCTGATTTGTCAAGTTTCCATTACTAAAAAGATACTGGCTCCAAATGCACGCAGTATAACCCGTTTGCAGTGCACAGTTAGATAAGATCATGACTTAGTAGTTGTCTGTCAGTACAAGCCTTTGAAAATAACTTTATCTAATAATTGCTATTTCATAGTAAGCTCTCATTGAAAGTGTCATCTTGATTTAGGCTTTTATAGTAGCTTACTATATTTTTATTTCCATCAGATACTTTTAACCAGAGAATAGGGAATCACAATAAATTATACCCTCTTTTCTATAATAATGTGTAATGTATACATTTTTATACTGCAGGCTTTAGCACAAAGTAATAAATATTAAGTAATAGTCAAAACATTAAAATAAAAAAAATAGTCAAATAATGAGTTTAAGCAGAGGGAACCAATGTTATGTGTGTAGAAATTTCATTGATTTTAGTCCATGAATCCCAATAGGCTAGATTATAGAATATTGTAACAAATTATATGACTGTAACTGATAGATTTGAAATATAATCTTATTTTTATGGATTCCTCATTTGATTTTTTGTATGCAGATATGTAAAAACTAGCTTATCTTGTCAGGTACTAAATTTAAAGTTGTCTCAAAAATCATCACCAAGGGACTAGAAAGATGGTTTGGCAGTGAGAGCACTGGCTGTTCCTGGTAGGACATAGCTCAGTTCCCAACACCAACATGTAGCTTACAACCATCTTCAACTCCACTTCCAGTCCAAAGGGACAGTGCCCCCCTTTTGGCCTCCACAGGTACGAGGCATACACATGGCACACGTATATCCATGTGGGAAATCCTTCCTATACATAAAAGTCATTCTTTTTCATCATCAAACTGCTTGGGCTGTATTTGGGCAGTTCTGACTTTCCATCACACCATCATCATTTGAATGTGAAGAACTTATTTGGATGCTATTATTTGCTTAAAATTCTAGAGCTAAATCCTAGTGTACTTAGTTATTTCAGAGTATATTTTTGTGTTAATGAATGAAAAATTGTGAAGCATATTAGTAAATTAATTTCAAAGTTAATATTGGCATATATATTTTAAAATAAGTTAATACTGTCTGTTCCCTTTTATGAATTATGTGACTTCTATGAATTTTTTCCTTTTTTCTTTTACTTCCGTTCTATATGGAATCTGTCTACTGACCTGCTTCTTATTTCTTAGATCAAATATTAACTTACCAAGTAATATTAAGATATTATCCTTAAATATGATCTAAGTGCTCTGATAATGAAGGATTTAGTCTTTTGTGAATGCCCCATACCAAATATAAAAAAAAACAGACTTTTGATACTTTTGATCCCATCCATAATTTATATGGAAGGGAGTGATGAGAGAGTCTCAATCATTATTGCCCTGGAGGTCTCTACTTTACTCCAACAATATTTTAGATGTGTGGTTGGTTTCATGTGGGGCTTCTCTTATGAAACCTGAGGGCAAGCGGATTTCCTGCAGTCAATTACTGAAGTGATGAGTGTTTCTAGTATTCTAGTTTATCAGCATAGCTTATCATTCCATTCATCTATTCCTTCCTGTTTGCTTTCATCACTGATAGATTTTAGCAGAGAATTTATACATATTTTTGAGATTTTTAGTAAGTAGTTTATACTATCTAGTGATACTTGAAATGGTATTGCTTTAAAATTTTACTTTCTTATTGTTTGTGGGTACCATCTGATGGTGATGTTTCATTTTCCCTCTCGGGTTTTATTTAGCTATTTATTGAAATTTTTTCTTTTGTACTTAGAAGGTTGCCAATTTCATATGTATTTACAAATAACCAATTTTGTTTTATTGATCATTTGTATCTTTTGGTTTTTGCTTGTTTATTTGAACTCTGTACTTATTTCCTTCTGTATTCCAGTCTTTATTTTTTTCTCTCCTTTGTAAACATTTTATATGTATTGTAAGGTTGTTTATTTGAAATCTATTGTTTTTGGTAAATGCATTTGTTGCTATAAGCCTTCTCCTTATTAATATATTTTAAAACGTATTTTAAAAACTTACCCATTTAGCCAAGGCTGTCCTGGAACTAACTCAGAGTCATCATTTTGCCTCTGTCTTCTGAATGCTGGGATTACAGGCATCAAAACTGTGCCTGACTTACCCCCTGAATTTTGATGTGGTAACCTTTCAAGAGCTTCTTTTTGTTTTTCCTTTATATTTTCACATGCAAAATTGTAACATGAGGGCTGGCTCGTTGGGGTTACTGTCCTACCCAGTACCCCACAGCCAGCAAGCCCCAAAGAAAATCACACAGAGAGTCTATATTAGGTTATTAACTGATTGGCCCATTATCTCAGGCTTCTTACTAGCTCCCATAAGTTATATTAACCCATTTTCAGCCACATAGCCAGTACCTTCTCTCAGCTGGGCTGCTACATGTTGCCTTGTTGGAGATCTGCGCAGGAATGCCAGGGAAGCTTCCTGCTTCCCAATTTCTCCTGTTCTCCTTGCTCCACCTCTACTTCCTGTCTGGTTTTCCTGCCCATACTTCCTGCCTGGCCAATCAAACATGATTGACAGAATTGTCCCGCACCAAAAAAATGACCATTTAGAAGCATGTTATTCAATTTCTAAACATTTGTACATTTCCCATTGTTCCTTGTGTTAAGTTATTGTCTGATTCTATGTGAGCCTGAGAAGATTCACGCTATAATTTATATTTTTAATTTAAAAATTAAATTAATGAAATTGTGTGCCCTAATCTGTGACATGTTCTGGATGATATATCATACACTAATGAGAAGTGCATACATTCTGTTGCTGTTGGATAAAAACTTATTTAAATGCCAAATAGTTTCTTTTTCTCTACAGTGTGGTTCAACTCAATTCTTCAGTTTTTTTTCTAGATCATCCATGGAAGGCAGTAAGTGCTGTTAAAGTCTCAAGTATTATTGTGCTGAGGCTATTTCTGTCCTATAATCTAGTAATATTTTATATGTTTGTTGCATATATTTTAATTGTTATATAGTTATTAACCTTTTTATGAGTTTTGATGCTTTATTGTCATGATTTTTGATTCTGTTTTGTTTTGTTATTTAAATATTATTCTGTTCACTTTTTTCTGTCACTGTAGCATAGCTTTCCTGACAGCTTCCTTTCATCCTGTTTGTCTCTTTCAAGATAATTTGAGTTTCTAGTAAGCTGTATAAGCAACATAAAATTGAGTTTTAGGGATTTACTACACTGCCTTTTTTTTGTCTTTTCTCTGATGAATTTAATCCATTTGCAAACAAGTTTATTGATTATTATTGTTGTTGTTATTATTATTTTTTTAGACAGGGTTTCTCTGTAGCTTTGGAACCTGTCCTGGAACTTACTCTATAGAGCAGGTTAGCCTTAATTCACAGATATCCACTGTCTCTGTCATCTGAGTGCTGGGATACAAGGCATGTGCCCCCACCTTCCAGCAAACTTCAAGATTTGTACAGACATTCTATTTATATTTGTTTCTGATTCTTCCATATTCTTTATTTCCTTCCATATTTCTTGTTATTGATTTTCATGGTTGGATTCTCTTCTCTCCATCTTTTTGGTAACTATTCTTAAACTATGTGCATGTGTGTATGTTTTTATAGTAGTAGTGACTGTCCATTCGTTTTGGTGTTTGATTCTTTCAATAATTTCTTGTAGGTCTATTCTGATGGTGAATTCCATAAGTTTCTGTTTTTTGATAAAATTACTTATTTCTCTTTAATTTCTAAAGTTTTGTTTGTTGAATACAGTGTCTTGGTAGTGTTTTTGTTTGTTTGTTTGTTGTATTTCCTTCCAGGATGAATATGTTTATATAAAATATTTAATGCATGTTATTCAGAAATTCCGTCAGATTTGGGTTCTACTTAAATGTTTGTCTTCATAGTTGCCATGGTGAAGAAGGGAGTATAATTCCTAAATTATATATTAAATCTCCACCCATGTAGATAGGGAAGGTGATCGTAACCCTCTCCCCAGCAGCCACTAGCTAACTGTCAAGAGTTCCTTTTTCTTGTTGTGTGAGGGAGGACATGAGTTTTCTCCCACTCATGATGAAATGTTGACAGGGCCAATTTGGCATAGCTCTTGTCTGGGTAACTGAGTGCAATGAATAGGTAAAATCCAGCAGATACCTTTTGACAGAGTATTACCTTGTCCTCTGGCCCTTACATTCTTTTCACCTCTTCTTCTGAGGTGTTCCCTGGACATGTAAAGAATGTTTATATTTAGACTTTGTTTGGACAGACAGCTCCCAAATAATGACACAGAGATTTCTTATTAATTATGAAAGATTGGCCTTAACTTAGGCTTGTCTTCATTGGTGTCTGGTTCTTTTTTTCGCATTAATACAAGTGTGGGGTATGTGGTGTGTCCATATCAGCTAAAGATGAATCTCTGCTCTATGTCTGAGCAGATAAAAAGACATTTGTCAGCTTTTTAAGTCCATGTGGACTGCATATCCAGACTGTAATATAAACTAGAAAGAAGTCTTGTGGCACTGAGACGATGAAAGTTGATGCAGTTCTTACTGAATTTTAAACTTAGCTGTTTTGTTACATGACTGCATACTGTGACAAAGTGTCTGACAATATTTTGGTTACAGGCTGAGGAATACATTTCTACCTGACAATAGGAAATAGAGTCATGAATGCATGTGTTTGGCTCTTCCCACTTTTAATTAATTCTTCCATTCTAGATCATGGAACAGGGCCTTCCATATTTACCACTCAAGCTACCTAATCTAGCAAGACTATCAGGGACATGTACAGAGATTTGTTTCCATGGTAATCCTTTCTCAGTCCCATCAAAATGACAACAAAGAGCAAACACAGTTGCATCAGAAATTTTATTACTTAAGAATGAAATACAATCTCAGTGTTTGTGAATAAAGCTGCCAGAAACAGTAGATATGGTTAGGAAGTTTACAGTACTGAATCTATTAATGACTAAGTCATGATGAAATCCTGGTTGAAACTAGGGCCTAAAACAATAAAATAATGTGGTTTCTTTTCGTTCAAGACAGGTTCTCACTGTGTCACTCATGTTCCTTCTGTTTCACCCTCTCCGGGGTTACAGGTGTTTGTTACCCTGTGATGCTTGATATTTTAATAAAAACAGAACAATAATGTAATCCACACAAGGGAAAGGAACAGTAAGAGTATTAATGTATTTTTTTAAAAAAGTTTAGTAATAAAAGAATGATTATATTTAAGCAAGTTATGGTTTTGAAGTGATAAACATTTTACTTAGTGGCCAAAATTCACTATGGATTTGAATGGTAGCATCTTATTATATTTTTAATATAATTTTATTCCTCTGAGAATTTCACACATGTGTACTATGTAATTTCTTTGAGAGTAAACATTTCTCTTTGTTCTTCTCTTCCTTCAACCCCTCCCAAGTATTCCTCTGTTTTTCCTTAAATCCATGGTCATTTTTTTCTTTAACTGTTGTTACATATACGTGGTAACTTGAATGTAACTGGCCCCCATAAGCTCATCGGGAATGGTACTATTAGAAGTTGTGGCTGTTAGAGTAGGTATGGCCTTGTTGGAAAAAGCATGTCACTGTGGAGGTGAACTTTCAGGTCTCCTTTGTTTAAGCTTCACTCTATGCCACTTCCTGTTGCCTTCAGATCAAGATGTAGAATTCTCAGTTGCTTCTCCTGAACCATGTCTGCCTCTATGCCACCATGTCACACCAAGATGGTAATGGACTAAACCTCTGAAAATGTAACCCAACCCAATTATATGTTTTTCCTTTATAAGAGTTGCAGATAACAACTCTTTGTAATCTAAGATCTGACACCCTCACACACATGCAGACAAAATGCCAATGTAAATAAAATAATTAAAAAAGTAAGAGTTTCCACGGTTGTAATCTCTCTTCACAACAATAGAAACCCTAAGACAGTATATAACTAAAGATATGAACACAGTCTGTTCAGTCTGAAAAATGCTACTTGTATGTTTATGTTTCAGGGGTGGCCATTTGGAATTGTGTAATAATTGGTGTGTTCCTCCCTGGGGAAGATTATTTCTTCTATTCTTACAAGTCCTTAGTTGCTTATAGTTGTTTGTCTAGGGCTGAGGTCTTTAGGTCTCACAAGCTTTGCCCCTTCCACTGTGCAGACTTCCAAAAAGGGAGGCAACCAATGGCCTTACACAGTTATGATTCCTATGAATCACAGCAACAATCAGCATGGCAGGATTTACTGAAATTTATAATAATGGCATGGGTATCTTGCAGTCCAACATTCCTCTAATTGGATTAAGGTCACCCAACAAAAGGGAAAACATGCCTAGTAATGGAAACTAAACTACCTTGGGCTAGTGAAGGTATAGATCTTGGAGGAGAACCTACAACTTCCAGTTTACTAACTCAGCATAATCTTTAACTACACTTTGTTGCCAGAGACCGCTAGTTCATTTCCCGACTTCCCTGACTTGAAATAATCACACAGAAACTATATTATTTGCAGTACTGTTTGGTCAATAGCTTAAGCATCTTTCTAGCTGCCTTTATATCTTAAATTAACCCATTTCTATTAATCTGTGTATTGTCACATGTTGGCTTATTGGCAGCAAGGTTCAGGTGCATCTGTCTCTTGTGGGCAGTTACAAGGCTTTTCCTTGACTCCTCCTACTTTTCCTTCACATATCTGTTCAGAATTTCCACCTGACTTTACTCTGTTAAGCCATTGGCTGAAAGCAGCTTTATTTATTAACTAATTAAAGCAACACATATACAGAAGGACTTTCTATACCAATATTTTAAATATTTATTTTTATACCCACTGATAAGTGTAGTTCATACTCCTCATCAAGAAACTTCTTAGAAACAAATGGAGACCATTACAGAAAACCTCAACCAATAAAAATGCAGAGTTGTGGAACCCAGTTCCAACTGATAAAACTGCAATACAACTCTTGTTTATGGGGCACAAGGATCATTGTGGAAATGGGTTGAATGATTGTTAGAGCCAGAAGAATAGGAACTTTGCTGTGGGATTTGTCTCTTAGAATTGTCGGAGAAGCCACACCCCTGAAGCCTTACCAACATGGCCACCAGTACACTATATTTGGATCATATCTATCCCTCAGTATTCCCATCTGACTCCTCCAAACTCCTTCCCCACCATGTTCACCTCATCCTCCTCAAGGATTCATGTCATGCCTTTTATTGTGATATACATATGGCTATAGGGCCATCCACTGGAGCAAGGCTACAATCCAGAAGAAAATGAACGCTGACTTCCCAGCATCCATCAGTTTTAATAGCTGCTCAGGTAAACCTGGATGGAGCTTGTGAGCCTCTTCCTCATTCATGTTGAAGTTTTTGACTGGCTTCATCTGTGCAGGTTGTACAGAGTCTGAAGTACGGAAGTGTGGATAAGTGAAGAAAGTAAGTTCTTATTTCTGCTGTATCTCCATCCATCATATCATTTGGGTGTCTGTTTAAATACAATATGTAGAGATATAGCCTCAATGTTATGCCTAGTAAAGTAATTCTAGTAACTTAACGGTGGTAGGATTATTAGTTACGGTTTCCATACGTTTTGTGTATTTTTGTATTGACAGCCTGGTCTCCATTGTTTTGTTTTAAAATTCTCAAATGTAAGTGAAATAATATGGATAAATGTGTTGACTTGAAGTATTGGTACAAGTATCATAAAAGCCAAGATTCCTCTTAGGGCTGGGGATGCAGTTCAGTGATAGAAAGTGTCAAGGTTCTGGGTTTGAGCTCTAGCACTACAAACAATAAAAAAATTATAAAATTTTTCCTGCTTGACTTGCCACTATAATCATTTTTATTCTCTCTTTATAATTTTAACATTCTGGAAAAATATTTTGAGAAGTCAGAATGTGATATTTTGGATAGAATCCAGACATATTACTTAATTTTTTGACAAATATAGAATAATCTGGAAAGTGTTTTGGAGCAGGGAGAGAAACATGTGTCTTTGAAAATAACTATTATCTAAGGCTTCAAGTTTTCTTCACTTCATATATAATTTTTCAGTGAACACATTAATATTTTGAGTCATTGGATTTGGGAAATCAAATTATTGCTAGTCTGCTGGCTAAATTACTCTCCCCATCTGTTACTACAGTGTCATGATGACTTGAGCCCTAGTTTAATATTAGCAGAAATTATAAATCACATCATTTTCAAATTCAGTCTGACTATATAAAATAATGAGAAGAATAAATATTTGTACCAGATTTGTCTATCTTAAAAGCATGGAAAAAATACGAACTGTAATTTAATCAAGCTGAAATTAAAGTGCATTGAAGGTTGTGGTTTCCAATGTGGTCTCTTGGTAGTCACACGTTTTTTTTTGGATGATCTTCTTTGGTTCAGACTGCTGATTACCAAGACACTTCTCCTTTAATGCAAAGCCAAACAGTGGGGACATTTATGATGTTTGTTTAATTAGCATGACTCAGTCTACTCTTCGAATAATTTTAATACTTTAAGTGCATTTGTCAAGCTTGTTTGTTCCCTGGCTTCTTTGTTATTGCAGTGCAGTAAGTCCTGAAATCACAGAACAATGACTGACTACATTTTAAACATAAAAACTTGATCTCTAAATTACTTGTAAACTTTATTAAGAACACCAGTAAGACTAAAATAAATAAAACACGGTGAACTGTCCAAATCTTGCCTTTGCGTTCTTGTATTGTTCTTAAAATAAAAGTCATGCTCGGTGTCTTTCTACTTCATTGACATGAACTGAAGAGTTAAGTACTTTGAAGTTATTTACCCATTTTTTAAACATTCCGATGATTCTTATTTATATGGCACATTGTGCTGATGCTAGACACAGACTCTGCACTGTAAACTGCTGTTAGAAATTTCTTCCACACAATGAAACAAGCACACTCACTCCAAGATTCCATACGAGTCTGCAACTTCTTTCACTTAGCTTCTTCATTCTTTTTCGTGTTTTCCCTTGAAAATAATTTGGGGAGTGCCTCCTTTTTACTGTTGAGGTCTATGCAACATGTGGCTGCAGCATTTACTTTTTTGTTACTGTTGCCATATCAACAGTTTCAAGATCTTGCTCCTCTATTGATTCTTGATCTGCATTTGTAGACTATGGGAATTGTTACTGGGGAAGCACATCCAAATAAAGACTGTTAAGGAAGAAGCAGTTACTGTGTGGAGTCTTTTCTAGTTTGGGAAAGTAGTTCAGATTTACATGCTCTGACTGTTACAAAGTGAGTTGGGGTATCCTATGAAATAATGGCACTTGAATTGCATTGTTATAATGAGGAAAGAATACCTAAGCAATGAAGAATTAGTTACACTACAGCCTATGCTGTTTGCCAGAAAATGCTCAGGGCAGAGAGTGTGCAATAAGAAACTGGGAGAGTATCTGAACCTGATAATTATAGTTAGATAGTACAACAAATGAAGTTTAGATTTTTATTTATAGGAAATGTTGAGAAATTTTGGGTCAGATCATATCGTCTTAAACATTACATTTTCATTGTGTGCCTATGTTCTCAATTTTAAAACAAATATTATGGGATGAAGCTGTGCATTTAAATCTTTTAAACCTTAGTAACTTCTACAATCCATAGGATATGACTACTCATAACCAGACATTAATATTTGTGTATGTGGTTTGTGCATGTGAGTACACATGTGTTTACAAGTTTATTTCTCTAAATATGCAAATAACAGGTGGAAGAGAATTAGAGGGGACAATAAAAGAGTAACAAATTCAGTCTCCATGAAGATGGTGATCACCCTAAGTAGATTATCACAGTGTAGGCAGATTTCCCAAAAATCATCCTGTGCCTTTCCAAATACTTATTTCCATATCATCTAGTATGTATACAAGTTCTGAGTTTGAAGTCACATGATAGTTGACCCAATTTAAAAGTAGATTTTTTTCTTTACACAATTCATATACTTGTTTTAATGAAAAATAAGAAAAAACCCATAAGAATATTGTGAAGAAAATTAACACAACTCTCAATTCATTAATACTGATATTTGTTTTCTGAATAGTTATTATTCAAAATCTCTGTGCATTGTAATTGTTAATTAGTGGTAGTCTGCAGGGGTTTATCTGACCTCGTTAACATCTGTAGCCTTATCAGAAAGAATATTGGAAATGAATATACTAAAGGGACTTGCCAAAAACATCACGGTCAACATTTAAAATACATTATTTTTAATTTCAAGATTATATATCTCTATCTATCTATCATCTATCTATCTATATCTATCTATCTATCTATCTATCTATCTATCTATCTATCTATCCATTCATTACCTATTCCAAAGTGATACATAAGAATATTAAAGTTCAATCTGCAGGGTGGATCTGGTTGTGACAATTTCTATTTCACTTTCTCCATTTGAGGATATTTGATTTTCCTCCCAGTCCTGAATTGGGAATAATTGGCTATCTAATTGTGGGTTGACAGTTCATTTCTTTCAATTTTGTAAAAATTTGTCATTTTCTTATCTTTGTGAATTACTGATATATAAAAATCTGCTACTTAAATTATTTTTCTCCTATTTTCTCTAGATCATCTGATTTTTCTCTCACTCTTCGCAAGACTTTTTTTTGTTTATTTACAGAAATTATGTGTTTCAGAAAATTCTTGAGATTTAGTGTATTGTGTTACACTCAGCTTGTTTATTATATAAATTTTTGGGGTGAAGGGGAATCAAGTTTGAAAGATTATTTCAAGTAATATTTGTTAATTTCTGTTACTGTGTTTTATTTTTCTGATATTTCATTTTTTTCTCCATCAAAAGACACAGACACATGTAAAATGATCTTGTGTGTTCTTAATTTGTTTATGAATTATATTTTCCTTTAGGAAAAACAAAAATTGTTAGACATTGACATTGTTAAAATTTAGGCTTTCGTATAAAGAGAGATGGCATTTAATTGCAAAATCTGTGAAAACTGGAAATAGCAATATCCCATATTGTTCACCATTTAATTTCCTCATGGATTTCATTATCCTGAAACCTGGAGAGAATAGGATTGGTAGAATACATTGTCTCTGTTTTTAAACTTGAGTCACCAACAGGAAAAGTTCCCTTGTTAATCAATGATCTTAGATTACCACTCATCTCTGGTTATCACATTAACCTTTATCTACTAATCTACTACTGCTTCATTGATGTTTTTACATCCTGGAATGGGGGCCATGCTAATCTCTTTTCTGTTTCAATTTTAGTATATGTGCTGCTGAACCAAGCATAATATACATGTATATTATCCTAAAGTTTTTATCTAGTCTTTTTTTGCATAATTTATTTCTTTGACAAGAATTACTATTTCTTTGCTGAGTATATCTTTAAAATTAGATTTAACACATTGATATTTTTTATCGAAATAATTTTGTGATGTGGCTCTTAAATTTTAATAAATTAATTCTAATATATTTTTCTTAGTATTTATATTGAAAATCTTATTAAAAATCAATATTCACCAGATGGTGGTGGCGCACGCCTTTAATCCCAGCACTTGGGAGGCAGAGGCAGGCAGATCTTTGTGAGACCAGCATGGTCTACAAGAGCTAGTTCCAGGACAGGCTCCAAAGCCACAGAGAAACCCTGTCTCAAAAAACAAAACAAAAAAAAATTTCAATACTCTTTTAAGTTTTTAAAATTCAACTTAAAATTAGTAGTTCTTGATTACCGGATATTTTTTTTCATTGCAATATAGAAATATTTCTGATCCTTTTAAATGTTTATTATTATTTATTTTTTTATATATTTTGACCAAATTCTTTGCCTTCCCCAACTCTTTTCCCCAGATCCTTCTCACCTAACAACTAACCCATCTTCATGTTTCTTTTCTCATTGTCTCAAAATATGAATATTCAAAAAAACACACAAAAATGAGAAAATCAATAAAATAAAAATAATACCAAAACTGAACAAAAAATTCATACACAAATAAAGGAAGTACTGTTTGTGTTGATCAACTGCTCCTGGTAATGGGGCCTATCCTGGAGTGTGGTTGATAGGCCCTGTGCCATTCTACTGGACAAAGTTGATGTTCCCTCTCTCAGCAGACATCAGTTGAAAATGACTTTTTGTTTGGGGTGGAATTTTGTGTCCAGACATTTCTGGTGTTCATTATAAATATGGTTTGTCTCGTCAGTGGGACTCTATTGGGAAGAACTAAGTTTTGCAAATGGTTGTCAATTGGAGATAGCTTCTGCTTTAGTGATGGGTACTTGTGCCCACTTCTCTTAGTGCTAGGATGTCATGTGACTCAGATCCATGCAAGGACTGTACATGCTGCCACAGTTGTTTTGAGTTCATATGTGTGTAAGTTCTGCCGTGTTTGGAAGGCCTTCATTCCTGGTTGTCGTCCATTCACTTTGTGCAGTCTTCCTGCCTCTTTTTCTGCAGATGTCTGTAAGCCCTGAGGGAGGGATGTGAGGAGCCATCCCATTTAGGGCTGAGTGTTCAAAGGTGTTCCCCTCTGCATATTGTCTGGTTGTGGGTCTCTGTATTTCTTTCCATCTCTGCAGAAAGAAGCTTCTCTGATGATGGATGAGCAAAGTCTTGATCTATGACCATAGCAGATGTTGTTAGGGGTCACTTTTTGTCTACATTCTTTTAGCAGAACAGTACTATTTGGTTTTCTCCTAGGTCCTTGGCCTACCTGGTCTCAGGTTTTTGGCCACCTTAGCAGTGTTGAGTATGGGTTCCATACTCATGGAGCTGGCCCGAAATCTGGTTGGATATTGGTTGGTTAATCCCACCAGCTTTGTGCCATCACTGCACTAGGCCATCATTATAGAACAAGGGTTTTTAGCTGTGTTAGTGTTCACCTCTTTCCTTTGGTAGTGTACAGAGTATCTTCCAGTCCCATGAACAGTAGTCCAAAGGGGCAAAGGCGCTAGGTCATCACCAGATCAACTTCTTGTTTAATGAGTTGTGTAGGTATTATCTTTATCTGGCTGTGATGTCTGCCATCCCATTGATCAGCAAGGTTGATTTGGCCAATCTAGCTGGTTACACAAGTGTCCCCTTTCTCCCCCATTGCTCCATACATGTACTCCCTAAACAATGGAGATATAAAATTCTGATTATTACTTAAACCTATGCTTTTGAGGGCCAACTTGATACCATTCTTACAGGGACAGGAGGAAAGAGGGAATTAACGTTACCACTTCAATAGCAGGGCAAGGTATAGATATAGATTCCTTATTTATCCTACTAACATTTGGGAGACAGTTTCCCATTACTGCTTGACAAGGTTGGGGCATTGTTTCCTCACAGATGTCTGCTTACACCTCCTTGTCTGGAGAGTGGGAGTAGGAGTTCCTCAGAGTCTTAGAGACAGTGAAAGTTCTGATAACAGTCCATCAGCCTCCTTAGAACTGGAGGATGAGATGAGCAGTATCTAGCTCAGTCTAGGATAAGGATGATCTTAGCACTTTTGCAGTAATGTTTGACTCTCATAGATCTATTCCCATCTGACTAGACTTCCAAGGTTTATAATTTCATTAGGAAGGACAGTCTATTTTTCCTGAGACTTTTGAAAACATTTCATGTCCTCTGAGTTGCTAATTTCTTATGCATGGGGTCTAGTATATATGAGGTGAAAAAGAGAAGTCAGGAGACTTGTTATTTATTCTTAGACCCTGATGTGCTTAGTTGTTTTTCTGACTTCTGTTTCCCAGTTTTGCATGCTTGTTTTTGTGTACAAATAACACTCAGCTGTATGTAGTGGAACAAGTAAGAAAAAGGGTTTGTATTTTCCCAGTTAACGAAACTTTGAGCATGTAGATTTTACAGAAATACTGTGAAGGATTCTTGCAAAAGGAGATTCAGGGAGTTAAGATGATAGGTCAGTCCATAAAGTGATGCCTTGCAAGCATGACAACTGTGTTTGATTTCCAGACATAAAGAAATAGCCAGATGTGGTGGCATGCACAGTTATAATTCTAGTGTTTAGGGGAGGGACACAAGTGGGTCCCTGGAGCGTCCTGGCCAGATAGTTGGTGACCTAGTTGAGAGCCTCATTGGTGGCCCCAGATTCCAGGGAGAGATCTTGTCTTAAAAATGATGGAGAACACCGGAGGAACTTTTGGTTTCCATATCCACATACACACATGTGCACACATGTGAACACACACACACACACACACACACACACACACACACTACAAGAAGCCTGAAATTTCAATACTAATCTTCTAATCATTTCAAACCAAATTAACTGGATTACTTTCACATCTATTTTCACTCAACGCTATAAAAACAATTAAGATGATAGTAGCAGTGATCTCACGTGTTTTTAGTCAGAAAGAGAAAATATCTAGATGAGCCCTTCTTGAGGCAATTCTGATGAGTAGAACAGGATTTCACTGGCCTTTGCTGGAAAGAAATGTTATATTTAGGGAGGCTTTCTGATGACTTTAAAAAGTTTTCTGTATAGTAGATGATGATATGTCTCTTAACATGTTTTAAATGTTAAATAGGCCTTCAGCAGTTTTGCTGATCTTCTATCTCTCTCAAAGCAATAGTTTTAAAGGCAACTTGAGTTTATTTCCTTATATTCTTTAAAAGGTAAATAGTTCCAGCCCTAGAATAGAAGCATATAATCCACAGATCCTCTGATGAGCAGCCAAAGGAATGACTTGGCTGCATGGACTTCAACATTTTTTGTAGCAAAATCATACATATCCAAATGTAGATTCTGGCAGTTTGGAATGCCATGTCAGTGTGAGGAATTCCCACTGGAACACTCATGGAATACTCCTGGGTTACAACAGTAAACATGGTGGGCATAGCTTTTCAATAATCATAACAAAATATGAACTGTAAAATATTTTGTATACTAAGTAATCCAAGTATAATATAAAGCAGGTGACTAATATGACTTGACTCTTTAAGTAGACCATATGTGATAAAATATAGCCAAATTGTAATTATTTCCATGAAAAGACAGATAAATTCCAACATGTTAAAACTATATCACCAGGGGTCATGAACTCTGAGGCTATATACATGATGTGTATTGCCGTATAATTAATTGTTAGTTTATTATATACAATCAATTATAAAATGTAAATCAGTATTCAAATGTTCTGGAACAGAGTCACATCTTTTTTTATGTGAATAAACTACAACTCCAGGAAACATGGTACTCTAAGAACCATTTCTACAAAATGTAGTCTTCTGTGCTGAGTTGAGCATTTGCATCATTTGATCTCATTGATGTGACTCCGAGGTGCACGGCTGAAGCTCTAATTCTTCAGTGCACCTTAGACAGCCACTGTTTTACAGCTACAGTTTACACTGCCCCTGGGGAAAGCATTGGAAAATCAAAAGTTTTTGTTCTATTATTCCATCAGTAACATTAAATTTTTATTCTATTGAACATTTATTTTATTTTTTTAAATAG
>JAQHUG010000036.1:10064871-10075226 GCA_028555095.1 Dicrostonyx torquatus
TCTCGGTGTGTGAATGTGTGAATATCCTATGCATATGTGTGCATTTGTATGAGTGACTATGTGGTTGTGTTTGGTGAGTGAGTATTTTTGTGAAAATGTTTGAGTATTTGTATGTGTGTGTTTGTGAGAGAGAGTAGGTGTATGTGAATAATTGTAAGTTGCTTTCTGTGTGCATGTCAGTTTGTGCTAATACTGAAATGCTTGAGTTCTCTATTTTCATGGGTTCCAATAATAAGATAATTACTTAAAGAAGTGAAGAAAATGCATAGATCACAGGGGATTTAGGAACCCAAAAGGCAAACAATCAAGAGAGTGAATCCCAACTGTCTTAACCAGAAAACCGGCCAAATCCTTGATATCTTCTTTAACATGCAGACCACTAAATATTTTGTCTGTATTAAAAGACACTGTGAAGTCAGCTGACTATGAGACACTTTTTCTATATTTATTATCTGGCAATTCTACATTGAAAGTGCCTGGTTATAGCTTCAGACCCAACACTCTTCTTCTTTTGAAGAACTGGTATCTTCCTTACTTCTGGCTTTGGAAAATGTGGTCACGTTGACCCAATTTGCTCAATATTTTCTTTGTATATTTTCCTGGCAGAGATATTAACATCCTGCTTTAGATGCTGATTTGTGTAATAGATTTACCTGATCAGAGTGCATATTGTTGATTGTATCTTAAATATTTCTAAAAATAACTCATGCCCCAAATTCAAGTTTTCCAACTTTAAATGAAACTATTCAATGAGCAGGAAGGTATAAACTTATTGTTGTGCATTTTAAGAAATATGTTTGTCATATGTCTATGATCAACTCTAAAAATATATGATTCACAATAGTCAAGATACGGCACAAGATTAAGTATACAACAGACAAACAAAAAGTTACATAATAATGCTTTATTTATCTGCGAAGAAGAACGCAATTAAAGCTATCACAAGAAAATAGACTGAATTGGCGATCATCGTGTTAAATGGAATAAGCAGATTCAGAAAAACAAATGTGTTTCCTTTTCCATGTAGAATATAGATTCACATATAAGTGGAGTGAATTTAGAAGAACTATAAGGGGGATGAGACGTATATAGGGGTTATTGTGAACATGGAACAATGATGTATACGTATGAAAATGTCATCACAAACCCTCACTTGGTATCCAGATGAGATGAGATGTAGATGACATGTGGAACAGTGATAGATCAGAAGAGAAGAAACCATAGAGCCTGATGAGAGAGCAGCTGCTGAACCCTCCCCAGAGAACGTTTCTCTAGATGTCTGTTTTTTGGATATTGAATATCTAGATGGCTATTTCTGTGAGTGTTTTTGTCACACTTATTCTAAATTAATCCATCTGATTTTCTTCTTTAGTCTCTCAGTTGATTTTACTCATCCACCCAAGTCCAAGAAGAAAAAATATGTTTCAGGGACTAAAATCTTTCAGTCAATTTATCTGAACTCAAAGCTATGGAGGTGGGTGACACTTAATGCCTTCTATATAGTCACAATACAAAAGGAGGCAATAGGGCTGCCTTTAGACATTCTGTCTTCAAGTCATGCACATTAATACATTTTTTTCTTTCCACATGTCTAAGTGAATTTTTTCTTAAAAAAAAGCGTTCAGAGATGAGGGTTTATTTAATGGGCTGACTATTGGTGGAGGGGATGGCTCACACATATGTCAAACAGGGTACGAGAACTGCCGATGTAGTCCTATCACAAATCCGTTATTGATCATGGTGTTCAGGTTCAGCAGGCAAGAGAAATGAAACAGAGTTCAAATCAAGGTGAGGGGCTAGTGGCCAAAATATATATGCAGAGATTTTCTTACAGCCTTCCCTAACCCATGTGGAAGTTCACTGCTCTTACTATTTAGAGTCCCCAAGAGAGCCTTCCTGGAAAGAGAAATAAATCTAATCCACACTCACACCAGTCCCCGCTTACTGCATGCGTGGTGTTATTCGGCAGGCACTGCTGTTCTGGGTATTTTATATAAACATGAGTGTCCTGTCCTCGGACAGCAGTCTTACCTGTTCGTTTGGAGCACTTTTCTTCTAGTTTCAAATTCCTTCCATGTATATTGACCTTCAGAAATGAGGGCATATATGAATCATGTTAAAGAGTAAGAAAAGATGGAATGTAAGCCTGATCCAGGATATCAACCCCCGAAGGAGTCCCTCTCACAACCCACACTATCCCCCCATACCCCCTCCATGTGCCTTAGAGGTATGGGAACAGAGAACAGACCCAGTGAAACCTATTTTTATTCATCACATGGCTTCTCCCCTGAATCCTAGTGGAATATCACCTCCCCAGGCAGTTACCCAATGGATCTGGCCCTAGATTCAGCTCACTTGCCAAATGTGTGGGGACAGATCCTGTCAATGCTGCCTTGGAGTTGAACTTCACAACAAAAAATGCTCCACCCATAATGCCTTAGGCCAAACAACATTGCTTGTCCTTGACAATGGCCCAGTCTTGGAGTAAGAAGAGTGAGTGATGAAGAGATGGTAACTAATCCGATTGGGTTGATAGGTGTGCAAGGAATAGAATTGGAATGCTGGTTTCCCATGAAAAGCCTATAGTCATGTTATTTCTATTCCTTTATTCATATAGGAAGACTATGCAAAGTTCAGTTGACAAATAATTTTAATAGTTCAGCCACCACTTTCTCTAATTCCTATCCAGTCCCAAGTTTTCTCTACTTGTCCTAAATTTTGTGTTTCACCTGAATCTAATCCCAACTCGGCACATTGCCTCGTCACTCAGTGTTCTATCCCTCTAGCTTTATTGAAACTAGTGATGTAAATTTTGGAATTTTCATTACAGTTCTCTGTGAATGACTCAGATTTTCAACCCATTTCTGGCATTACTGGTAGTCATCTCTTTTTAAATCCTTGTTAAATTCTTCCAGAGAATGGAGAAAGTGCAGGGGATAAAGCTTATTTATAGATATGTCCAGTTGAATGCAGAAATAGGCTCTCTGTTATTATCTCACTTTTTCCTTTCTTCCCTTCCCACTGTTCCTCCCTCTTTTGTCCATAAGTGTATTTGGGTTTCATTTCTGTTACTCCTGCCTTACCTTTTTCTATGTTAAATCTCTGTTTCCACAGGTTTGCTATACTTTATGCTTCTCAGACAAACTGCATGCATTCTTATGTATCAATTACACAAATGTAGAAGAGAAAGGCATGTGTCTTTTATTTATATGTGCTGCTTTGGCAGAATTAATAAGAGATTGTACTGGACATACAACCCAGGGGCCAGTTTCAATGATCAAGTTCACTTCATTCAGCTCTTCTGTATTTGGAATCATAGATGGCGTCTCATTCATAGATTTGGAGAAATTTACCCTGGCACCATTATTAACTTGTTATTTCTATAAGAATAAACTTATTTTTATTATGTTTTTTTGCATTTTGATATTGCCTTCTCTGTTACAGAGGACTTATCTATATGCAGTTGTTAGCTATTAACTTTGCTAAACACAATTTAGGGTGTTGGTTTGTGTCCATTAGTATAAAATATTCTTGATAGTTTGGGGCTTTCTCTTCAATCTGATTGAGAACATCCTTTTTATGCTGTGTTTCTTAAACCATTGTGCTTGGGTTGGCAGAGCATACCCTCTTCACTTAATAGAATTATGCTACTGATATGTTGCATATCCATGGTGAAAGAGTAGGTTTTCAGTATGGGCTTGAAGCTTTTCAGTGAATTGAAATTGTAGAGTTCCAACTTGCACATGTATCAAGTCTCATTATGTGCAAGTTTCAAGCTGGCAAATGGAAGGGTTTCTGGCAAGCCCAGTTTTCTGAGTAAAATGATCTCTCCAGGCTAAGCGTGAAGCCATCTGTAACAGCTTAAGTTGCTTCCTTAGTCACCAGGACAAAGTAAATGGCAAGAGTGAAATGGTTATTGTAAGCCCTTCGGACTTGCTTTTACCTCCAGGGCACTATTCTTGTCAGGAGGGTTTGCTGTATCCTGTTCTGCTTGTCTGTGTGCTTCCTTCTGCCTTGATTCAGGTCCTAACAAAGTTCTAGGGGGAGCTTTCCTTTTACTCAAAAACCTTCCCCTACAGACTGCCTAAAATCTACAGGGCAAAAGAAAGCATCAAAGGCCATATTATCTGGTCTGTAGAAATGTATCGGCAATGTCAGGGACTTTGGTGTTGGGGCAGTACCCTTGCCTTTCAGAACCTTCATTGATGGGCCATAGACTTCTCTTAACACTTCATAGCACCTGAGTCTGTACTGGGAGGGTAAATGTTCAACGTCCAACCTTTCTATCTTTTGTTTCTTCTCAGGAGATTTTGGACTATAACAGCTTAGAAAAAAAAATCACATTATATTTTATGTTTCAGATGTCAGCATGAAAGATCTTACCTGCCATCACCACATAAGGTGCTCTAAAGAGTCACTCTCCAGGGGGACATTTGTATCTTATATTGAACACCACTCCAACAATGTGGATTCTGTTTTGGGGTGTCCTGTTGTCACTCATATGTAGAAACAAAAGAGGGGGGATCATCTATCACTTTAAACTGGTAAGACATGCTTGTCCAATGTTATCTTGTACAAAATAGCACAAATATTAAAAAACTTTGGAGAAAATTTTATCTCCCATATATGTTAGTAATATGACTCCTTTCATGTATATTATAGGTAATGTATATCATAAATTTTATGTCTCACATACTTCCTTTGTTCAGGAAATATTGAATATTGAAGGTTGGAAAACATTCTCTTTCTTTTCTTTAGTGTCTTATTTTTTTTTTTTTTTTTGGATTTTCGAGACAGGGTTTCTCTGTAGTTTTTGGTGCCTGTCCTGGAACTGGCTCTTGTAGACCAGGCTGGCCTTGAACTCACAGAGCTCCACCTGCCTCTGCCTCCCGAGTGCTGGGATTAAAAACATGTACCACCACTGCCCAGCTAGTGTCTTATTCTTTACTTTAATGAACAAATTTTAAAATTTTTATTAGTTTACAAAGGATTAGATTTTATTGTGGCATTTTCAAACAAAATTTTTGTTATTCTCATTGGCACAGAAGACCACTTTCTAAATATAACCCCAGTAGTGCTGTAGGAATTCCAACCGCCAGTAGCCTTTAAGTTACCCGCCCACTCAGGCGTGGCCTCTGATACTATTTATGCCAATGTAAAGCATGCATCTGGCCTCTTTTACGGCTGTGGGATTCAGTTGCTGTTCCCTGTTGCCAGCAGAGGATTGTGATCTGTGAGTCTACCCCTAAATAAATGACCCTCTATTACTCTCATTTCTGAGCTAGTGTGGGATTTCTTTTCAGCGTCCTTCTTCACAGTAGCACAGACTCTGAGAGAACCAATTAATAAATGGGACCAACAGAGAATCTTCTGTAAAGCAAAGGACACGGTCAACAAGACAAAACGGCAGCCTACCTAATGGGAAAAGATCTTCACTAACTCCACATCAGTCAGAGGACTGATCTCCAAATATACAAAGAACTCAAGAAATTGTTCATAAAAAAAACAAACAAACAAAAAACCAAAAAGCACACACAAAAAACCCCTCAAATAATATAGTAAAAAAAAATGGGTTACAGACCTAAATAGAGAACTCTCAAGAAAGGATTCTAAAATGGCTGAAAGACACATAAAGAGATATTCAACATCCTGAGCCATCAGAGAAATGCAAATCAAAACAGCTATGAAATTCCATCTGATACCTGTAAGAATGGCTAAGATGAAAACCACTGATGACAACTTATGCTGGAGAGGTTATGGGGTAAAGGGAACACTCTTGCATTGCTGGTGAGACTGCAAACTGGTAGAGCCTCTTTGGTTATCAGTATGGGAATTTCTCAGAAAATTTGGAAACAACTTTCCTCAAGACCCAGCAATACCATTTTTGGGTATATATCCAAAAGATGCTCAATCATACCACAAGGACATGTGTTCAACTATGCTCAAAGCAGCATTGTTTGTCATAGTCTGAACCTGGAAACAACCTAAATGCCCCTCAACCAAAAATTAGATATGGAAAATGTGGTACGTTTACACGATGGAGTACTACACAGCAGAAAAAAAATGAAATCTTAATATTTGCAGGCAAATGGATGGATCTAGAAAACATCATACTGAGTGAGGTAACTCAGACCCAGAAAGACAAATATCATATATTCTCACTCATAAATGGCTTTTAGACATAAAGCAAAACTATAAAAAACAGCCCACAAATCACAATTTCAGAGAATCTAGACAACAATTAGGACCCTAAGAGAGACATATATGGATTTTTATCTATATGGGAAGTACAAAAAGACAAGATCCCCTGAGTAAATTGAAGCATGGGGACCAGGAGAGAGGGTAGAAAGAAGGGAGAAGATGGGAGGGGAGCAGAGGAAAATGTATAGCTTAATAAATTCAATAAAAAATTTAAAAAATTATTTCATTCCCCCTTTTTATTATCATTTTTTTAGCATCTTAATCTTAAGAAAAGAAAGCAACTGTTAAGATGAGTAATTGTCCTTCTGTTGTCAGATTACATTCTGGGAAACTGCATCCAAACTGCCAACCCTAGATACCCAGCCTCATTATCAAATAGCTTACAGAAAGGGTGTAAAGGGAAGAGTTGTGTAAATGTTATAGACAGGTTTTCTTCACATGGGACCTACTAAAGTGCTGGTATTTGTCAAACTGTTAGAATCCAACTGTTGGGACACTGGCAGAGTCAGTTGCGTACTCCGGTTTTGAAGTTGATGTTACAGATTTCCCTAGGATGCTAACTGGTCATGGGTAGGTCTCCATTGGGTACCCTCTTTGTGTTCATTTCTTTTTCTTTCTAACAAGCCTACTTCTCTGCTTCTCCACAACAAATTCAGAATCAGTGCGTGTCCATGATGTTTCCACGGATAGTTGCATCTGGGCTACTATCTTATTTTGTTTCAGAAGGTTATAGCACTGGTAAGCTGCAGTGAGAAAAACTTCTTCATTGAAAACCATATGTCCAATTTAGTTCCCACACATAGTCATTTAGAAGATTGTGGGGCATGGCCCCACCATTCTGTCAAGGGAAGAGCTGACATCCAAGGAGGGTGAACTATTTCTGAAGTACAGCACATACTGTCTTGCTCCGCTTACCACACTCTGGTTTCTTCACATCTGTGGACTTAGAAATAAATGTTGCCATTAGGGAAATAGATCTTTGGTAATTGTTTCTCCTTGATAGTGCTTTGATTTATTCATTTAATTCACTCATCTTCATGCTGAAAAATGTATGGAAGATTATAATATTATAAATATGCAGAAAATGATTCATAAACTATGAAGAATGATAAGATACATATTATAGATACAAATACCTAGAACCCAGACCTCCTAAACTGGATGACTTCGGGAAGCAGAGGGGATAAATTTATTTATAGTTTCTCAGATAATTACAAATCACAATAATAATAATAATAAAGCATAAAATATTCAAATAGAAGCAAAATATTTTAAAGTAAAACTACAAAATCTCATAAGATAATTTTACTACAACTTTATACAATTATGAACATGTTGCACTTAATTTCTTGTGATATATTAATTTATTCTAGTGTTCTATTCTTGGTGGCTGCTTTAGCTATTGAACTTTGTATATTAACTAAACTAGTTAAAAATGCAGCAGGAAAAAAGAATACTATGGTAATTAAAATATGCCAAAATAAGAGTCATATCTAACTAGAATATTTATAAGAATTTTTATTTAAAAGTTATTAAGTGAGAAGAAAGCTTTTAGGAAAAAATTTTTGCCCAAAATTTACATTTCTGCTAACCCAGCTTTTCAATATAAAAATAGACTTCACACACACACACACACACACACACACACACACACACACACATGCACACACACTTTTGAGGAAAAAGGCAACTTAATGTATTTCATAAATATCATAAAGAAATTATATTAAGAAAATATATTACAAATACATAAATATTTCAAGAAATCCACAAGCGATACCTGAATGGTGCAACAAGCAAAATCATCTGTTACTGTGTCTCAGTTTAGAGGTTTGCATGTAGGATTTTATTGTCAGACTATCTTTGAATTGCCAGTCCCTAAATAAAGCCACTGAGACTCCTTATTAATTATGAAAGCTTGACTTGAGCTTAGAAGTTTTGCCAACTAGCTCTAATAACTGAAAATGCCATATTATTTTAATCTATGTTCTGTCGCATGGCTCTGTAACTTCTGAATAAGGCACATCTGACTTGCATTGAATCTACTGGCGAATTGAGAGCCTAGAATCTTTCTTCCAATACCTCTATGGCTGGAAGTCCTCTTTATTCTCCCCTGCCTAGCTGTTGACCATTCAGCTTTTTTATTGCACCAATCACAGCAACATATATTCACACAGTGTACAAATAGTCTGCAACAGGTATGTTATATGTATGTTGTGGAGCAGGGGGATGATATTGACCCTATACAGAAAAACAGTTTTGTCATTTGCTTCCTGGTACGTTCCATTCTTAGAGAGTAAGTAGACATATCACAGATCTTTGAAGATCACCATTTCTCCTTTTATTAATTATGCCTAATTCATAATTGAAGATAAGATGCTTGTCCTGGTCTTCTCAGACAAAGAACCTCATCTGCCTTGAATGCTGGAACTGCAGATGTGAACTGCTAGGTTGGCCAGATCCAGTTTTCCACAAGGGCTTCCTTGCTTGCACGCATATGGCCATTGTCATCAATGTATTTGAAAATGACAGAATCTGATGACACTTTCCTTTTTCTTTTATGGATTGTGATCCCTATAAGATCATGGGGCCTTGATCCCCATGACATTATTTAACCTAATTACCTCACTGAGGTTTCATTTTATGGTGACTAATTTTAGGGATTAAGGATTTAATGTGTGACTTACTGTGTAGGAGGCACACGTATTGTGCACATAGCAATGATGCTATCTGGTTTCTAGAGTTTCCTTTTTCCTACTGCAATCAGTAATCCCAATTTTGGAACACATCCTTGTTGGCATTGTCAGAGGTTAGTCACTACTGAGCTTTTGTATCTGGATGTAGCTCTTTCACATCTAAATATTTCCTAATGCATTCACTGAAGTGAGTATCCTTAAAACCCCAGTGTGTATTGTTAATGGTTGTTGAATACATTTCATGGAACCGATTGACTTCAACATGGAATATCAATAAGCCCATTGGTTTCCTCCTACACAGGTTCAACTTCCCAGGGAAGTTCCAATATCTTAGCCCCTTTCCTAGAGGCCATTGTTGACTGTATACTTCCAATAGTCAAGTTTACTTTCTTTTTAAAACCTCGTTAAGTTCTAAACCACAATGAGAAAACATTTGGCTAAATTTAAGCAGTTATGCACATGTATTTCTTTGTGTTTGATCTGTCACCATCAGAACCCATTCACTCATGTTCTCTTCATACTTTCTTAGGTATATATTGCAGGGCCTTTTAGACCTTTTGACATATGAACTATTTTTCCCTGGCTAGAGTAGATGAGGAATATTTTCACCTTCTTAAACAGTCTGAGGTTTGATTCTTTTTATAGAACTAAAGGCACTGCAGTGATTTGAAAAGAATGGCCTATATCAGCTCATGTATTTGAATGCTTAGTGACCAGAGAGTGGAACTGTTTGAAAGGATCAGAAGGAATAGGAGGTGTGTCCTTGTTGGAGTAGATGTAGGCTTTTTGGAAGAAGTATATCACTGGGGGTGGGCTTTATGATGTCAAAAGCCCATGCTAGGCCCAGTCTCTTTTTTTTACTGCTGACTGTGGATCAAAAAAATATCTCTCAGCTTCTTTTTCTAGCACCATACCTACATGCCTGCTTGCCATGGTGAAAATGAACTCATCTCTGAAACATTACATAAGCCCATAGATAAATGCTTTCTTTTATGAAAGTTGTCTTGGTCATACTGCCTTTTTACAGCAACAGAATATTGACTAAAACAGGCAGTGAGAACAGGTGGAAATGGAATAAAAATTGATGATATCTTCTAGATAGACAGGGAATTGAGAACTGGAAGGAAGCCCAGTGTTTCAGGTTACTTGCTGCTTTTGGAGAAGAAGGCTTCCTAGCACTTACTACCATTTCACAACCACTCGTCACAATAGCTCAACTTACATGCATGTGCACACACACACACACACACACACAAACAAAAATTAAATTGATCTTAAAAAAGATGACTCTGGGTACAACGAATGGAAAGTTTTAACAAGAGGAAGGCAATTTCCTTAGACCCTCTGAAAGGGCTGTTCCTGGCATAGATGCATTGGATGGGAACAGAACATGTTTCCTATTCCAAGGCTAGCGACCACATTGTTAACAACTGCCTCTTCTTTGTGTGATGAGTCTGT
>JAQHUG010000036.1:10092641-10114272 GCA_028555095.1 Dicrostonyx torquatus
AGATTTTTGTTTTGTTTTTTTCCAATTTTTTGCTGATTTTTTTCTTTGGATATAAATTATTTTGTTAATATTCAACATCATTTAATTCAGTACATTAGAAAGTTGACATATTTACAATGCTACAGTCAGATCAATAATTTGAACTGTTAACAGGGTTACAAAGTAGGTAATATTTGTATAATACTTTTCTCACCGTATTGACAAAGTTCCTAACAAAAAACTCGAAGAAGAACTTATTTGTGCTTGTATTCAAGAGGGTTCAGTCCATTACTGTAGTGAGAGGGTTAGGGAGTTCATGGCATTTCAGTAGTGAAGGCGTGGGAGTTCATGACTTTAAAGTAATGAATCCATGAAGGATTTGACATCACTACAGTACATACATAAGGTATAGTGTACATAGGAGGAGTTTATGTAATTACAGCATGATGAAACAGGAAGCAGAAATCTGAGAAGGTGCTCATTTAACTTCTTACATTTTCTCCATTTTATTCAGTCTGGGACCCCACCCAATGGCATGGTGGCCCCACATAATAGGGTAGATCTTTTGTTCTCATTTAAACATCCCTGCAAAAGTCCTTAAAATTAGGCCAAAAAGTAATTCCAAACCCAGGCAAGTTTATATTGGAAATTAACCATCACAGGATAGAAAAGACCATATATACATATTTCACTGCATTCTGAGAGCAAGGTATCCCTCCATTTTTATTTGAGCTCAGGAAAAATATGCACAAAATTAATTTATGTTATAATACATCTTTTCCATTGTAAATATTCTTCTACAATTTGAAAATAATAATAATAGTAATAATGTAATTTTATTGACTACTTTTTGAAAGTCAATGATATAAACTATTGTCAGAATCACGTGAAAGACATGATAGAACACAAAGCCCTAGTCTTCAGCACAGTTCCTGCTTTCTCGGGTCTGGGAAACAGCTGCGGAATAGCATTTTTTAATAGGCTCCCACAGCAAGTGAAAGCTCGTGGTTCAGAAACTGCAGGCAGCTGTTGGTAGCAACATAACATCAGAACAAATTGAGAGCCAAATTATCACCTGATAATGTGGTGGTGTTCAAACATGTTAACGTCCCATGTCGTTATTAATCTCTCTGCCCAGACTGTTGGTCTTTCAGACTTATTTTGTGTCTTTGACATTTTCCTCTTTTCATAATTCAAGGTATAAGTGAACAGGAAGGAAGTGGTAATTATCTACCGAAATTGATGTATCTTTGTGTGCTTGTATATGTACATTTATGTTTCTGTTAGTGTTTGAATGTAGAACAAGACAGGAAAATATCTGAAGAAGTAAAGAGGTGTGTGTGTGTGTGTGTGTGTGTGTGTGTGTGTGTGCTCACTACTCCATTTCACTGCAAACTGGACTGAAAACATCTTCGTTTATCCATATTGCATATCAAAGTTTATATAGCCAAACCATGTTTACTCTTACTGCTAATGCTTCCATTGTTCAAATTACAGTTTACTGCTTTCATGATTGAAAAAGTTGGGTTGGGTTATTTTACTCCTGAAGATAGTTAAGGCCAATGTTATATCAGGGATCTAGGCAACACGTTTAGACAGCTGAACACTTACCCTGGTTCAGCCAGCTGGCTGTGTAAACTTATGGGGTACGCTATCAAATGGGTAGACGTTCCCAGATAAAGAAATAGGAGGGGCAATGTTAATAAATTGGTGGCTTGCAGTGTTTCATTAGAGAGCTCTGCTGTCTTCTCCACCGTTCCATTTCTATACATCTACGAAAATGAATTTTGAGTTAAAACTCAAAGGCTAATGATAAAACTGATTTGCCACTAGGGAAATGAGAATAGAGTACGCTGACATTGCGTATCATTTCAGTCAGAAAGAATTATTATCAATAAAACAAACCACAACAAATGTTGGTGATGATGAGAAACAAGAGTCTTAGACACTGATGAGGGGGACTTAAATTAGTGTAGTTGTTATGCAAATCAGCATGGAAATTTCTCAAAAAACTAAGTAATAGAACTACCACACGACCCAGATATACTACTACTGTGTTTGTGTATGTGCGTGTCTGTGTAACTGTATCTGTAGATGTTGGTGATATGGAGAAATCTAAGTCAGCCTTCCACAAACACTTGCAAATCCATGTTTATTGTAGTTCTTTTCATAATGACCAAGATACAGGATTATAGAACCAGCCTAGATGTCCCCCAACAGATAAATGAAGGGATCACACACACAAATACACTTTTATACATACATACATGTGCAACAGAAATTTGCTCCGTGATTAAAAACAGCAATTATGCCATTTTCAAGAAAGATGAATGAACTAGAGATCATTATACTAAGAGATGTAAGTCAAACTCAAAAAGGCAATATTGTGTCTTCTTTCACGTCTAGGACTTGCTGTATCTCTGAATGTATGTATATCTGCATCTATCTTTCTGTGAGTGTTTGAATGTGTGATGAGACAGAAAATTACCTTAAGAAGACAGGACACTTGTCTTCAACATCTGGATTAAAATGTATGTGAGATGCTTAGTGAGTTAGTGCACTTGCTGTCAAGCCTGAAACCACGAGTTTGACCCCCAAGACGTACATCCTACATGATGGAAGTAGAGAACTGAGTCTTTTAAGTTGTCTTCTCGTCTCTATATGAGTACTGTGGGATGTACCTTCATCCAAGTACATAAACAGTTTGGCAGACACAGAGCCTCCAGGTTGAGTCAGAAACCATCTCTCAAAAGATGGGGCAGACAGTGTTACAGGAAGACTTCCCACATTGACCCCTGGCTTCACACACACACACACACGCACGCACGCACACACGCACACACACACACACACACAGACAGTGCAGCAAGAACCCAGGTTTGTAGGCTTAAGTATCATTCTAGAGACAGAATAGAAAGTTTCAGATTTGTGGTAAACACTTGCTAAGTAACATAATATTTTAGTGAAAATATATAGTCAACTGATTACTAGTTGATCCATCTACTTACCTACCTAGTTACTCAGCTTCCATTTACATTCTCCTCTTTACAAAGCATATGTGATGTTGTCAAAACTATTCTTGTCTATCACTTACCTACTTTCTATCCCATTACAAGAGGCAATGAGGACATAATCATACTAGCGCACGCGCACACGCACACACACACACACACACACACACACTAACAAAAAGCCAACTGATCAACCAACCAGACAAATAAACATGCCCTCTCTGTTGGAATGAAACAAAAAAAGGCCAAGCAAACAAAAAAAAAAAAGCACATAAAAAACAAAAACACAGAAAGGTGTTCAGGTGTTCAAGTACTTTTAGCAATGCGCTGAATTAGATGGAATCCTTGTTGCTTTTCCATGAAATAATTTGCGCATCAATATGCATAGACCACACACTGAAGGAATGCACCTCCATGGGCTAAATCACATTTTCCTTTATGCAACATCTCCTCTCAAGAGAGAAGAGTGCGTTCACTGTGAACCACCCTGTATATTTGTAAAAGGTCCAATGCATTGGTTAGGCTTGGGCATCTCGTTGTACTTTTGGAATAGCTAATAGGACAACAGCTACTGAAAGTAAATACTATCATGATATCCAAAAGCTCGAACAGTAAAGTGAAGCCCAATAGGGTGTAGACTCCTCATTCTCGTGGAGGCTAGTGAGAAGTGGGCAGGTGGCTCCGTGTGGTACACATTATCAGACTCTACACATGGGTTCCATGCAATTGCATCTACATGGTTGAATACGGACACTGAATGAGGACCTAGAATACTGGGAGAAGCCTCCAAATTTCAAAAAGACTTTTGTGATGGTTGTGAACTTTGCTTTTTCTTGAGAATGTTTTCAAACTACGTTCTTCGCAGCCCCAGATGAGGGGATTTGCCTCAGGAGCACACTATAAATCATCATTACAGTTGGTTGTAATGGTTTCTCTTTTGTTCCCTACTGAAATGGCTTTCTTTGCTAACTTTCTCTTCTTTCTTTGCATTCTGTTGGTCGTCAGTCACAAAAGCCGCCTGGCTATTTCTCTGTCTTGCCTCAGTGAACTCTTACTTTTCTTGACTGTTATCCCCTCACTGGAATGCACATGGCCTCTGAGCTGATCTGCACCCCTATTTACCTCTCTCAGTGAGCATCCCTTCCTGGCACTGAGCTGCAGGGCAATATTTTCCATCTGTTGGAGGAAGAGCATGACACAGGCAGCTTGATATGGTTTCAGAGACCACAGCAAACCAGCGATGCCCAGCTCACTTTTATTCCACAAGCCTGTGGGAACGCGCAGGGAGGAGAAGCCTTTCTGCTAGGCTGAGCACAGTTTGGCATTCAGAACCAAATGGTACTCCCAGAAACAATTATGTTTCATATTCAAGCCAGAAACACTGTGGTTTGGAATAATCTAAAGATGTATCTAATCGGAAGTTGTCCGGAAACATGTGCGCAAGCTTTGCTTTCATACTCCAGCTGTTTTCTTTCCGTGGAATGTTTACTGGGTTGGGGATCATCCTGTGTTTATTATGCAGTAGCAAGGAAGTGTTGTGTGTTCCAAAAGGACCGAGTGGGCTTTCAAAGAGAGAGGGAGAGTGGTTCATCATGAGTTCAAGTTTTGGTGTCTCTGATAACATCACATTCTAAAATTTGGTAACATTTTTCTTTATAAAGTCTTTTGAAAATCTGTCTCTTGACTGCCCCTTTTGGATAGAAGAATGATTGTCAGGAAACTATTAAGAGAGCATTGCTAAGGGCACAAAAGGACCTTCACAGACATTTTTCTAACACTACAGGTTTTAAGTAAAATTTAATATAGGCAACTTTTAATTTATACACTTGCTGAAAACTTAGTTGTTAGACATTCATAGTAGTTTTACGACAGAGGCACTCTTGATACACAATAACATTACTTAATAATGAAATCTAACTTGTTCAAAGCTTCACAATTACTGTCACATGTTAAGAATCAAATTATACGTCTTGATGTGGTTTCAAGACTCTTAATAACTCACTCCTGTGAAACCACAGCACTCACACACGTTAAAGTAATCAATGATTTTAGCCTACCATGTCACTTTAACAAAACCTCTTTTCTCTGTCTGAAATGTCCTTCCATCAAGATTTATTTTTAAAACATGACCCAAAATATCTTTGAGTTTCCTTTTCCCTCTTTTATTGAAAATATATTTTTTACTTAATATATTCTGATAATGTTTTCCCCTCACTCTATTCTTTCAGTTCCTCCCATCTGCTTCCACCCCTTTTCTGTCTCTCTTTAGAAAACAAACAGGCTCCCAAGGTTAATAAAATTAAAATAAAAGAAAGACAAAACTAACACATTAGAATAAGATGAAACAAACAAACAGAAGAAGAGCCAAAGAAAAGGCATGAGACACAGATACAGATACAGAGCTATCTCCTATCGGTAACTACTTGCAATTGAAACTCTCAAGGGTAGGTTGCATGCCTGGCAGTGGATGGCCAACAAATGGCATCTCTGGAAGTACCTTGTCTCATAATGTTTTGTCAAGAATTTTGTTTTTAATTTTATCTTACTTTTATATTTTAGTTTTCTAAACCTTCCCTTTTCGACAAATTATTTCTCATCTGTTTCTCTATACAGAATCTTTCTAAGTTTTCTTTGGCATGAAGAATAAATATGCCATTTATTTACCGTTAATAATTTAAATCACAACTGAAGTATTAACTAGCTTTCATTGAATACTTACTGCTTTCCGACTCTGTGATACACACACCTCTTGTGCTAGTTCTACAAGTTTTTGGAGTACCTTTGATAATTCTCATTGACATCTCAGAAACAGCTCAAGAAATATTGACAACTTTGTTGCAAATTCCCCATGCTACCTGATGTGTGGGACTTGGAGTCAAATGTGTCCAACACCAAACTTAGTTTTCTTCATGCTTCTACTTTTTGTGTATGAACTTTAAGTAACTCCAGGCCCCGGTCTCAGTCTTTTTGTCCTCAGTTGTATTAGAATAATTGACAGTTTTGGGAACTAGGAATAAGAGTTCTGTTGCTCCTGTTCATGCATTTGCCTTAGATTGCACAGCTAATATATATGGAACAATATTATATATGTTATATATATATTATATATCATTATATATCAGAATGCTCAGCCTCCTATGGAGTTTATATTTGCAAAACCAAGGTGTTAGGGAAAATCATCTATTAGGTTTCAGGCAAGATCATTTATTCATTTAAATACCTGTTGATATCAGTGTCTGCAATGTACTAACTTTCTAATACTTATTTTTGTGACTAAAATGAATCTGAATTCTTATCTGTTGAATGCCTTTGTTTTATTACTATTTGGTTGCATTGGGGATCTTTAATTTTTCTTTTTTATTGTTTTAAGTCAAGAGTTTCTCTGTGTAGTCCTGGTTGTCGTAGAAATTTTTCTGTAGATCAGGCTTACCTGGGCTGTTTGATTTTGAATTCAAAGACTTCTTTTGCATTATTTTGTATGTGTAGATGAAATTAATTTGCAGTAAGCATTAAACCACATGATTTGTAAGTAAACAAGAGTAAGATCTATGTGAAAGGAATTCTGTTTACATAAACTAACAGAAAAAAGGAAAATTATTTAAAAAATAGTGTTATCTATAGCTTTTGCACCAAAGAAATACTGCAAAATTTCTTCTCTACATGAAATCCATATGAAAATATTTTGCCTCTGAAACAGTGAAAATTATGGTTTTTCAGATATGTAATGCATTTGTTTCTTTTTGTTAAAATTTATTTTTCAAAATATGTGTGTACTGTTTAGCTTTTGTATATTTTAGAAAGAGGCACTTTGGAAGAAAGAACTGCAGCTGAGGATCGGTTCCACCAAATTGTTTGTATGATTACAGAACATTTTCTCAATTGCTAATTGATGCCAGGGGGATTGTAACCTTTAAGCTGAAATAAACTTTTACCTCCCCAAGTATCTTTTGGTCATGGTGTTTGCCACAGAAACAGAGAAACAAACTAGGAAAATATTCTAAGGCCTGCTGGGATAGTTTGGTCGATAAAGACATTTGGCACAAGCCTGAAGATTCAATCCCTAGAACCCATGTTTTGAGGGAAAGCTCACCTGTGTCCATACACATGTAAACACATACCTATACACAATGTTAAAAGAAATTAAAAAAAAAATCTTGGCTGATTTCACGTAACTTAGGTTGCTCGTATATGTGCATGTTTACTTGCGTGTGAAGTTTATTGATTTAATTATTAAAATAACCAAAATTTTTGTCACTTTTACATTGTTATTAAAATTATATGTAATTAAAAGCTAAATATCTTTGCAAGGATAAATGTGTAACAGTATAATTTGATAATATAGCTTGTACGTATAACATCCTTTACATCTACTGAAAGTCCACAGCTCTGCTGAAACTTATTTAATTATTGAAAAAGATAAAATGTTTTTCCTCATTCAAATCTTTTTGTTTATTTATTTCTAGTGAAGAAAGTGCACCCATTTTGTCAAGATTATTTTTCAAGATAGGGTTTCTCTGTGTCTCAGCCCTAACTGTCCTGGAACTAGCTCTTGCCGACCTGGCTTGACTCGAACTCACAGAGATCCGACTGCCTCTGCCTCTCAAGTGCTAGAATTTAAGGTATGCACCACCACCACCTGGCTCAGAGGAACTTTTCCAAGACCTAAAAAAAAGGGAATAATATATTCTTGTTGAGGTATTCTATGAACACATGATTTCCATAAAGATGTTGAAATCTGTGCACTTAGCTATCTGGATTCTCTGACTTGGTTCCTGTTGAATTCTGCATCCATAACACCTCTTCAAATAAACTTCATGATAAACAGCAAGGCATGAATTCTGTTTACGGAATTTACATTTATCATGTTATTTGGTAGGGGACACGGAAATCTTTAGTATTGGTAATGATGTTTGAAGGTACTTTGAAATGAGAGCGGGCCATGGACAGTTCGAGGAAGATGACATGACCTAGGAGTGCTGCGTTGACTTGGGTATAAGGAGGGTCAGAGCAGATGGGAGGCTGTGTGAGAATCCCGCTTGAGGGTGAATGACTGTGACCTAGAAGCGAGGAACGTATTCATGTTGCTGGTCTTCAGTTCTGTAGATTCCTGCATATGGAAAGTTGGGAGGAGACTCAGAAGTCTGAAGAGTTGAGGAAGTTTGAGTAAGAAGGTGAAGAATAAAGGGAGGAGGGGAAAGAAGCGTACTTCAATCTTTACTTGCTCTCCTGAGAGCTCTTCGCAGTAGATTGAACTTGGGTTCAGTACAACAAGCCTAACAACAGAGAAGTTAGGGAGTTAAAGACATCACCTCCTGAGGATTGCTTTCTCCATTGGACAGGAAAGAGTGTTGGGCAGGTCACTGTCATTCATCACCATCTTAGATAGTTCTGAAATCCATTGCTCTTGTAGTTTGCTTTAGTTTCCTTTGAGCTGACAGAAATACAAGGGCCGGGAAATAACTGAGAGAGGGCATGTAGCCATCATTTTGACCATTAAAGCTGGTTATATTAAAGTTGGTTATAATTCATCATTATGATTTCCTTTTGTCTTAACAGTATATCAAAAATATTTTTATATTCATGTTCAATCTACCTTTCTTGTTTACAGTGAGTTAACTATGTTATACCCTCACATTCATATGGATGACTTCATCTTTTCCATTGTAAAACAGTGATTGTTGCACATGTAATATTCTACACTTAATATTTGTGCTCTCATTTCTTCTTGCTGACATACTTGTCACAGCAATGTCCCTAAGGGATATTTTTACTTTTAATCAATCACTGAGAAGTTTAAGATCATAATGTTTTGGTTATCGTTGACTGCTAGAGATAAATTCTGTTTTAAAATATAGCAACATGTTGAATTTCCAAAGATCATCCTAAGATCTTGTACATCTGAACACTTCCTTGGAGCTGCCACAGGGACTCTCAAACGTGAAGAGGGAAAAGCTGATTCTCATTACTCTTTTGAAGTTGAGCCTGAAAACAAAAGATAAGAGTCGGAAATTGCTTATATCCGAGCCAGCTTACTATTCCAATTAATGAAGTTATCTTTATCTCTATGAGCTAATAGTTTATTATTCTGACTGAATATAGAAAGGTGAATTTTAAAAGGGCATCTTTGTCTTCTTCCTGAGGCAACTATCATAAACTTGCTATAACCTATGAGAGTGAAGGTATAATTCTGTGCACGTCAGAATGCTTACTTTCCTCATGTATTAATTAGTCTTGAACTTGTATATTAGGATATATTTTATGGGGTTGGAATTAAATTAATACCATAAAAGGAGCTGAAGTTTTATTGTTTTGATTCTGAATGAAACTACTCTGTGCATATTTTGCTGAACAAAAACTTGTTAAATATGCCAAATTATGAAAACAACAAACAATAGCTCCAAGTCATAAAGCAAAATACAAAGTTAAAATCTACTTTTGTGAAATTTATTGAAAATTAGAAGTTTTAATCACTAGTGATTACTTTGAATTTATTTATAGAAATATCTCTTTGGAAAACGTGAACTTAGTATTCCCTTCTGGGGACAGAAGGTTGTCGGCTCCCACTCCCTACAGCCTTCAGAACCAGAGAAACATGTGCGCGAAGCCCATAATCACTTTGTACTTTGTCTCCGGGGGTCACCACATAACCACAGTCACCATATGCACAGTTCATCTTACTTGGCTCTGTTTTTTCTTTTCTGATGGAACAGACTCAGTTTTATCCACTTGTTTAGTTAGAAATAGTGGTGTGTAGAGATTACGGCGTGTAAGTCTCATGAGTCTAAAAGCTTTGTACCACAGATCTAGTAATCCAAGTATTTCTCAAGGTAGAACCTTCAACTTTACCCTGCATCTTTTTTATGCTTTTTAGGTTGTCTCTTTTTTATGTTTTTACTTATGTATTACAATATTTCTATAAATTGAGTACGAAGAAAGAGATTCTTTAGGATATATTTTCCAGCATATCTGTCAGTCTAACTTTTGTGTAGGATGTATCCAGAGTCTCGAGAAAATGACCTTGGGAAGGCAGAGGACACTTCCCAGCTCCTTCCTTGTTAGGCATTTCACCAGGAAACTTCTGCTTAATTCTCCATAAGAGTTTGTTCAAGACCATGTCACCCTGAAAATAGGATTTTGGATTTTAAATAATCTTACTAGTTTCTATAAGATATTAATATAGATTTTCTGTTTGCTTTATGACTTCATTCTACTTGGTTACACGCTAAAATTAATGACAGGAAAAATAAAATTCCTTAGTGGAATTTATTGCCTGGAACTGCAGAGATTAAGCACAGTGAAGTTTGACATTTTTATAGATACAATCTTACGATTTAGCCCAGACTTGCCTCACTCATTTTTAGAATACACGTGTGCACAACTAGATTACTACACACACACATATATATATACTCTGTAGTAATTTATTTATTTAATAAGTTAATCACCCAAATAGTTACTATTATAGTTTAAAAAGATCAATTATACATATATTAAAGGAAGGTAGGTATATCCATGAAACACAGAGAGTGAATCAACTTATGCAATGGAGTTTTGGCTTGATTTTAGAAAATCTACTCTAATAAATTTAATCAAAAGAGTTACTTTTAAACAATGAATTATAACGTTACAACAATAGACTATAAAGCAGAGACAAAAGAAGGCTCTTGATGAAAACTCAGATTTCACAGATTTAAAATTTATAATCAAGTGGTGAAATGAATATTTTTTATAAAAATGTAATTAACCATATTTTGCATTAAAAAGTGTTATGGTATATTTCTGGAAATTATTCTAACAAGAAAATTTGGAAATAACTACTTGCTGTTCTAACACTGCATTCTTTTATCAGGTTGAAAAGAACAAGAATTTTAAGTAGGTTAATTGTATTTCATATGTTAGCATCTCTGAGAAACAGACAAATTTGCAATTTCATTAAGATGCAAGTTTTATGCAGAGCAAACAAGCTGCAAATAATATGATAATAAATCATGAAGTGCTAAATTTTGTTTAGTAAATTAGCTGAAAACTGATGAATGCTAATTCTTAGGAAATTTAATAGAGTTTTAGGGTTTCTCAAGACCTCCTGAGTAAATTGGTAGCATGGGGAACATGGGAGAGGGTTGAAGGGAAGGGCAGAGGAAGGGAGGAAAGCAGAGAAAAATGTATAGTTCAATAAAAATCAATTCAAATCTGTCTTAGATCATGTCAATAATTTATTTTTGATTCTTTTAATTTTCAGCCATGCTACTGTAATTTTTATTGCATTTTTTACTATTTATTATATATAAAATATTCTATCTGTGTGTATGCTGGCAGACCAGAAGAGTGCACCAGACCTCATTACAGATTGTTGTGAGCCACCATGTGGTTGCTGGGAAATGAACTCAGGACCTTTGGAAGAGCAGGCAATGCTCTTAACCACTGAGTCATCTCTCCAGCCCCTTTTATTGCATTTTTTAAAAAAAGAATATATGTCCAGGAACTCATACTAATGTGATGGGGATTGATTATAAGTGAATTTATAGAAAAAGGTTGTATACAGAGATAGCGCTGCAAAGGATGGAAAGAGGGTTTTACATTCAAGGATTGGAAACATAGTGAGGTTTTATTAAATGTGAGAACGCTTTGAGAAAAATCTCCCCAATAATTTTAGTCTTATGTTTTCTCTTATGGTTCAGATCTGAGGTGGCTTGACATGCTGAATGTGTTGTGTTTTTGTGAAGCCTGGTGTATTGATTTCCGATGACGAACCTAACAACACAACGCGTGGATAGATAGCTACAAGCACAGAGACTCATAGCTGCACAATTCGGAAACCTAGAAAACCTTATTTAGGAAGTTGGTAGTGCTGTGCCTCCTCTAATTCCGGAGGTGTCTACTTGCCTTATTCTAGCTCTGAGTAGTGGCTAGAGATCTTTGGCAGGTTTTTGAGATTGCAGCTGCACATATCTAACCCATGCTTTCATCATTACACTTTGCAGAGACACATTTCATATGTTTGCCTTTACTTGCTCATTTGAAAAGAGAGACTAGTGAACACATCAACATAGTTAATCGATCTTGTGAGAATCAACCAATGAATATAATAGTAGCAAAGCACTTAAACATACTAATATGATATCTATAGATATTGCCTCTATAAGTATTATTTCTGTAAAATATTTGTGATATGATTTCTTGGGTTTAGTGGTTTGAATGAAAATGGGTCCCATAGACTCATAGGGAGTGGCATTATTGAAGGTGTGGCCTTGTTGGAGCAGGAGTTGATGTTTTGAATGGAACTGTGTCACAAGGGGGTAAGCTTTGAGGTTTCAGAAACTCAAACCAGTTCCAATATGTTTTTCTTCTTTCTGCCTGCTGATTGAGATGAAGAATTCTCAGATCTGTCCAGTGCCATGTCTGCCTGCATCCTATCATGCTTACCACCATGGTGTTAATGGCCTAAACCTCTGAGCTTTAAGCCAACCTCAATTAAATGTTTACATTTATAAGAGTTGCTGTGGTCAAGGTGTCTCATCAGAGCAATTGGAACTCTAACCAATACTTTGGGTTATTGCTTGTTAAGACAAAGATCAAATCAATAACAGAAAAAATGGTTTATTTTATTAAAAATAAATTTTAATAATTTTATAATTTAACTAATTTTGTGTATGCATTTAGTGTGATATTAAATTCCTGATGCTTGACTATTTTTCTTTGTTGTTAATATAAATGTGAAATCTATATTTTTCATTTTCTAAAAGTTCTACATACATAAACCATTTATTTATTTACTTGGGAATTCTTAGTGAACACCCCTGAGCAAGCCAGGGCTCTTTTAGACATCATTCAAATGTTCAGATTTATCCCATTCTATGTCTTTTGGAGAGCTCACATTGACATATCTCTACCTCTATCCTGCCTCATTCACAGGAGTGAAACAGGTATGCATGTATGTTTTTGCAGAAGTGTATAGACATGAATAAAAACATGGACAAGGTATTGAAGATCCGTTAATTTTATTACACTATACCAACAAACCTATAATCTGTCACTATTCTTGACAACTAGATTTCTCTATGTAGATGGTAACTGCTAAGAGAAACCAGATAATTCAATTTAGAGGTTAGCATGACCAATTATCCTCAAATTAGTGTGCTTCCTGGGGTTTAATCTGCAGTCTGAATTTGTAGTAGAAAAGCTGAAGCACATGTCTATAAGGTCATTAAAAGATTCAGAATGTGGCTAGGTATTGGGAGACATGGTTGAACGGCTTGTAAATTTGTTGGAATTTGGAGACAATTTTGAAAGTCACATAGAGAAATGATCTTTATGAGTCAGGAGATGGAATATTGATATTCATATTTGGAACAGAAGAAATGCTGCAAAGAAATTTCAGCTTACTGACTGAGAATTCAGGCCACAGGCCACAGGTTTTGGCAGAACATTACCATCTCATGATTCTAGAAATTTGTATGTGACCTTGGGCAAGGCATACTAGCTTCAGTGTGGGTGTTTGCAGCATTTGTTAATCATATTTATTTCAGTGTCTTTTGGTTAAGGGGTGAATGAGAGAATTCATAGAAAGAATGGAATAAATGCTTGAGAGTTATTATTTGCTTATTAATATTTGATAAAATATTTCAGTGCTTGTCTCTAAAAAAGAAAAATTTGAGTCGATCATTCAATTTGTGAAGATAAATAGATTATTAATGAGAATCATAAAAATAAATATATGAAAACTAACTTAGACTATCTGCTGGTAGTAGTAGTAGTACCAATGGTACGGTTTTTTTCATTTACGTAAAAGCATCCCTTATTAGAATCCTTGACAAAATGTACAGGGATATTTAGTGTTCCTTTGTTTTAAATTAACAGTCAGAAAAAAAGTGCGTGGTGAATGTTTGCCCACTCACAGTCCAAAGGAAATTGGTTTCTGTGGAGAAAGGAAATTCATCAGGCTGAAACAACTGTCTGTCCCTCAGACTGATTTTCATGAGTGTGGAATGACTACTTCACCCAAGGTTGTCAGAGTGAGAGCTTTACAAGGAGGTTGTCTGCTAGTTAAGTCTGTTTAAAAAGATGTTTCTGTAAACACGCTTAAGTGCTTCCTGTTTCAGACCAGTTTTTGCTGAGTGACATGGCCCTGTATAGTACGAACGTCTGGAGCTTTAAATGCAGGAAGCCATAGATCATCCTTAATGAATAAATCATGTGCGCGCCTGCTGTCAGTTTTGCTGATGCCTTCGCAGAAGCCAAGGCTGTGCTGTGAAGGCCTATCAGCAGTCAGGAGCCGCCGGGTCAGCCCTGCACCACCTGATGCAGCGGTAACATCTGCTCCAAACCACATTTCTTCCTTTTAAAGCATGGATGCACAATGAAAAACAAACGAACAAAATTACCCGGTAAAAATTTAATCACTAACTTAACTTTAATCATTTTAACCAGTTTTATTCATTAATTTTTATGTAAGGAAGTAAAACATTCAGAAAAGTAAAGTAGCATTATGTAGTTGACATAGCCTCCCTCCTTCAGGTATCTCCTTGTCTGGTTCCTTACTTAACTGAATTGGATTTATAAGAACAACCGCCGGACCTTGTGTGCCAGTTTGGACTGCATGAGAGGACAAAGGGAGATGAATGGGGAACAGCGACAACTTTAAAAAGATAAAACAGTTCAGTGCTTGTCTTTAAAAAAGGAAAAATTTGAATTGATCCTTCAATTTCAGAAGATAAATAGATTATTAACAAGAATCAGATAATTATATGAAAAGCAGCTTAGGCTAACTTTTCTCTAACTTACATCAGTTTCACACGTAGAAACCTCATGTTAGCAGACGTTGAGCAATATTTTCCTTTTGAAGCCGTGCTATGAAATAGAAACAGAACCTACAATGGGGTATTCTCACTCTAAAATCATTATAAACATCTATTCACATTTCCGACACAGCCATCTGTGTATTCAGTGTTTTGGTTTGGAATTACAACAAAACCTGTTTAGAAAAATTGACTTTAGTACAATTTTATGAACATAACAATTCAGTAACATACTGGCAAATAAAGCACTACATTTTATGGACATACTTGGCCTCATAACTATTTGATTCATACCCTAAAGAAACTTTTATTAAGTTAATTTGAAGAGTTGGGAGAAAATTTTTACAATACAGTGTGATGATAGCTATAATAACGGCATTTCAGGGACACAAGGGGAGCAGAGATCAGGAGCTGTTACATCACGTGGAGAGTTACTTAAGCCTGAGTACAGAGATTCCTGTTTGAACATCCAGAAAATTCAATGCCGTGTATGGGCCCACAGACGGTGTTATGGGATAAGTAGGAATATCTCAGGTGTGACCAAAAGGTGGGAGGGGCATTAGAGATTTTTCATTACCAGAGACATGTAAGCAGACAGGTTTTTTTTTTTTTGTTCTTTTTTAACTTTATTTTCACCTTGGGATAGAGTGCAAACACAAGAATGATGAGATCAGAGGCAGGATACACTTAGAAGGTTTCTTAGTAAATGATAAAATTTTGAGTTTGGAACTTTCATTCCTGGCCACCCTGACCCAAATAATCACACGTAAACTATATTAATTATAACACTGTTTGACTAATGACTTAGGCGTATTCCTAGATAGTTCTTACATCTTTAATTAACCCATTTCTATTACTCTGAGTATCACCACGAGGCTGTGGCCTACCAGCAAGATTTCTGCAGCATCTTTATCCTTTGGCAGCGACATGGCCTCTCCCTGACTCTCCCTTTTTACATTCAGTTTAGTTTTCTCCACCTATGTCTACTTTGCCCTGCCATAGGCCAAAGCAGTTTTTCTATTAATCATGGCATACAGTGGGAAATCCCACATCAGTTTCCTCAGCTGTCTTTCAAGTTTCTGAGGTCCCACCTGCCAATTGTTGGACTTAGAATCCTGTTCAGAAAGGTATCTATTAGAGTAATGCCCATATTTTCCTCTGGCAGTTATCGTGTTTACAGTTTCAAATTGAGAACTTTGATCCATTAGCATCTAATATATGTGCAGGGTGGTAGACACAGGTCTAATTTCATTGTCAGCATGTGAACATTCAGTTTTTCCATCCCTAGTTATTGAAGATACCGTGTTTGCCCTGTTGTATAATTTTTTGCCTCTTTGTCCACTCTCAGGTGATTGTAGTTATGATTCCTCATGTTTGGATCTTCTATTTTATTTCATTGGTTTACGTGGATTTTTTTATGCCAGTACCATATTGTTTTTATTATGATGGCTCTACAACCCTGACCAATAACTCAAGAGGTCCTCTCAGGACTAGTATTGGGGTGACATGATGGGGAAATGCAAACAAAATGAAACAGTTGGGGGAGTTCTAGTTAGGGAGGAGAGATGGAAATAAACACAAAAGGAAGAAGAATAATAAAATAAGTTTTCATTATCGAGGTTTATCCCGAGACATTTTGCTCTTAATGCTGTTTTAAATGAGAATGTATTTATGATCTCTTAATGTATTTATTATTGGTATACAGAAAGTCTACTGACTTTTGTATTTTTTTAATTCCTGTCAGTTTGCTGAAAGTGTTGATGTTTCTATTTTTCTGTGATTTTTGTGTTATATTTTATGTTCAATATTTTATCATCTCCAGATAGGGATAATTTGAATTCTTTTTCAATTTGTTGAGGCCTCCTGGGCTTTTACTAGTCTACATTACTATGCCAGTTGTCATGCTTGTCTAGCTCATGTGCAAGGGTTTATGGGTGTAGCTTCTGACATTACTAGGAGATACAACATTACACCAAGCTTCATGTTCCTCTGGCTCCTATAGTTTTTCTGCTCCCCTTGTACCTTGGACACTGAGTTACAATGTATAGGTTTATATTTGTTGAAATTGTTTTGCAATGATCTCCATCTGTTCCAAAAAGAAGTTTTCTTAATGAGGAATGAGGAATACAGTTATCTGTGGGATCTCTGTGTATAAGGAAAGCCATTTAGAATGTGGTTTTGTAAATTTGTGGTTGTAGGTACTTCTTCAAGATGTATGACATCACTAGCCTTGTGTAGTTTGCTATTTCCAGTAGCAGGCATACTTTCCTTCTTGTTGAACCAGTCTTAAAATCAACTAGAGAGCTGTTGGTTACCGCCAAGGAATGTGAGTCACAACTGTACCCCTAGGGCTTTTGTGCTATGGTGGCCCATGTGGTTCATAGACATCATAGCTAGCTATAACTGTTGCTTGACTCTCTCCTTTGGAAACTTCCTTGGTACCTTCTGGTACCATGAAAGCTACCTTTAGAGAGGAGGCTTTTGGATTATTTCCAGTTCCAGTTGTCTTTAACGATAGGTACTTACCCTTCCACTTTGGAGATCAAGCAAGGACAGTAGTAATAGCTTATAAGACTCAGAAGTCCCTTGGACAATCCTGACCAACAGATTAAGAGGTCTTCTCATGAGTGGTGTAGGGAGCCAATTTGCTGTCGCCATTACAAGATGGCGCTGGGTCCCTGTAGCACCAAAGAAAAACAACTCCATACTAGGCAAGGCTTTAGGTGGAGCCTCTCACGCATGTTGTGACGCATGGTGATCATAGCCAAAACCGTGGCTGGGGCGTAGCAGCCAATCCAGGCACGACCCATGTCCATATTCCCTATATAAACAGCTCCCGGTTAGTCCTTGGCCTCTTCGCTCCCTGCTCTTCCCTCAATCAAGATACTCCAATAAAGGCGTGATACGAGAAGGATCCTCGAATGGTGGTCATTCTTCCCTGNCCGCATAGCCTTTGCACCCCTGTAGGGCTAGTTCCCATTGCACGAGGGAAGGTATGCAGAGACAACGCTTGAGGTACTGCCTTTGCACCTCCTAGGGGTTCGACCCATTGCACAGGAGAAGGAGTACCATAAGCTTGGCCTCCCTTGATCAGCCCTCACATCATGAGGTGGGAGCCTGAATGGGAATAAGACCCTTTGTTGCCTATTTTTATAAAAACTAAAAGGGGAACTGCAGGGAGCCAATTTGCAGCCGCCATTACAAGATGGCGCTGGGTCCCTGCAGCGCCAAAGAAAAACAACTCCATACTAGTCAAGGCTCTAGGCGGAGCCTCTCACGCGTGCTGTGACACATGGTGATCATAGCCAAACCCATGCCTGGGCCGTCGCAAGATAAGCAAGCAGCCAATCCAGGCACGACCCATGTCCATATTCCCTATATAAACAGCTGCCAGTTAGTCCTCGGCCTCTTCACTCCCTGCTCTCCCCTCAATCAAGATACTCCAATAAAGGTGTGATACGAGAAGGATCCTCGACTGGTGGTCGTTCTTCCCTGCTGGTCAGGGGGTTCGCCGCAAGTGGTGTTGGAGTGACATGATGGGGGAAACTCAAATAAAACACAAACAGTTGAGGGAGCTCTAGTTAGGAAGGAGAGATGGGGATAAATACAGAAGGAGCGAGAAGAATAAAATAACACTGTGGATATTTGAAAAGTCAAAAGAGATCATACTACCACCTTTCTAGGTAAAAATGCCTATAATATACAAGTGTCAGTGTAGAAATATGCATATGTAATTTAAATAAAATGTTTCCAACTGGCTTGGGCTAAGTCAGATCAAACTGGTGGATGAGGTGCTAAACTAGATCAGGGAAAGATAGCTCCTACACCAGTAGATGGCAGTAGGCAGAGGGTAGGATGAGAACAGAAAGGAGAGTTTCACCAGGAAAAGGAGGCTGACAAAGAAAACAGACTTGAAAGCCACTCATCTAAAGATAGACCTGTTGTGGAGATGGCCAGGAATGGGCATAAGAAAGGGGGGAAATTGAAAGGGAAGATGGAAAGACACCTATCAATGGTGTCTCAGGTATAAAGAAGGTTCCCAGACCAAAGTCTGGAGCTAGGCCTGTGTGTTTGCAGTAGTAATCAGTGGGGTCAGGGGTCACAAGGAGGTTACAGGGTAAGGGGATTGGACAGCAAAGGAGAAAAGAGGATAAGCATAGGTGGCTACATGTTGTAATAGGTGCAGCTGTGTTCCCAGCACCTGAGAGGAGCGCAGGCCTTTTTGTTCCTTCCTGCTCGGCTCTTGGCCGCCAGCTAGCTTATGCCCAAAATAATCACATGAAAATTGTATTAATTAAATTACTGCCTGGCCCATTATCTCTAGCCTTTGCTTGGCTAACTTTTACATCTTGCCTTAACCCATAATTAGTAATCTATGTATCACCACATGTTGTGGCTTACCGGCATGATTCTAATCAGTGTCCATCTCCAGCCGGAACATCATGGCATCTCTCACACTTCCTTCTCTCTCACCACCTTCCGTTCTGTCTACTCTGCCCACCTAAGGGCTGTGTCCTATTCTATAGGCCAGGAAGTCCTTTATTCAACCAATGAGAGCACAGAAATACAGAAAGGACCCTCCTACACCAGCTACAGAACAAGAAAGGGTAGCAGGCAGGACATCTGGAAATAGGTTTGGGAGTTTGCAGATTTGCAGATGACTGGATAATGAGGTGGGAGAAAGGAAGAAAAGGGGAAGAATCTGCATACTGAGGAAATTGAGCTTTCGATATAAACGGATGTGTAGGGTACAAGACTGAAACCGGCCTGGGACTTTTCATCTCAAAACTCAGAACAGTATTTTCCTGATTTAAAAAAAGATCTTAGAATCTGATATTGGACTATCCCAATAATTAGATATAATTTTTAATAAGGGAAGAAAAAAGTACAAAAATATTGCTCAGGCAATATTCCCATCTTTTGACCTTTTATTTAATATATATGTATATATATATATATAAACATTTGTCTCTTAATTTGCAGAATTTTAAGAAGTCTAAAACCATTTCTTAATTTAAGAAAGTATAAATTTGAAATATAATAGCAATAAGTTTAATGTTAGCTGATACTATCACATATACACAATTATGTTTGAAATTTTTGTTGTCATTTCATACACAAAGATACATTTCTAGAAAAATTTCAATCATCTGGTTATTTATACTAGAAAAGGAAATATCTCATTATAATGTATAGTAGTTCTATTATTGTGAGGAAAATCAATTCTAATCCATGGATTCACAACAACAGTGACAGCAGAAGCAAGTAGACATCATTTGTAGAAACAATTACTGGAGGTAGAGTTTTGGGGGTTAAGTTATAAAACACGACCCAGCAATTACAGTCACTAAGACTGACCTGTGATCTTCGTGGTGAAGAAAAATCAGGTAACATTTTCATTAAGTCTGCTTACATCTGGTCACTAACAGCTGTTCTTCAATCACACATTTTATGAACTCACACCTTTTGTTACATAATAAAATCAGAACCATAGGGATGGGAAATATGGAGAACCCACGTCACCACCTTCATCTTTCTTAATTAGCTCCATATCACTCACTGAAAACTTTCTATTAGGTAAAAGTGATATTAAACAATTTCATGTATGAAGGCACAATTGGTGTTTTCTTTCCTACTGGAAAGTTTTAGAGATGATAGATGCTATGCAGATAATTAATTTATCTTTTAAAAATTACACACAATGAGCAAATGCTAAAATTGCATATATGCACACAGTTACATATATATATATATACATACACAGTTACATATATATACATACATATACACTCTGGGGATAAATTAATTTACCCACCTGGAAGCACAATTCCAAAATATAGAGAAAAATAACTAGAAAACATAAAATAACTAGAGAAACAGAAGTAGGAAGTATAGTTCTATTTCAATTTTTTGGTACTTTCAGAGTCATAAGTGTGTTGAACTAGCAGTATTTCTTTAATTTTATTATAAAACTTATTCATAGCTTTGGAGAACTTGACCTGGAAACCCAATTGCCTCTGTGGTATTAAATAGCCACTGGTTATGGATCATCTTTAGATTCTAATTCCCAGAGTACATTTAAAAGTCCATGCTGGGAGTAGACACATGAACAATGTGTTCAGATGAGACATTATATTTCAAGGTGATTTAATGGGCAGTCTTAATAGTCTTCCAGATTTATCTTGGCGTCAAGCGATAAGCTAGAGATCTTTTATCTAACTGTTTGAGCAAAATCCCTGGCTGGTGGTAACACAGAAGTTGAAAATCTAAAGTTGGAAGGGAAACAGTCCCATAGATTCTGAAGTGTCGGCACGAGTCAGACATAATGAAGCCTTCATTCAGCACACCTTTAGAGCATGGCTTTCTCTTGGAATGTGATCATAGCAAAATCACTTAACCTCTGATGTATGCATTCTTCATTAAAGGGGGAGACATAATTATAACATTTTCTGTATTCAAAGTACAACCATTTTCTTTGTTTCAGTTCAGGACTGTGGTTAAAGAGGTGTGCTTTGTTCATGGAAATCTACAGCACTGACTTGTGGTCAAGAGTGCTACACCATTGACATAACTCTATAGTGGGGCTCATTTCTCTTCTATTTGCCATCTAGTTAAAACTCTCATAAGGTCCCTGCAAGGGAAAGCTGTTTTCATAGACCAAATTAATAAAACCACCAGTGCTATTTTTTTGTGTGTGATGTGATTCTTCTCAGTCCATTTGAAAGCATATTAACCAGAATCCTTATCTGTAACATGAGGGGCCTGCTCCTTGGGTTACTGTCCCGCCTGGTACCCCACATCCGGCAAGCCCCAAAGAAAATCACACAGAGAGTCTACATTAGGTTA
>JAQHUG010000036.1:10115223-10143997 GCA_028555095.1 Dicrostonyx torquatus
AGGATGTGTCCCTGTCCCAGCTGAGAAAAGGTACCGGCCATGTGCCTGGCATGGATGGGAACAATGGGTTAATATAAGTAATGGGAGCTAGTAAGAAGCCTGAGATAATGGGCCAATCAGTTAATAACCTAATATAGACTCTCTGTGTGATTTTCTTTGGGGCTTGCCAGCTGTGGGGTACTGGGCGGGACACAAACCCCAATGAGCAGGACCCTCATGTTACAGAAAGAGATGGCCTGGTCTCCCTCATATGCAGAACCTAGTTAATAATATGCATAGATTTTTGGAAAAAACCTCATGTATCAAATATGGCCATGCATAAGATTCAGAAAATTGAAAAAAGTCTCTAGATTTGTCCAGATAAAATATAATTTAGCTATTTTGTTTTATGTATATATTTCAACTTTCCCTTAGTCTGTTCATTGCTGTAAATATAAAATTATGTTGTAGACTTTATATAAAATTTTTAACTTTTGTGCATTTATAGTAGTTCTAAGGATTAGTCTATTTGTGCTTGATTAGCTTAACCTCCTTATAAATTATAATTTTTTAAACAAGTCAATATTTTAGACAATTATATAATACTAGAAGGCTTTCTCAAGCTCCAGTCATTCATAGACTCATTTAGATAAATAGTATTGTATTCTTGTGACTTTTCAAGGGGATTTGCAGGCAAGTATCTATTTACCCCAGATTTGACACCTACAACTACAAAGAAATAATTCTACACAAGTTCAGTTGTCTGTATGATGGAACCAATAAGTTTATTTTGGTTGTTTATAGCAGTATGGATTATGTAAGGGCACCAAAAAGCCCATTCAAGCATGGTGTCCCAGCCCTCGTGACATCTACATCCCTGGAGCTCCCTGTAGGCCTTAGACAATTTGGTCAGTAAGGGAGTCTCCTCTCCCCAGGAATTGTTTACTGCTTTTCAAACTTGGATAGGAGCCTTAAGAAACTTGTAACTTTAAGATGCTTCCAGAATTTTCCTTCACCTTCAAGGAAGGAAAACATGTTTAAATTTGGAAAAAACTGCCAATATATATTTACAAAGTCATTTCTGAACCTGACCCATACCATTTGGTTCTGATGCATTTTACATAATAATGAAACCACAGTGTTCCCGAGAAGGGACTGCCTTTCTACTATCTCCTTCCAACTTTCAGCAAGCCCAGCATCTTGAATGACTCATTTCTTTTCAGGAAAGATTCTTATGAAGGTGTTGCTTACTACAAACTCTTTGTATTAAGTTTGAAAAGATAGTCAATGAACTCTCGTTATGCCATTTAGTAGCATAATATTCCCGAAGAAGTGAGAAATGACAAGAGGATGAAGACAATGTCAAGGAGATAATAATGGTGATTCTGGTGGTGGCTGCCAATGAGTGGGAGAAGGATCAAGATGATAAGCCTGATGACAGAAATGGAAGAGGAAATTTGGCAGAGCCTTAGAAACCATAACTGACTGTTATTCTGAGCCAGTCCTCAAAGCTGATTGTTTTATGTTACTTTATTAAGGAAGTATAACATTGCTTTCATTTATACCCTAGATCTATTCTTTGAAAAGAGGGATGGTAACTTTCAAACTCAGATCTACTCAAACAAAAGTTTACAAGAATCATATTTTCAGAAAAACAAACAGAAACAGCAAACTTGGTTTGAAAATAAACACATCAATGAGCCTGTGTTGCTGTCTGGAGGAAGAAAACCTGGTTCATAGCTTCTGCTCCCATAACATATATCAAAATATACTACTGGTAATATTTAATAAACACTTATTTTCAGAAGTCTAAGCAATATGCCTATTTCTTTGAAACTTCTCAAGAATAAAAACAGTGTATACATGTACAGACATGTGTATTGCCATATTTTTGCCATTCTAGGTTTGAATCTAGGGTCTCTGTAGCATCAGGAAGTCATCTTCCACTGTGTTTATATCTCCAGACCTCTTTTTACTTTTGTTTGTGAAATAGGATTTCCCTAGTTGCCCAAGCTTGTCTTGCACTTATTATTCTCCTGTATTTTGTTCCTAAGTATCTGAAATTACAGCCTGGTAATAACAATCTGGATTTCCTTATTTTGTATCATGGAATACTAAAAATAAAAAAAAAAAACATTGTGTGTTGAGAGACATAGCAACTTGATGTTAAGAATTACTTCTTTATTAACATTACAGCCCACAAGAAAATGATCCTTACTGGAAACAGTACTTATTTTGAAAGCTTGAAGACATGGAGGGCAATTAATTACAAAATTTTAATTTATTTGTAAAGACAAATGAGAACTTACGGCCTCATTAAAAAGAAAAAAATATTTGAGAAGTATAACTGAAGTCTTTTACTTACGTGTGTGTGCACTCATGCTCTCTCTCTCTCTCTCTCTCTCTCTCTCTCACACACACACACACACACACACACACACACACACACACACACACACACACACCCAGATCATATATCTAGGTAAACTTGTTTTTATCTTGAGGTAGCTAACCTACAAGTCAGAAGTTGGAAACAGAAGCAGTTTAGTGCAAGTGNTTTATTTGTAAAGACAAATGAGAACTTACGGCCTCATTAAAAAGAAAAAAATATTTGAGAAGTATAACTGAAGTCTTTTACTTACGTGTGTGTGCTCTCTCTCTCTCTCTCTCTCTCTCTCTCTCTCTCTCTCTCTCTCTCACACACACACACACACACACACACACACACACACACACAAACACCCAGATCATATATCTAGGTAAACTTGTTTTTATCTTGAGGTAGCTAACCTACAAGTCAGAAGTTGGAAACAGAAGCAGTTTAGTGCAAGTGTCAAGACCCACCATGTATCTTCCTGTTGAGAGGTGTAGATATACTTATGAGGTACATATTGGATACATATTTTTAGAAGTATTTGTATCTGTTTAGGAATTTTTTTTAAAGAAAACACTACTTCAATTCTAGAGAGACTTTTTTCTCCTCTTACAGTTCTGATATTCTATTATTAACAAGCAAATGCACTATAAGCATTTCATTTTTTGGCTACCACTAACGAGTTCTGTACCATCATTTCTGACTCCACAGCTAGCCATTTGGGTGTGCTGCCTAGAAATGATATCAACGTTGTTAAGATGCCTGTCATTGTATTCCCTGCCTCACCCCCATCAGAACGCGAGGTAAAGGTGTATAATTTGGCAGGGATTCAGTCTAAGTGAGAAATGTGTCAGTAATGTACAAAATAAAATCCTGTTCAAGTTCCAGACGTCATGTAATGCTTTTCTCAGTGTAGGACGGAAGGATATCTTGAAAAAGAAATTGTCCCTGGAGGATGGGTGAGTCTGAACAGGAGACAGTTTGCTTCCAGAAAAGCAAGGAACAGATGGATTTGGAGCATGCCTTAGCTTAATATATACATCCATAGAAATCCACTGTTCCTCTATTTTCTATTTTCCTGATTCACCTTTCCCCTCTAGTGGGATTCCTTTTTTTCCTGTGTATAATTTTTTATGTTTTTTTCTTACCATCAATTAAAAAGCAATTATTTTCATTATGTGAAAAAATACAACAGTAAAGTAAAGTGAAGATTTTCTACAGGCAGAGAGGAGCAATTGCTCCTTGAAATGTCCAAATGGTAGAACACAGTAGCCTGGACTTGTTATAATGACCTATATCACAGTGGTCCTCAAAGATACTTTGATATATTAAAGTCGGCTCAATAAATTGGTCTGTGAATAGCATTATATCCAAAGTGGCATGTATAAACTTTCAGATCCAAAAACATCTATAGGTGTCTGTGTCTGTGTGTGTGTGTGTGTGTGTGTGTGTGTGTGTGTAATATCTAAGATGGGATTTTTATTTAAACTATTTTTGGTTTGAAATTCCTAATATAACTTTGATATATGAGTACTAGCTATTTTACAGATATTAGAGCCCACTATTTATCTCTATACATAAATACAGCTTACAAGTCACCCATGACAACAGGCATTTTTGATTCATCAAATATCATCTCGGTGATATTACTGATGTCTTTGAAAGATGCATACTTGCATCCTAGGTTACTGGGGACTTTGCAGAGTTAAACAGCCACTTGAGATTATAACCCTTAGTTCCCTGGCAAATATTCATATACCATAATATCATCTGTATCAGTCAGTGTTCTATTTAGGTGAGAATGTAATGTAATAGGGATCTCAATCACTTCATCTTTTAAAGCTTTGATGATGGCATTAATTATTGATTCTTCCAAGAGTTTGAGTGCTTTTAGTTTAGTGTTTTGAAATAATGTACCTGCTTAGAAATGTCAATCATTTTCATAGCAAACTTACTGATTACATGAATGGAAAAGTCAACCTATAAATTGCACTCCTATTCACAGTTGGTATTTTCAGAAAGAGATATATATCTAAATGTTATACAAATTGGATGTATTCTGCTACATAGTAAAATAACTTGAAGAATACATGAAACAATTCTGTATCAGATAGTAAACAAACAAAAAAACTGCATTATTATATGAGGTAACAAGTGAGGCAAACCTGTGTTTACAGACTCGGAGGACTTCTGAAGTAGAGAAGAGAAAAGTCCAAGAAGAATGCTCTCTCTCATTCCAAAACAGGGTATTGGAGGTAGGGTAGTTGCACAGAAAGCTAGAAATCTTTAGGAGAATTCCTTATGCAGCACCTACCAGAGACCCCACCAGTGCGAGCTTGTGAGAACAGTGTGAGGCAGGAATGAGCCATAAGAAAGGAAGAAAAACTTTCTGAAGCTCATGCAGAATTATCAATACACTATTTTCTGTGAGTCACACAAAGTCCTCAAGTTGAAAGAACATTCATAGGATAGTTGGAAGACTTTTGCTGAAGTCGGGAGGAATAATCAGCTCTGGACTAAGCGCTAGGCCTGATCCTCTAGAAGACCTTCATGCATGACTAAATTTATTGAGTTGTATCTCCGTAATGTAAATGTATTCCAGAACGAAGTTTCAGAATATAGAATTACATAAATAGCCAATACCCAGTAAGGTACAAATCTCAATGTCTAGCGTCCAATAAAATAAATGATTAGGCTTGTAAACAGGCAGGAAAAATATAGCACATAACAAGGAAATGAAATCAATTGAAACTGATCCATATGTTAAAATTGGCAACTAAGGACATTAAAACAGTTATTACAACTGCATTCCATATGTTCTAAAAGTAACAGGAAAAGCTGAGTGTGTTAAAAATAAAAGAGAGATGCAGAAAGCCTAGGCAAACTCTATGAGCAGAAGGCTCCACAATGTGTGAGGTGAAAAAAACAGTGGATCTTATGACGAAAAGATTATGTGCTGTGCAGGAAACAATTAGAGAAGGTGAAGACATAGAGTCATTCTGACAAATGCACATGGGAAATGCATATGTGTGTGTGTATATATACATATATGTTATATATATCCAGTTTAAAATAAATAACATTAATGAGATTTGGAAAAACTTTATTTATTACTTTAATTATAATTGAAGGCATGAAGATTGGTTAGGAGGTTGGAAAATGGAGAAAATCAGAAAAATATAATTACAGAATAATATGAAAATTCAATTTGCTAAAAATTTGTAAGCTCACAGTTGGAAAACTCCCAAATGACTTCAGTCATAAATAAAATAGCATGTTTAAAGATGCATGCACAAATACCCCTAGATATATTAACATCAAATTGGTCCAAGAATGAGGATAACACACATTATATTCCAAAGAATAAAAGTATAATAAGGCATCTCTTTTTCCTCATTCAACTTTTTTTATATTTGTCCAAGAACTTTATACATGTACATGGTACATTTTGATAAGTGTCACACTCCTATTCTTTCTGAACCCTACGCTAACCTTCTATCTTCTGTCCTCCCTGTAAGTCTCTTTGCTTCATTATTGTCATTATGTTTTGGTTTTTACTCACTAAGTTTGATCAGGGCCATCTGTTAAACCATGGATTTGAAATGAATCATTGTAGGCTAGTGGGATATCAGTGGACATGGAACAGAAAAGAATGCGTTCTACCTACCCAGATCCATCAGTAGCTAATTGTGCAGCCAGAAGCACTAGGGCTCTATGAGGCCCTCCCAAATTTCTGATCTACTTATCGATGCGCCTAGTCTTGTATATGCCCATCATAAACAGCTGCAGCAAATCCGGACTGCATTGATGGTATCATGCCCAAAAGACAGCATTATGAAACTCCTCTCCTTTTATTCTGGCTCTTATATTCTTTCTGAAACCTCTTAGATGATGAACTCCAGGTTTTGAAGGAGTAGGAAAGATGTTATATTTAGGGCTGAACATATGTGTTCTTAGCACCTTGAGCAGCCATGAATTTCTTTATTCACCATCATCTACTCAAAGACAATCATACTCTGATTAATATTGGAAATAGACTTTATTTGGGGCTATAAACATAGATATTTAATAGGCAGCTTGATACCATAGCAGTTAAGCTAAAAAGAGTTGTAAATATTCCTCTAGGATCTATGATATCAGCCTTGAGCCATTGACTGGCTTTGTATTACTAGGTATGCATGTCCTCATGGGCAACAAGCCTCCGATTCAACCATAGTGATTGTTGATAGTAGTTGGTCACTCCCATAACCACTCTCACACCAGTGCACACATGTTGCTTTGTGAGATTAGTACTGTGGCTTGTAGGATCCACAGCTCTATAAAACCACTACGACTTCTCTCACAGAGCAGCCTTCATGGCTTATTTTATTATTATGAAAACCAGTCACCAGCAAGGACGTTTCCAGGTAAATTCCAGCTGTTTCTCCTATGTCTTTGCATCAAGCTATGTTGTATCTTCAGCAGGAGAGTCTTCTCATCTGCATTTGGTGGTCATCCAAGAGGAATGACAAGAATGTGCATTGTTTTGTGAGTTATTTGGGGCTCCCAATAACAGAATTCTTGCAAAAAATACAGAAAGACATAAAAGACTTGAAAAATATATTTTAATAATTAAAAATTTATTATAATTAAACATTCAATGAAACTGATTTTCACAATACTGACAAAAACATAAAAAGAATCTCTTACCTCTCTACTAATCGCATACACTTTAAAGAAGGTTTCTTAGTAAGAAGCAACATCTTTAAGTTGGACAATTGAGTAAACATAATAGCAGTATACTCAATGGAGAATATAAAACAGAGAAATAAAATTATGACAACCATAGTAAAAAGTCTTAGAGGAAAATAAGTCTATTGATTTAAATTACTTGTATGTGAAATGAATTGCTACCTTCTAATAAGGGTTGAGAGATGTCTTAATTTATTGGTATAATGATAAGTCATTAGGAATTGTTTAATACTTTTTCATTTAGCAGAATAATAATATAGAATAGGTTTTCTCCTAGGGTCTATGATCTATTTAGTCCTATTGTTTTGGCCTGATATTTGTGCTGGATTTAATCTTATGGAATGAGCCTTAAATTCAACCAGAAAGTGGTTGAATGCTCTCTTTACTTCATGTTACTATTGCACAAGTGGGAAATCCTGTCATTATTGTAGCTCACAGGAACCACAGCTGGAGACTCAAGTAAAGTATATAATACCTTCTAGCATTAGGGAAAAAGTAAGACTAACAATAAAGTGTTAATATATTCTTTTCTGAATTCTCTGGAAACTTAGGACTTTACTGACAGTTTATTTGTTTGTCTTTTCCTAGAATGGACAATGCCTCCTGGGTCATAGTTTAAATATGTTGCAGTTGGAAATAGTAGAATCCTCGATGATTCTGAACTTTCTTCCAGGCTACTGCTCTATAGTCTGTTCATTCTCTCTTCACAATGTTTAATACAATTACACGTAAAAATAATTAATATGTCTTCTTTAACATTTCTTCTCTATGAATCCATAACCATGCCTTTCTTCATCGTTTCCTATCTCCTTTATCTCACACAGTATCCACAGCAAAACAAGTGTACATAAACTTCTGGTTGAGCAGTTTCAGGAACAACAACATGGCTGCTTGGTCCACTTAGGGAAAAATCACACACATGTGCTCATCCACATTCCTATGTTTGCTGTTTTACGCTCTTTCCAATCAAACATCTGCTCTCTTACTCCAGCTTTCTTGTCTAGTCTCAAGAGTGATATTTCATCATATTTTTCTATTCTCAAACTCCCCAAACAAAACCTTTCTAAGTCAGAAAGACCTTGGACTCCATCAGCTGGAATCTCTCCCAACTTCTGCTCACTTAAAAAAAAATCTGATAAGATCATTTAGCAAAGGAAAACCAAGCAATTACAATTGTAACAATCTTCTGCTAAGCACTTTCTCTAAATCTCAATAATTTCCTTGGTCTTCGCATTGTGATTTTTGTTATCCCTATTTCAGTTATAAGGATTGTAAAACACAGAAAATTAAATTATGCCATGTCCTTGCCAATCTGCTGGAGAATATTTTTAATAACTGTGCACACAAGTAATCTTGTAGGAGTATTCTGTGGTTATATCCATACTGTAACTCATCTCTTTTAATTTTCTATTGATTGTTCTTGGATTTCACATCATGCACCCTGATCCCATTCATCTCCTTGTCTCTTCATATCAGTCCTCTGCCCTTATAACCTTTCCCCCTACGAATAAAATAAATTTTAAGAGAAAAAATTTCATAGTGGAAGTTGTAAAGTGTCAGAGTGAGTTACAAAGTATACCCGTTGATCCAACCCATACATCTTTACTTACGAAAGTTCATTGCAATGAGTCATTGATCTGGTTTGAGGTCTCTGGTTTCTGCTTCAATATTGATAGTGGGCCCTCATTGGTACTCTTGGATATCCTGATGTTTTCCTGTGTCATGGGGGATCCTGCAGCTTTGGGTCTGCAGGACCAGTCCTTTTACCGACTCCAGTTGTTCATAGATGAGGTGGATGTTAGGCTGGGCTAACTCACAGCTGTGGTTGTGGGCCTGGCTGGTAGCTGGGTTGTTCAGTCCACCAGTTTTCCCTCAACCTCACCACCAGGCCAACCCTGCAGCACTTCATCAATACTACAGTCAACAAGGGGCAGTTCTCCCGCTCTCTCAATCCTTCAGCTCACGGGCACTCAAACTACCAGGGCCAGCTTTACTCTGGTGCCCAGGTGATGTGTAGGGCCTGCTCTCCCCAGTCTGCAGCCAGTGAGGGGCAGAAGCAGCTCTCCCACTCTCATGCCCCACCAACCATGTCAGCTCTACTATCCTGCCATGGCAAACTGCAGGGTCCACTCCTCCGAGAGCTGCAGCCAACAGTGGTGAGGGGTAGCTCACCCTAGTGCTGCAGCAAATGAGGAGCAGGACCATTCTGTGCAACTTTCGGATATCAACATTGTCCCAGGTGGCAGTCCAGAACAGGGACAGTCACATGACCTTTGGCGGTGACATGAGCCATTGATATCAATATAGATACCTCCTGCTGGTTGGCCACAGACCCAGACTTGACCCTCGGCAGCAGCACAGCCAGGACTTCACTATGGTCTCAGGTGGCTTCAGAGGCTGTGTCTCTTCTTAGTGCTCATGCTCCTCCACTTCTCTTTCTGTCCCATTTCTGTATCCCGTACTTGTGCAATGTAGTGGCTCTTGCTGCAGAAGGCCACATGTCGGGCAGGGTCTCTGGGTGTCTTCTTGCTCTTTGTGTGGAAGAGGCATCTGGATGCTGTTAAGAGTCTGTTCAATTCAAAGCTTCTAAAGGAAATAAATCTCTGACCAAAGTTAGATGCAGCACGATAAAGCTGTAATTCAACCTAGAGTTTCCCAGTCTCACGACTGAAATGCCACCACAACCAACTTTTCCCAAGGAGTAAGAAGAGCTACTGCCTTCATCTCCAGTTCCACCTCACTTCAGAGTGCCAAAGAGTTCACCTTCCATATCCCCACCAGCTATTTGCTTGCTCCTTTCTCCCTATCACTCTTCCACCTACTTACTCACCTCCCACAGAGCCCAGCCAGATGCAGGCTAAGATGTCCTTGTGCTTCCTAGAGTGCCCATGCCGTGCAAGTGGCCAGCCTGGGTGGCATGACTGCCTTCTGCCTACCCAATTGGCATTTACAGTAACTCTTGGATCTCTATTCCAGATTTAATATTTGTCTCTGTCTTCGTGGATTTTATCTTATAAAGAGTTGAACCAGTATTTTTTCACTTCTGTATAAAAAGTATTTTATTTTATTAAAAATTAAATACTGGTAATTTAGTAAATACCAGTAATAAATGCTGATGTTTATTAGATGCCAGTATTATGTACCTTTAATGAGTAATCAGTTGCCCTGTCCTTATTAAGTAATAATAGGAACCAAGTTATGTGACCACATATATGCACAGATAGAAAGAAAAACAATATACAAAATATTAACTATAAATATTATACCTTCAAGAAGACAAAGCATAATGAAGCTTTTCTCAGAGCTGTGTTTCTAATCTTACTTCCCCATTCATTCCCTTTTCTTGGCTAGCTGTTGCTGAGGTATTGATCTTTGAATATCATTTTCAAAACATTTCCATGCATATAACTTAGCTATAGATATTGATCTTTGAATGTCATTTTCAAAACATTTTCATGCATATAACTTAGCTATAGATATATGTCGGGTTGTCTTCAACTTAAATCCTCTTGACCATATATGGTATTATTCTCTTGCTATTTAATAATACACTATTCTAATTTCAATGGATGCAGTTAAATAACTTGACACAGGCTGGGTAATGGTGGTGCATATCTTTAATTGCAACACTCAGGAGGCAGAGGCAGGCGTATCTCTATGAGTTCGAGGTCAGCCTGTTCTACAAGAGATAGTTCCAGGACAGACACCAAAGCTACAGAGAAACCCTGTCTCAAACAAAACGAAACAAAACAAAAAATTTGACACAGAATAAAGCACCAGGATTGAATTTGTTCCATTTCATTCCTTTTCAAAGAAACATGATTGACTCAATTTTATGTTAAAAAAGAATGAATTGTGATGAATTAGAGAGAAAAACAATCATTTTGTATAATTTCATCCTTGGATGCTGTTAGAAAAATTTGAGCAGTTAGTCAAATTTGTTGACTTGAAATATTGCTCTCTTTCAAATTCAGGTGAGCAAGTGACTAATATTCTTCCTGCTGTATATAAATGTGCTTCATTTTTGTTGAATGAATCAACAGTAGAAAACTAACAGCTCCATCTATTATCCAAACGAAGTAAGACAGCGCTGAAAGGTAAAATACTCCCAAGACTCTAAAAAATACTTTCTAAAAGTTTTTACTTAACCCACAAGATAGGCAGTTTCCATTCTATGCAAGGGCATATGGTAGCTATAAAACGAGTAAAAATATTTTTCTGACTTCCATGCCCATAAACCCACAGGTAAATTACGGGAGAAATCTCAAAATAATTTAGACATAAAGTTGACGTGTGATATTTACATGTGTTGTGCAGCATGGGGCAGGAGTTGAAGTCAGAGGAATGAAAGTGTTCTAGGGATCCGCTGCAATGCTGAAGATCGATGGCAGTTGAGAGCAATAAAAGTGGGATGGCTAACAAGAGGATTGATACACGTGCACTGTGGTGGCGGCATGTAAACATGGAGGGTAGATCCTGTAGAGTGGGCAAAGAAGGAATGGAAGACTTAAATCAAATTCCCCCAATTTAACTGCTTGTTTTTTTTCTCAAATGGTGACAGAAGAGCTGCTTCCTACTTAGTATGAAACCTTGAACAAGTCTCTGTCTTTTTTCCTTTGTTTCCATCTCTCTTTCTCTCTTTCTCTCCCAACTCCCCAAACATATTGAGAATCTGATTTTCATTGTGTCTGTGCTCCTCGGGTTCGACATTCATAGTGCTTGAATAAATTGGTCAGTGCATGGCCTCGTGTTCTCTCTGAGAACTGGCAATTTATTCAGTTGTGGGCATCCAGATCCGTGAAAGACTGGAGATCAGTATTTGCTGCTAATTTAAAATGTTTACTATGTAAAGTTTGGCTGAATCGATTATGAAATAGTTAATGAATAGTAACAGGGAATGAACAGAGCTAGTTTGTAAGAAATTAAGTTTCCTCATGTGCTATGTGACCTTAGAGAGAGCTTAAAATGAAAATATTTACATTGTAAACATGAAATTCCAAAACAACGACTAGCAGCAACATTAAAATGGATACCAAGATGCAGACACTTAGGACTGTGTTTTAGCATCCAAAAAACATTACAGAGAATTCAGATTTCACGACTATCATTTTGCATTACGAGAATCTAATCCTGAAACCCTTTAAATGAATGACTCAGAGAAAACAGGGGCAAAAAGCATATACTAAACTTTAACATTTGGTAGTATCTGCAGAAATAATTGAAAGCAAAGGAAACAGAAAGACTAGAGGAGAAGGTTTGTATCCAAGCTATGGAATCAGAGAAGAGTGACAGTCAGGACCACACCTCAAATGTTTGACACTGAAGGTTGAATAGATGTGGAAGGATGAGCAGGGCTTGGTGGTGCTTTTTAAAATACAGTTGAGATGGGTGAGGAAATAACATTAAGGGTTTAAACTACTGTTTAAGAAGATGACTCGTTTCCCAGTTCTCTCCAGGCTATGGATCAAAGCCTGAGTACTGAGATGTTGACTTGAAAGATGGCAGGCATTTTATTTTTCTTTCAAAGAAATTAACTTTTCAATGTATGAGACAGAAAGAATTATCTAATAAACTAGGTCGAATTAAAAAAATGAGCAATGAAAGGAATCCCTGAGATGGTAATTTAATCAGAAAATAGAGATCATTATTTGCTATAATTATTTTCATTATTAATAATCATCATTATTAGGTGAATAGAGGTAGAGGGCTAATTTCCTGCAACTTTTCAAATAATAATGATAACTACAATTTTTAAATTTTCAGGACCATCTGCTAAGTATTATTTAATGCCCTTGAGTAATAAATTATTACCTTCAATTCACAGATGATGCCATTGAAGATTTGGAATAAAAAAATCTTGTCAAGGTTTTACTTGTCAATATACAGTGTCTAAGCAGACTTGTGTCCCTTCAAACCCACAGCATTCAAGGAGAGCATAGCACTACTTCTTTGCAAAAGAAATAATTTCTTTAAGACAATGAAGAAGTAAAAAGGAAGGGATGCCCAGATATTTTTTTTAGTGGACCGGGAGGACAATTGTGTAAACATAAGTTGGGATGGTTTTAATTTTCTCAGTAGGAGGTGAGGTTATGTACTAAGAGGGAGGGAAGAGGGTTGGGCTCGGGGATTTGAGAGCCTCAAGAACATCTGGAACAGCTGCAGGGAGGAATGCAATGGGGAGTCAACAAGCGATAAATAAAAGAATTGCTGAGATGCGGTGAGGGCGCAGTTGAGGTCAGTTCAACTGGTCACTGTTGCTGGCGATTTGGTTTAGGAATATTGAGAGGGGAATCAGACAATAGATGTTTTAAAATGTCAGGGTCGAGAAAGTAGAACTCAACAAACAATAAAAAGGAGGGATACTTAGGCAGGTTTTAAGTGCACCCTTGACGTAATTAGTTTTGTCTAGTTTTGGCATGGGAGAAGAGGAGGGACAGGACTCAAAAAAGAACAGCATAACAAGCTCCTAGAGAACATGGTAAAGATGAAGAGAGGATAGGAAAGGAGGAACAATAGGAGGGTGCTGGCTAGTCACAAAACACAGGAAATGAATAGTTAGAGTTCCAGACTTTACTCGTTTACTCACTCAAGTAATGGAAGAGAAAAGAATCCAGGGTCAGGTTATGGGACATAAGGGAATATGACTGTACCCAGTGAGTAGGCTAACGGCAATGAATGCTAAGGAATATTCTTATAAGATACATTTACAGGGCTGATATCGACAGGGAATTCCAATTCCTGAGGACTCTTTTATAAAACCAGATACACCTTGCATTATGTGTTAATTTTCTTTCTTTCCTTCTTTCTTTCTTTTAAATCCAATGTGTGCTGCCTCACACATCACATGTCATATGAAAGCCTTTTAGAGAAGGTACACACCTGTTAATTGTTACTAACACCCTCAGACATATTTTATTGGTTAGGCTGTGGTGCTCTAGAAGATTTTTAGTTCTTGCAGCTGGTGAAGCTGCACATTTTAAATGCCTGAAATTTGACCTAAATGGTGTTGACATTAGAATGACTATGAGTGATGGAAAAAAAAAATCTTGGATTTTTCCCCCCTCTACAGAGACTTCTTCTCCTCAAATTAATAACACAGATTTAAAAATATCTCTTGAAATGCAGAGTACAGCCAGCAACACAGCTGCCTCCTTAGGAGAGACTCATGGGGCCTCTGGCCTTCCACTCTATCCTTCTGCTCATTTAAAAAAAAAAAAAAACACCAACAACAAAAAAACCCTTGTTTTGTTAGAGTGTCTTTCTGGTTTGTGTTTTGCTCTAATTTTTAATTGAATTTCTTTTGCTTTTTGGGGTGGAAGTGTCAAGGGGAAAGATCTGCAGTGTTTGATATAAATAACTTTAGCAATCTACATTTATTTACGAATTAATTAGATAAAACAGAAAAGGGGAATATAATAACAGATGAATATTTACAAATGCATTTATAAGCAAACATTAGTTGTTAGGAAGATTCTAAAAGAGGTGAAGTGTGATCTCTAGTCCCAGCACGAATGTCATCTTGGAAGACTACTGGCACTGAGGAACATGTGACCCACTGAGAGATGTGACATTGTTCTGAAAAGTTTTTGAGAGTGTTTGATGATATAAAGGTCAAGGGCATGACACATAATCGATCTTCAAGGTCATCACACTCATTAGCATAGTAGGATTTTGACCATGGATTTAAAAATTTATAAAACAAAGCAAAACAAAAATCAAAGTATGCAGTATCTTAGCATCCTGGGTAGCATGCAAACAAGTGAAGATAAGTGTATGATGTAATAGACTGAATTGAACAGAAGTCAAAGTGTATCCAGGGAAACGTGGACTGAAAAGGGAATGCTGAAACTATGAATGCGCAATTGGGGGCATTTTTAATATCCCTGAAATGTATAGTTAAGGATTAGGTGGAGCATTCTGCAGTTAGAGGTGAATGGAAAAGACTATCATCTATATCTATCTGTCTATCTATCTATCTATCTATCTATCTATCTATCTATCTATCTATCTATCCATCCATCATCTATCATTTAAAACCTACCTATAACCTGTCTAGCTAGCTATTATCTATTATCTATGTATCCTATATCTTGATAGCTGTCATTATCATTTGCCTACATACCTAAATATCTTCATAGAAGTATAGTAAATATACAAAAACTGTACATATTAAATTTTACATTATTATAACCTATGCAACAAATTGTTCATCATCTCTGAAACGGCTTCTTGTCTTCCTCCCATTTTGTTTTGCTCTCACTTTTATGGGAAAAGTACTTAAAGATAATATTTATCTTCTTAGGAGAAGTGAGTTTATAGTACTATATTATAAGCCACAGGATCTCCATTTTGTACTCTCTCTCTGGAACTTACCTAACGTGCATATCTCAAAGACTGTACCCCTAGGCCAATAATTTTTCAGTTGTACTTCCTCTACTTCCCAGAACCCAGCATTTTACTTCATACATCTCTGAAATGAGTGTTTTAAGTTCTACATATGAGTAAGAGCACACACTGTTTATCTGTTTGTTTGGCCTAATATGCACTCATACTTAGTCATTGATCCACTTAATTATGGAGACTCTCAGGAAGGAGAGATGACCCACATGCTACTGTTTCTTCTCTTTCTGGTAGTAAACAGACTTGATAGCTTGATTAATCCTTTGACTAGACACAGTGAAACAGCTGTAATCACTCCATAAAGCCCCCTTTCCATGAATATGTTGAGGAGAGGAAGCCTGCTTGTTGCTGCACTGTTGATGTACAAATTGTAAGACCCACGTAGAAAATAAAATCTAATAAAGAGCGTCTACAAAGTTTAAAACGATTCATGTTTGCTTCTATTTTTATAACTACTAAAAGCTCCTAAATACCTTCAGTTTCTACTCAGATAGATGGAATGGAATAAGAATAGACATGAGTCTAAGCCAGGTTGCTTTGCATTCACATGGTTCATAAAAAGTCGATGAAAGGATTTCTGGGGTTCAATAATAGGGACGGACACAAAGTTTCTAAGTAGAAATTTACATAAAAGTACAACAAAACAAAACAATAAAACAACTAAAGCAGGATAAACTTGGCGTCTGGAAAAACAGCAAGGAGTGATGGCTAACTTTGTGCTGAGTGAATGTAATTGTGTATATACCCACAAAAATTAGTGAATTTAATTTTGGTCGGTAGTACCTTCTTTTTGCAATATATAGGATTGGCCAACTTCAAAGAAATAATTACTATATAAGAGAAGATAAAAATGATTCTAGTACTCAATTAGTTTTTTGAGAACCAAACAATAACTTTGAGAACAAACATATTAGGAAAGTAAAATACCATGTTGCTAATTTTTTTTATTTTTAAAAAGAAATCTTCAGCCAAATACAGTAAAGCAAATCAACACTGTTCTTTTTAATCATGACTTAAAGCTTGGGAGTGTATGTTAGTGGTAGAACCTTTGCTTAGTCTGTTCATGGTTCTGGCTCCCAATTGCAACAACAAAGATGAATGATTTGACACCCACTAAGTACATTTATTTCAGAAATACAAAATTGGATTGTTAGAAAATTGGCTGGCATAACATAAAGCATATCACTACATGTCAGGGCTATCCATTTGCTTTTATTTGTTTATTTAAGAGAAAGAAGGGGAGTGAAGGAGGGAGAGATAGATAGATAGATGATAGATATAGATAGATAGATAGATAGATAGATAGATAGATAGATAGGGAGGTAGAGAGACAGAGACAGAGATAGAGAGAGAGTTGATCCAAGGGCCTTATATATTTCAACCAAGGAACTCTACAAGTGCGCTATAAATCCAGGCTTATTCATTTATTTTTACTCAACTATTATTTTCTATTTGTTGCTAAAGACAGAACCTTGCTCATGCTAAGCATATATTCTACTACTAATCTAGACAACTAACCCCATAACTTATTGCTCCAACATATTTAATTTATTTCCTTCATATAAATACAATTTTTATCTAGAAATATGCCTTTTCAGAAATGTGTTTTCATATATATATAATTTTAATTGAAATGTAAGTACAGAAGTTTGAAAAATACAGTGCAATATTTTAATATAATATAATGTGTAATGATCAGATCAAGGTAATTGACAGATCTATCATTGCACATTTATTTGTGTTGGGAGCAATCAACACTTTGTCTAATTGCTGTCAGTCCTAGTTATGTGGTATAGAACGTTGCTATTTATTTTTCCTATATATCTTTACTCCTGTCCTTTAATAAGCACTTTCTCCATCTATCTGCCATCTACCCATCATGCTTTGTAAGCTCTCACTGATGTGGGATTTCCCTCTGTGTGCTGTGATTACCACTGATAAATAAAGGGACTGCTTTCGGCCTGTAGCAGAGCTATAGGGGAACATAGCTAAGTGGGGAAAACTAGGTTGAATTCTGGGGGAAAGGAGGACGAGTCATGAGAGGCCATAGAGCCACCACTGGAGACAAATGTGCTAAAACTTTGCTGGTAGGCCATAAACTCGTGGTGATGCACAGATTAATAGAAATGAATAAAATTAAGATGTAAGAGTTAGCCAATAAAAAGCTATAGCTAATGGGCCAAGCAGTGATTTAAATATTTCAGGGCTAAGTGGCTGGGAACCAACAAGTGGCCCCTTCCAACATCTCACAACTATTATTTAGTCTTCTCCTTGTAAGAATGAGCTTTCAAAGTGTGTGCAAACAAGTGAGAATGTGTAGTATTATAAATTGATCTTTAAAATATGAACATATACTTTCTCAGAATAACAGTTTTCCAAATTCTCTTCAAATACATGCTACCAACGAACAAATTCTGGTCAAATAATGTGTTAGAGTGATGTATTTAGGTACTTGTCGGTGTTCTGACACTTTTACTCTTTCCTATTTTGCTTGTAGAAACTCTGCCATCATATCTATTATCCTGGAGAACACAACAAGGCTAGAAATTCAGCCATGCAGAAAGTACCTGGGAGAGTCTTTTCAGTCCTGCATCTCATGACTGCCCCATTAAATAAGAAGTAAGAAATTGTCAAACTCTCACTATTTACTGATGATATGATAGTTTACATAAGTGACCCCAAAAATTCTACCAAGGAACTCCTACAACTCATAAACACCTTCAATAATGTTGCAGTATATGAGATAAATTAAAAAACAAAAACAAAATACCAGTAGCCCTCCTGTACACAGATGATAAATGGGCTGAGAAAGAAATCGGAGAAACATCACCTTTCACAATAGCCACAAATAGCATAAAATATTTTGGAATAACTCTAACTAAACAAGTAGAAGACTTGTATGACAAGAACTTTAAATCTTTGAAGAAAGAAATTGAAGATGACACAGAAAGTGGAAAGATCTCTCATGCTCTTGGGTAGGTAGAATTAACATAGTAAAAATGGCAATCTTACCAAAAGCATTCAATAGATTCAATACAATACCTATCAAAATCCCAGCAAAATTCTTCACAGACCTTGAAAGAAGAATACTGAGCTTCAGGTGGAAAAGCAAAAAAAAAAAAAAAAAAAAAAAAAACCAGGATAGCCAAAACAATCCTAACAATATAGTAACTTCAGGAGGCATCACAGTTCCTGACTTCAAACTCTACTACAGAGCTACAGTACTGAAAACAGCCTGGAAATGGCATTAAAACATACAGGAGGACCAATGGAACCAAATCAAAGACCCAGATTTTAATCCACACAATTATGAACATTTGATTTTTGACAAAGAAGTAAAAAATATCAAATGGAAAAAAGAAAGCATATTCAATAAATGGTGCTGGCATGACTGGATATCAACATGTAGAAAATAAAAAATAAATCCATATCTATTACCATGTATAAAACTCAATTCCAAATGGGTCAAAGACCTCAACATAAAACAAACCACACTGAACCTTATAAAAGAGAAAGTGGGAAGTACACTTGAATGCATTGGCATAGGAGGCCACTTCCTAAATATAACTCCCATAGCACAGACACTGAGAGAATCAATAAATGGAACCTCCTGAAATTGAGACGCTTTTGTAAAACAAAGGGAATGGTCAACAAGAGAAAATGCCAGCCTACAGAACTAAAAAACAACTTCACCAACCCCACGTCTGATAGAGGACTGATCTCCACAATATACAAAGAACTCAAGAAATTGGTCATCAAAAGAACAAATAAGCCAATTTAAAAAAATGGGTAAAGACTTAAACAGATAACTCTCAACTGAGGAATTAAAAATGGCTGAAAGATCTTAAGGAAAGGCTCAACATCAGACATCAGAGAAATGCAAATCAAAACAATTCTGAAATTCCATCTTACCCATGTAAAAATGGCCAAGATCAAAAACACTGATGACAGCTTATGCTGGGGAGGATGTAGGGTAAAGGGATGATTCCTGCATTGCTCATGAGAGTGCAAACAGGTACAGATGATCTGGATATCATGGCAATTTCTCAGAAAATTAGAACAACCTACCTCAACACCAAGCAATGTCATTTTGGGGTATATACTCAAAGGATGTTCAATCATACCACAAGGACATGTGCTCAGCTATGTTCATAGCAGCATTATTTGTCATAGCCAGAACCTGGAAACAACCTAAATGCCCCTCTACTGAAGAATAGATAAGGAAAATGTGGTACATTTATACAATGGAGTACTACACAGGAAAAAAAAATCTTGAAATTTGCAGGCAAATGGATGGATCTAGAAAACATCATTCTAAGTGAGGTAATCCAGACCCAGAAAGACAAATATCATATGTACTCATTCATAAGTGGCTTTTAGACATAAAGCAAAGAAAAATCATCCTACAATTCACAACCCCAGAGAACCTAGACAACAAAGATGACCATAAGAGAGACATGCATGAATCTAATCTACAAGGAAAGTAGAAAAAAACAAGATCTCCTGAGTAAATTAGGAGCATGGGGACCATGAGTGAAGGTGGAAGGGAAGAGAAGAGGAAGGGAGGGCAGTGGAAAAAATATATAGCTCAAGGAAAACAATTTTTTAAAAACGAAATGGTGAAATGGCATTTTGTAGAAGCTCTTTCCACAGGTGTTGCTGCTGCAGTAGCTTAGTCAAGTAAAACCCAACATTAATGCGGTTAGTGAAAGAAGACATGGCAAACCATCCAAAACTGTTCAGCACCAATGCAGACCACTAAAAATTAATATCATAGAGAAAAATAAAGATATCCTATCCTAGTAAAAAACTAGGATATTTATAACTCATTATAATTACGATGAGATGCTGTTTATATTATAATGTAAGCATATTGAGGGCTGAGAAGATGGCTTAGAAACTACTCACCATGTAAGTATGAACATTGGAATGAGGATGCTCTGTGCCTATAAAAACACCAAGGAAATATTCCTCTGTTAATATTACTTCAAATATTTCTTGCTTTTCCTTCTTCTTCTGGCAAATGCATTATATCTTTGTAGCTGTTATATAATTATTAGCTATGATTTTGACTTTTCTACTTGTGTTTAAACTTGCATGGTTTCTATTTTTATATGTTCTAGATATTAATTATTTATTCATTTGTGTCAAGACCATTAATGATTTCATCACATATATTCCTTATATTTTCTTACCAATGTTTTATTAGTAGTACTTCCTTTTGATTCTTAGCATTTTCATCCTTTTGGTTACATTTCCTGTCTCTCTTTCAAAGTACTTCTTCATTATTAATCCTTTAATTATAGTTTAAGTCTTCTCATAATTCAAAAAAATTATCTGATTCTTGTTCTGTTGCTTGCTGTTTTTCTGTAGGTTGTTTTTTAAATTTCATTTTTACCTTCTGGAATTATTTGTAAATTTGTGTTGAAAAAAATTAGTGGGGTGTGTGTGTATGTGTGTGTGTGTGTGTGTGTGTGTGATGGGTGTGTATGACGTATTCCATGTTAATTGGGCTAGAAGCTGAGTTGTACTTCATGTGTTTTGTGGGTATGTATATGAAGTTTCACTTTTTGATAGCTTTCTTGAAGTGCCTTTTTTATTCTGGTGTCATTTGTGCTTTCCCAAGAATTCATTTTAAAGAAGAGTCTTTATCTGACTACTCTCTGAGTAGGAACTCACATTCATTGAATGTAAACTACTTCCAACTCCAGTGTCTCTTGCTTATGGTAAGCTAATAACACCTCTGACTTGATGTTTATATTTCAAAATTTTGATCTAGTGTTTGTCTTATATCTTCATTTTCTAATGGGTATGACAAAAGTCACTGATTTTATCCTTGTGTTTTTGCCAGGATCGGTGTTATGACTCTAGCTCTTTACATGCAGAACTGATTCTAGAAACATCTACATTTGAATTTTGATTTTTAGGCAAGTATCATTTAGTAACCAAACAGAAAAGATCTTTCTTCAAAGTTGTGAGGTAGAATGAAATTATTTTGAAGACACTGCATTTCAGATAGTGGTGTAGGAGGGTTCTTCTGTATTTTGGGTTACTCTCATTGGTTGAATAAAGGACTGGTTGGCCTGTAGGATAGGGCAGCCCTTAGGTTGGTGGAGTAGACAGAACAGAAGGCTTGGGAAGAAAGGAAGTGTGCCAGATGCCATGATTCTCCAGCCCAAGATAGACTTTGGTTAGAATCATCTCTCGGTAAGCCACGACCATGTGGTGATACACAGATTTCTAAATATGGGTTAGACTAATATGTATAAGAGTTTAATAAAGCTAATGGGCCAGGCAGTATTTGAATGAATACAGTTTGTGTGTAATTATTCCAGGTACAAGCAACCTGTGGCTGAGCAAGCCAGCAGTTGAGGGCTGGGAGCTGGGCTGTGGCCCTCCACCCCTATTATTACAACAAGATTGCTTCTTATGTACCAACTGGCAACATATCAACCATAGGAAATTATAATAGAGGGAGCAATTTTGATTGTACATTCATGCTGAAACTCTTAATCCTCTATGCAAAATTTAAGAAAATTTTACCTTTGAAATGTAATTTATCCCTTTACCCTCCATGCTCTGCTTTGCTTTCCCATCTTCCTCTCCATTTCAGTACACCACTTCCCCTCTTCAAAGCACCTGTCTCCTACTCTACCCTCTTGAAAGCTCCTTCTCCCCTTCTTCAGCAATGGTCCCTTTCTAATTTCTTCTTCCATGCTATGTGCTTGAACTTTAAGGTTTGGAGACAGGATCCAAATATAAGAGAGAACATGTGTGATCTTTCAAGGTTGTGTCAGCATGATCTATTCAAGTTAAATTTTCCTAAAAATTTCATCATTGTATTTTTTTAACAACCAAATAGAATTCCATTAAGTGTATTTTCATATTTTGATTTTCTTAAACAATGGTCATGCTGTTTCCCTTTTCTTGAGCAGCAATGAAAACGGCTGAACAAGTATCCCTGTGGTAGGATCCTTCCAGTATTTACTCAGTACAATCTTAGTAGAATCTTATGACAGAGCTATTGTTAGATTCTTGAGAAATCTTTTCACTAATTTCCATAGTTTCCACTCCCACAATACAGACTCCTCCTTCCACACATACTCACCAGAGTTTACTCTCATTTTTTCTCTTAATCATAGCCATTCTGATTTGAAAAAGATGAATTCTCAAATAGTTTTAATTTGCATTTTCCTGATTGTTAAGGATGTTAAACACTTTTTGTTATTTTAAGCAAATTCGATTTTTTCTTTTCAGACCTCTCTGTTTAGAATTTTTAATTGGATTATTGTCTTTGATGTCTTATGTTTTGAGATTTTTATATATATTCTGGATATTAATCCTCTATCAGATGTAGATCTGAGAATTATTTCTCTTAATTTATGTACTTCCTGTTCAGAGAATATTTTGTTTTCTTTGATGTACAAAAATCTTTTAGTTTTGTGACATCGAATATGTCATTTTTTGGCACTTATTGAATTTTGGCATTATTCAGTATTGTAAGGAGTACCCTAGTTTGTTCCTGGCCACTTAGCCCTCAAATAATCACACAGAAACTGTATTAATTAAATCACTGCTTGGCCCATTAGTTCTAGCTTCTTATTGGCTAACTCTTACATTAATTTAACCCATTTCTATTAATTGTGTATAACCATGTGGCTGTGGCTTACTGGCTAAAGTTTCCAGCATCTGTCTCTGGTTTCTACATGACTTCTTTCTAACTTTGCCCTTCTTTCTCCCAGCATTCAGTTTATTTTTCCCCACCTATCTCTGTTCCCCTATAGCTCTGCTGTAGGCCTGAAGCAGTTCCTTTATTTATCAATGATAATCACAGCACACAGAATTAAATCCCATCAATTCAGAAAGTTCTTTTCTATGCCTATAGGTTGTTGGGTGCTGCTTTTATTTTCTCCTAGTTTCTTCATTTAGCAATGAAGTTTTTGACACCAGTGGATTAACTTTTGTGAAGCATAAGAGAAAATGATCAAATTTCATTTTTCTTCATGTGGACACCTTTCTCAACACCATTTGTAGAAGATGCTGTCTTTCCACAAAATGTATTATAGTATCTTTTGGACTATCAGGTCCAAACAGGCTGTAGTTGTGTGATCTTAATTCTACATCCTATATTCTGTTCTTCTGTTTCATAAGTTCACACTTCTGTTTGAGCCTATATCATTCTGGTTTATCATGTGGTTTCTGTAATATAATTCAAGATTGAATGTAATTTTTCTCCAGCACTATTTTGTGTTCATAAATGCTTTTGTTATCTAGGTTCCTTTGTGTTTCTATTTTGTGAGAATCTCCAAAGAGATTCTTTGGAATTGCACTTACTCTGTGGATTGTTTTTTGTATGATAGAAATTTTTAGAATATTCTACCAAATCTTAAGCATGAGATGTCTTTCTTTCATCTGTTTAGTCTTTTTTCATTTCTTCATTTTTTTTCTTCGATATTTGGGAGAGTGTTGTTTAATTTTTATGAGGTTGCTTACTTTTTATGATTCTTTTTGCTACTCCTTATGAGCTCTACTGTATTTTGGCCAGATGGAAAACATAGAATTTATTCAAATTTTCTGTTCCTTTATATGATTTTTTTTTTGCTCTAATGTGTGTTCTATTTAGAGAAAATCCCATGGGATATCTAGAGGAATGTGTACTTTGTAGTTTTGGGTGAAATATCCTATAGATATTTGTTAGGTCTATTTGTATTTTTGTCAGGTAGTATAATAATGACGCCTGTTTGTTTCCTGTTCACATTTGTTTTAAATGCCTTTTCCCCATCTTTTCACTCTAAGATGGTTTTTATCCATGGTGTTTCTTATTGATAATGAAAGGACAAATACTGTGTCTTAATCCATTCAAATAACTCCTGCATTGTTTGATTTGGTTAAAGTTATTAGTCCTCCATAGCTATGGTTTTCTGAAAAGCACACAAGAGTCAGTCTTCTGTCCTGGATTGGGCACTGTACTCAAGCATGAAATTTTTAAAATAATATTGTAAAAATCATTAAAGAAAAATTATAAAAACACTAATTAAAATAAATAAACTATAAATTACATTGGATTAACTGAAAATATAAATTATAACATGTACAAAAGTTAAAATCTGCTTAAAATTAACTACGAAAACCTAGTTTATGAGTATATATATTACTAACTGTGAAAATATGATATTTTGTGGGTATTATTTTTCCCAATAGGATTTATCAAATCTCCCCTAATTTTTTATACTTCTGGGTAAAATTGTTATAATGTTTGTGAATGAATGACAGTAAAATAAAATATTAAATTACTGTTGCCAATGAAGAAATAGATTTGGCTGTCTTCTCATTTACTTAATGGAGCTAGTGACAAAAATTCATCACTAATAAGTACTAAAAGATCCATGGATTTGATGAAGGGAGTCTTAGCGATTTACCAGTCAGTACTCCCATGTATTCAGTTCAGTGGGTCGATTTTTCATCACCTGTTTATACTTTAGCTTCTCTTAATTTCCTGTAGAAACTTGACTTTTTATCCCAAGGGCTTTCTGACTACTAATTTCATGTTGTGATTATCCAAGGGTACTATGGAATAGGAATAGCTGGTATAAACAAGATAACAGGACAGTAATGTTTACATTTTGTCCATTAACCTTGTGGCCTCACATTTGTGAGTTTTCCACAGTGGAAGTAGTGGTTTCAGTCACAGTGTTGTGACATTGTAGCAACTACAGTTACTCCCATGTCAGAAGTAGATAGGAAATTCGCTTCCTCAATTTGTATTCCCTTTAAAAATGAGATTACTAAGGCACAATGACCAGTTCTAGTACCACCAAATTCAGAAAGGGAGTGAACGCTGAAGGAAAGAGTTTGGGTCCCTCTTAATTATTTTAACATTAAGACTTTCTTTGTCCTATAACTGCATGAGTGCAAATTTACAGAAAAAAGCTACCAATGATAATTTATATAAATTTATACAAACTAGGGAAGGTTTAAAAGAAAAAAATAGATTCAATTTGTGTTCCACATCTTAAGATTTTACACAAAACAATAAGAACTGAGAGGGTGCACCTGCAATTCAACATTTGAAATCATTACAAAGATGTTTCTCTCTTCATAATCCAAGGTCAAAAAATGCCAACAGTCAGGCAATGATTCCATGAAGCACTTCCTGTGCTGAAATAAAATTGAACAAATATATCTTACGTCGATTTTCACACTGACTCCAAACTTCAGTGTTATCTTCCTATCAGCTTAAACAAAATCCTATGATTTGTAGGCACAGCCCATCATTTCCCTTTATTTTATAATCTCACCATACGCACACTTGTAGAAGCCTGTACTGCTCACCATCCTTTGTCTGTTGAGTGTATATCTAGGGATATGGATATGAATACCAAGGGATATGAGGTATGAGTATGAAATTTGTTTATAGTACATACTATTTTATCATACCTTCAAATACTTTAAAATATTTTTCCATATTTGTTATTTACAAAATTTTGAAACTTAAAAATTCTCAGCAAATGCCTTTGCTTTGCTTAAAATGTCATTACACATGGGTCCCTGAGAGAGTAAATATTCCCAGTGTCTTCATAGCAGCCTTAGGCAATCATTCCAATTGGAAAACAAGACTTCAAACGTTATTTCCTTTACCTAAGCTAATTGCAAACAAATGTTCCTTTTGTCAGAAAGGAAAGAAAAAAAAAGCATCTGGGTCATTGGACAAACATTCTGTACATGGTCCTACTCGTTGGCAGTTTAAGATAACCGTAGATCTCATTTTCTCCTTTTGGTTCTCCTCTTTGAGGATTTCCTGGTCATAATTATTTTACTCCTGATTGAGTTGCTGTTGTTGAAATTATCTTAAGGAAATCTAATAACAAGAGTTTATTTTGGAAGCTAGGATTATAATGCTTTTCATTATGGAGATCCCCATTGTTCTTGGTTAGGCAGCTCCAGAGCTCAAACTCCCAGTCTGATAGGCTTCTAGAACAACAATGAGACGAAAGAAAAGTCAAGAAAATACCAAGGTCCAATAAGATTTCCCACACAGAAAACCACTGAACAAACTGATTTGGCCCTCAAGCTGAGCAAGGAAAAACAAGGGGGTGGGGGTGGGGGAGTTCTCCAAAGAAAGCCAACAAATTCAAAGAACAAACTGCTTTATTCTTCATTTCATACTCGCTTTAGTAAGTGCTATTCCGAGCCTGCTTTCTGTTTGAAAAGCCTTGAGGGTTGGAGAACTATTCAAGGGCTGCGCTAATTGGTAAAGTTAAATCACTTGCCCACTGCATTTTGCTTAACACCCACATTCCCCCGCACAAGCGTTGGCCACCTGTACTCAGCATGTTCTCACACATGGCCCTTAATGCTGAAAGCTAATGCAAGCCAAACAAAGCCCAGGGTAAAAATGGGTCGCCATAAGCAAACAATTAAAAAGTCACCTGTTGTGAAAAGACATATTTAATCAAACCTGAGCAAATAGACCACCCAAGATTAAACACCAGGTTTTTCCGAGTTTGGTATTCACAATACAGGTGTGATTTTGTGAATGAGGGATTGTCATGAAAATGTGCGCACTTCATCTCTATGAATGCTCTGAATAAAAATGTTAACAAAATTGTGTAGCTTTTCATAAATAAATATTTAGGAATTTTTTCTTCCGTGAAAAACATATATATATATATATACACATATATATATATGTAGTGTTTTACACATTTGACTATTAATAAGACTATTGACTGTCATATCAGATGACAAATAAGCTGTTTCAACATTTGTCAAGATTTAGACCTATAAGTGACATTAAAAACTTAAAGATAAAGGCATTCAAAATGTTTTGATAAAATTGTCTTATTAACCCTGCTGAAATGCTTTTTAATATACCTGGAAAAAGTCTTTATGGTTTTCTCATTATGTTGTGTCATAATTAGTTTGTAATGGCCATAATTCTAATCCTTTAGATTCCTTTTGTTTAATTAAAAAAAAAACATGTACATTATTACATTTCAATATAGTAAGTTCAAACAAAATTTCAATATATTGGGGCTCCTCCTCTTTCTTTTTCACCTAACTTACTCCTCTTGTACCACCCACCTCTCCTTAGCCTCTTTCACACTTTTCATAAATGGGGTAGATGAATTCTTTATCTCTTTTAGAGAGAACCATGTGTTTCTAAAATTTCCAAATTATAGTTTCTGTCCTAAGAAAAATATTAATGTAGTCCTTTAGTTTTATAGAATAGATATTTGAACAATCTGAAAACCAATTAAAATTATTTAATGATGTTTAAAATCCCCACTAAGAAATTTAGAAAATTTCAATTATTCAATATAAGGGTCTCGATGCTACCAACTATTTACTTTGTCTTATTGCTCTGCTTTTATTGGGATCTTAATTCCCCTTTCTCTACTTCCTCCTTCATTCCAGACAGAGGGAACTTCTGGTGAATATAGGAAGTAAGTGAATTTCTTCACTCTATGCCCTCTACCTGACTTTTTCTTCTGTATCAATTTAAAAAATGAATCTCACTCCCTTAGTTGATCATTGTCAGTTTTGCAGATCCTTTTGACACCCTGGATGAGATAATTCCTTTCCCAACCCCAACACAGTATCCTGAAGGCTCATGCTTTAGTTTTATAGTAGTTGAACTAGGGGCTTTGTGAGATCAGCAAATTTCTCTCTCCTTTGTATAATTATTTTATTTGTAGATTTAACAAATTTTGTTTTTTCACAAGAATTATAAAGAAAGGTCTATCATCCATTATCATAATTGGCTTAGATCAAAGGGCTGTTATACTAAAAGTTGGAGGGATATGCTATGCAGGAAAAGTTTTATTCATTCATTCACCTTTTAATGTATGAAAATTTTACTAAACTCTCTTGCTTGGTTATTTGCATATTTATTTAGATATTTATTGATTCATTTACTTTATGAGAATGTATGAAAACTTCACAGATTAGTAACGTTCCATTGCATGAGGAGCTAACATTTTAACAGACTGGTTTATATTTAATTTAGGTTCAATAATATTTGAATGGACTCTTGCTCATCTCTGCAAAGAGTGAACTAGCCAGGACAGTGCTGGAGAGCTCACTCTGGTAGTGCAGACAGGGGAAACCTGGTGGGCTGAACAACCCCGCAACTACCCAGGCCCAGAACCAGGGTTATGAATTTAACCACCCCATCTATGATCTGCTGGACCACCTTGAAGGGTGGTCCTGTAGACCCAAAACTACTGGATTTTCATGACACAGGACAACAGCAGGATATCTAAGAGGAATCCCAGTGAGGTCTCAGCA
>JAQHUG010000036.1:10146344-10159623 GCA_028555095.1 Dicrostonyx torquatus
TCCTGTTGTCCCTCAGATGTTAAAGGATAGTTTCTACTGCTGAGGAAACTAAACATTTACACAAAGGATCCAGAAAATTCAAGCTGGCTTTAACCTGAAAGCCTCTTTCCTGCAATCTAATGTTTATAATACCAGAAGGTACTATGCAAATTGCCAAGGGGTGAAAGCAATCAGTAGCCCCATCTAGCTAGCAGTGAGACCTATGAACTACAATGATGGCCTGGCAAGATATCCCTAAAGGTGCAACAATGATTCTCATCTCTTGACAATAGCTAACAGCTCTCTCATTCGACTTAAGCCCATGCAACAAGAGCAAAATCAAGACTGGTTCTAGAGATCTAGTCAACTAGACGGGCCTAGTGAGGTTACAGATCTTAAAAAATCTACTGCTATGACTTTACGATACCAGCTTAAGTCCTAAATGCACCTTAAAACTAATACTTATTCTCACTGATAAATGTGGCTGTTAGCCATGTCAAAAATACTTCTTTCTACAGCAAAAGGAGATTACAGAAAAACACTCCTGGTTGTAACTCAGAGATTAAATGATGGTGGGAAGCCCAGTCTCAGTGGATACATCTAGAACATGACTCTTGAAACCAAAGCTCAGGAAACATCATGGAAGAGACTGTTTAGACACTGAAAGGAGGGGACAAGGGCAGCTGCTATGATATTGTGTTGCTTAGAAATGACAAAGAGACTTCATCCATGAAACCTCAAAATACTGCTCCCTAAACAAGACCTGATTACTGACAGTATCAGCAGACATGCTAACACAGAATGGGGAGGTTATCACAGGGCCCTACCCCTACAGCACAAACTATAAGCAAACAGCACAGCTGAGAAAGGGAGAAATAGTCTCTTCCAAGGATGAGACTCCTTATTGATTTTCTAAAAAGAAGTGGTCAGAACTGAAGTCATCACACACAAGCAACATTAAATGGACTCAGCAGGTTGTATTTATATATTTATGTGTGTGGAGGCGTGAGTGTGTAACAATAGTAATCAAATTAAATGAGGCTATAATTTGAGTGGAAGTGAGAGGGCTCTTGGGTCATGCAGCATTTTTCCTAGCTGGAAACATTCTATCTTTCAGGGAAGCTCCTTAAGCAGGAAGATAAAGAACCAAAATCAGCTTCAGGAAGTTCTTGAAACTGACCAGATTCCCTAGGACCCTCCCTCCAACAGTAAACAAGCCAAGCTGCTACGAAGATTCTAAGTGAAGAACAGCTGCCTTGAAGAAGCACAAACCAGCTGAGATGCCTAGAAGAGGTGTAGACACAGCTGAGTTACTTGGAAGTGACACTCTCCAACTGTTGAGTGACCCTCTCCAACTGTTGAGTGACCCTCTCCAACTGTTGTCTCTTCTCCTGGTTTGCAGCTTTTGTGAGCTGATTCCCGTTCTGAAGTGGGCCTTGGTAATGCAGCAATCTGTGAGTCATTTCTGTGCACATCCAATAGAACCAAGTCGGACTTTGATGGTGACATACTTTGGTATATCATGAATTTGATCTTGGCATACTTTGGTGTGTCATGGGTTCCCTATCTGGGGTGACTGGATGTACATGTATGTAGTGTCGTCTCCCCTCCATTGTGGAAAAAAATTATGTCACAGAACAACATGAGAGGGGTTGGGGGAAGGAAAAGGAAACTGTAAAGTGGTGAAATTATAGTTTTAATTTTTAAAAAGTGAAAGAAGAAAGCTCATGCTGCATGTAGAGGATCTCAGGTATAAGGAGAGCAAGGCCAGGGAGATCGCTCACAGAAGAACAAGAAGAATTCTTAATTGACAGTGAGGCTTGGAAGGAGGGAGGGGAGTGAACTTCTCAAAGAGCAATTACCATGGCCCAGTGCAATGGAAATGGAAGACATTCCAAATATAGCAGAAACCAGACAAAAATGGCTAAAGGGAATGCAGTTCAGGTTAGGATGTGCTTTAACTCAGCTGATCCTAGACAGTCATGTAAAATCTTTTCAGTGGATGTTAAAAGATGCTAGACAATAGTATATCCTTTAATTAACATTTTCATGAACATCAACAGCAAAATTTTTAAATTCTTGTTTCCAATGATGAAGGTTGGTCACTTGCATCACCTAGACTAGGACAGCACTTCCTCTACTCACTGAATCCCCCCACTTAGTATCTTCCTCTTAATGCTTCCAAGACTCAATCCATTCTCTAAACAGGGAATACATCCCTACCTAACATTGCTCTGACCTATTCTTTGCCGTTCTGTTTGCCCCAAGTAGCCCTGATGTAGATGTTTTTTGTGTATGTTTGGGCTCTTCTTTTTATTAGTTCTTTGAGAATTTTGTAAATGTTTTGCTCATTGTCACAATTCTCCCAATTCTTCTCAGATCAAACTCCTTCTCTCCATGCACAATTTTGCATCTTTGTTTTCGTTTCATATATCTCACTGAATGTATCTTCCAATTTCTACATTTTCTTTCTATACAGAGATTGAACCCAGTGCTTCAGCATCTGTGCCAGCACACCACCTCTGAGCCATTCCAGTTTCCCAGCATTAAATTTCAACTTGAATTTAGATCAGATGTTTTATTGTGAACACATATATGCATACATATATTTAAATATATATTAAAGAAACACTGCATCTTTTCTTTGTGCGATGTGTGGTCCTAAGTGTTTCTGAGGCTTCCGCCATTTCCAAAAATGTAGTCCCAAAATCTATAGAGCTTGTTTTAAGACATGGTGGAAACAACTCTTGATTAGATGTTTCCTTTTTTTGTTTCTTAAAAACAAGTGCACACTGATATGCAAGCATGCTTTTTAGGTCTGTTTTCTTCAATTTCACATCAATTTAATATTTATGAGTTCTTTTACTAGAAATTTCCATTCCTTTCTCCCATGTGTGCCCCTTTGGTGTAGAATAATGTGGGAATACTTCCCATCACCAAACTGCTCCAGCCTTTTGTTATCCGATATGGTTTGAAGTGATCAGATCTTTTTATTGTGTGATGAGACATTCCTAGGTCTGTGAAACTGACCCAGACTTGTTGTCATTAAATGAACTAATGTTCACGAAGCTGTTACTATAAAGCAAAGACTCTGAAATTTAGGTATTACAGGTAGTTAGTTCTTGGTTGACCCACAAGTAATGTTTTTTCGTATTCTCAGTTAGGCATGTTATCTCTCTAATGTACATACTGAACTTTTGCTAGTTTGTATAACATTTACAATTTAGCTAGTAATTTGCTGATAGTTTGACTGATGAGAGCCTGAAGGGAAGGGAAACCAGAAGTACAAACAGAAGTGGTAACCCTTGATACCAAGTCAGAATGTCTGCAAGCAAGTTTTGGACAGGGTATGAGGGCTACTAATGAAGCTTTCCAGAAATAATATTCTAAAAGAAAGCAGAACATGCATCATTCTGATAGTTTCTTTTATAAACCAAAGATGCATGATGTGAAAACATAAACATGTAGCCCTAAGACTGTGGGGTTTTGACTTTAGCTTCCTTCATAGTTTTATATGAATTTATTACTGAAAAGAAGATAAAGAGTACAATGCAAAAGATTAGGCACGGTTGCTTTAGAAGACATAGTGTTTGCTAACAGAAAACAATATAACAGAAACTGCAATGCATAGTTACAGTGGAAAAAAAATCTGCAGAATGGATTCCAGAAACATTACAATAAAACATTTGACAAAGTGGCAACCAGGAAGGGAAATGAGTTTTAACAGAAAGAAAAGAAGTTTACAGCCTCTTGTAGCTCAAGGGAGAAATGGCTCACCCACATAGCTCGCTTTAAGAGTTTTTCCATGTTTAACTAGCTGTGGGGAGATTCCCATATGGCTATTAAAGAATTATATTATCAAATAGGAAAATAATAAGTATATTAAGAACAGTATATAATCATGCTATTAGACAGGAAGGAAAAGGCCATGAGCGTACTATGATTATGAGTTTGGAAGAGCAGGCACTCAATAAATGCCATGCATAGTATGAGCTTTGAGAGACTACATTCTAAACCCAATAGGTAACCAAATAAATAATGCAGCCTTGATAGCCCCCAAAATAGAAAGTAAATGGTCCATTATGAGAATGCATTAGGAAATCTTATTGACTCACTCTTGGACCCTTCAAGTTCTCCATTATTAGCAAAATGTACACATCAATAGTTACCCACCCAGAAAACAGTCTTGTTAAAAACACTTCAGGCCATAAATTCTCATCTTTTGTCAGCTATTGACCAATGTTTCTAATTAAAAATTTTATGATCCTTTTATAATGTTATAACTTTTGCTTTAAGGTTGGATTTTAAAATGATAGCATTTATTTTTAGAAAATGATAGGCATCGATAATTTATAATTATATTGAGCTAGTGTACAACAAATGGTAAAATCTTGCCTGGCCACTGTGCATGTTTCTTCTGTCCCATGAAAGGGACAGAGAGTAGTAGATTTTTTTATCTGTAATACTAGCTGTAGAATGAAATCATTCAAAGTCATTTTCTACAGAAACAACAGCCGAGGTTTCCCTGATGTACACTGCACACAGATGCTCCCTCTGCTTCCTGAACGGAGTACTCATTCCATGCTGACTTGGACTACAGGCAGATTATCGTGTTTCTGTTTGGTTTTCAGCAGAATCGTGTGCAGACTTTAGGAATGACAAATTTAAGATTTCAGGCCGTGTGTTATTCCAGGCGTTCAATCCTTGTTGTGGACACCCTTCCATTGTAAGGGCTGACATTCTTGTCCTGTCCACGTGATTGCCAGTGAACCTTGAGATGCAAAGCTGCTCCAGTCATCCCAGCTGGCACCATTGGGGCATCTCCAATATGCCCCCTGGTCAGCATCTTCATGAGGAAGAGAGGTGAGCGGAGAAAAATATATAGAATAATAAAACCAATTTAAAATATTTCTACATACACTAAATTAACCAGTTTAGTTTATAATTTATATATATATATATAAAATGTTTTCTTTCTTTCTTTTTCTATTGAGGCAGGATTTTTCTGTGTAGTCCCAACTGTCCTGAAATTCACTTTATAAACCAGCCTGGTCTTGAACTCACAAAGATCTGCCTGCCTCTGCCTCCCAAGTATTGGAATTAAAGACCTGCACGGCCATCTCTGACCTATGTATGCTTCATTGCTGACTATTTGATATTGAATATTCAATTGGTGTGCCCTTAGAACTAATTATATGTTAGTTTAGTTATTTCTTTTAGAATTTGAATATATGTCTACACATATATACATATATATGTATATATATATATCATGTTTAAGCTGATGTAATTCTGAATATCATTCTATACTTTTGCTATTGAAATCCTATTATTAAAGATATTTATTCAGCCTGCTTTTACCTCATTTCTCCCTCTGATATATAACTTAATACAGTTTCCCTTTCTGCCGTGTAACAATCTCAGCTTATTGATATGCATTCCTTAAATTTAAAAATACAACATTTAATTAATTCTGTGTCTTGAAACATCACATTTTTTCCTGAGTTGTGTTCATAGCTTGTTTTTTTCTGATGTTAGTGACTTTTTTCCTCCCTTATGTATATGTTTACCATAAGCAAATTCTTCATTGCCACTACAAAGCTTTGAAACTCAGCTTATTTAGTTATTTGGTAAGAGATAATGTTTTTTTTTTTTTTGTATTTTCTTAGCCGCTTTTCTTATCTGAACTGGTTTCTGTCTCAGTTGCCCTACAAGCTTTTACCGACCCATGCTTAACTGTAAATCACTGTCTTCCTCGGCATCGATTTGCCTGTTTCCTGAAAGCCATGACAGCTTTATTGGTACAGTACCCTTGAGAGTCTGTCTTTTAGCTTTTGTTAAAGGAGTGCAGGTGCTGGTGCGATGGGAGTTTGTTAAGCTGACTTTTCTGAATCTAATCTAGACTTACAGGTGATTAATTGCCTGATGAGACTGGAGACAGCTTTCCCTTCGAATGTTGGGTGCACATCCTTTACATTCACCTTTGTCCACTACAGAGAAATCTAGCATCACAGCCAGGTCACTCTTGACTTGTAAATAGTTTGTCTGCCCATTGGAAGCCTTTGGGGTCTGTTGTTCCTACTTGGGAGATGATTATTTGCCTTGGCCCCTTCATTACTGTGGGCATCTAATGAACCTTTTCAATTTGAAATGATGCCCATGTATTTGGAAAACTTCTTTGAAGACTTATTTTCCAAATTTCTATCCCTGGTTTAACATGCAATAGACTTTTGAACACCCTGTATTGCATTTCCAATTTTCCTACATTTGTATTTTTCTATATCACCTGATTTCAAATATAATTTTCCCTTGTTTCTTTTCTTTAGTCTGAATTATGAGAATCTTCTTTCTTTATATATAACTCAAAACTTTTATTACTTCATAAGAATGTAAAAACTGTTCTGTAAATTTATTTGCAGCTTTCTTTTGTTCTCAGACTTGTTTCCATTTCTCCCAGTTTTTGGCAACCCTATTACCTTGTTGCCATTGATGTCTGTTGATCAGGTGTATGCAGGTTTTTGATCCTTTTCACTTAAAGAATGAGGTGAAAAAATGCTAACTGAAACCCAGGCATTTGTGTTGAAGTGGAACAAGGTATTAACATGAAGTCTTCATGTATGAAGAGTACAATGAGCACACCTGAAGAGTCTACTGTAGAGTTCACACATCCTGGTCTCTTATAGTTTGGTTTGAAGGATGGTGGTGGTCTGTGATGAGACCATTAAAACTTCAGGAAGTCAAACCTAACTAGGAAAAGGCTACTGAGGCATTTTGAGGCCTCAGAGTTCCTCTGCTCTCTATGTACCCAGCTGCCATTATTTCCGTAGCCTCCACCAACGCATCTACTACCATAGAGCAATGGGGTTCTGCAAGCTCAAAGCACAGGATCCAGACAGTCATGCTGAAACCCCTGAAACCTGGGAGCCAAACATATGCTTTTTCCTTTTGTTTCTTACAGATATTTTGGCACAACAGCCAAAGCCTAACTGACACCATCTGTGTAAGTCATCTTCCCTGAGCCGGGTTTCCCAAAGAGATTTACAAGAAGAGGAGGCATGAAAAGGCTTATAGCACCTGGATTCAGACAGTGAGAAAGGAGCTTGGGCACTTATCATGATACATAGATCTCTCCACTCCTTATCAGTTGGCCTTCCATCACTTTTGCCTACAGCTGATGATTCTGAGTCCCTGTCGCCTCTCTTCTGAAAGGGACTAAAACAGTGTTTGTTGATACATAGTTTAAGATACATAGTTTAACATCTGGACTAGACACTGGTCTTTGTGATTTTATGTTTAAATTAGTTTCTGTTAATGCTTTGTGTATTAATTATATCAAACAGATAAAAATGGAGCTTTTTTGATTCAAGTAAAATCTCTGAAACCAAAGAACATTAGGAAAGAGCAGTGTGAATAATCTGTTCCATTCAATCAATAGTAAAAAATGCATCAGTTATTAGTATAGTGAGATAATTTTGAAGGATGTTATAATCAGTAAGAGAGAAGAGTACACCCTCTCAGGATTCTGTTTCCCATTGAGTCTCAGAAAGATCTTGCAGATGGTGGGAAGTAGACTTCTTTTTGTCTGGGAGAGGCATTAAAAATAAGTAAAGAGTGAGGCTAGAATGAACCATATGATTGTTTCTTTTAGCTAAAATTAGCCATATGAGATCTCAGGTTTTAAAATTGTATTGTAATTTAAAATTGTAAAATCTATAGTCCATATGTAATTTATGCACAGACTGCTAGAGGTGGACTTAAGTTTTGGTGATGATTCTGAAACTATTAACTTGCAAGTGATAAGAGAAAATCTAGTGTGGGTTAGGCCTTCATGGGTAGCATTTTACAAAAGTTGAGGACATTTCTAGGTCCATGGTAGGGAAAGGACAAAATGGACCCACAACACCAGTAATGTGCTCTTGGAAAAGAGTGAAGTGCTCAATAGTAAGGATGCCATAGTCCTGGCACTTAGCTGCTGGTGGTCACATACTGCATATCTTTAGCCTCTGAATAGTAGTGGCAGTGGTAGAAGTAGTTGGTGGTGGTGGTAGTTAGTAGTTGTTGATGTAGTAAATTTATAGCCTATAAACTAAAATCAGTCATTATGAGTACACTCTGACTAAAAATAATACATAGAGAATCAATAGGAAAGTCTTGACATTTCTAAAAGCAGAATTCCAATGTGTATTTAGGAAAAGAATAGTAGAATAGAAAAATGTGGTTATGGCTGGGCAGTGGTGGCACATGCCTTTAACCCCAGCACTCGGGAGGCAGAGGCAGGTGGATCTCTGTGAGTTCGAGACCAGCCTGGTCTACAAGACCTAGTTCCAGGACAGACTCCAAAGCCACAGAGAAACCCTGTCTTGAAAAACCAAAAAGAAAAAAAAAAAAGAAAAAAACCCAGAAAACAATGTGGTTATATAATAAGGTATCATTGATATATCCTAAATTGAGTTAGAAAATAAAGAATAGTGTATGTGTTAAAGTATCTGCTCATATACTACTTCATTAACTGAAAGATTAACTGATAAGGTAATAGGAGGGACACTTGGCTGACTTTACTTTCGCAAGAGGTGTCAAGTCTAATATCATCACTAGGGAGACATGCCACTTTGTACCTAACTTGATACACTGAGAAGGAAAACAAAAATATCTGTTGTGCATTAAAACATGACTCAGACTCTAGCATAGGAAAGAACAGAGTAAATGAAATCGAACTATTGATCTGGATTGACTAACAGTCCAACAAAACCAAATCAATGGGATGCCAGACAACTTTTGTTACAATACTCAATGCTTTACATTAATTTTCATTAATAAAAGTAACTTACATTAATGAATATCATTGTAGCATTGTTAACTCTGAAGTTTGATAATGTGTTATGCTTATGCAGTATATCATTTGAAGAAACAGTATAAAGATTTTTCCAAGTCACTACCATTATAACTTTTTAATAAACATTATTTCTAAATATGTATTTTAAAAGACAAATGGAACAAAAAGTTATTGATTTGGATTCTTTCTCCTGATCCCTTATCAACTACGGTTTCAATATTTTAATTGTACATGATATTTGTAAATTTGTATGATAAAGGAATATTAAAGTATGTCTAAAATGATTACTTTTGTGTTTGGATTTCGAGTGTGTATTGTATTTTAAATGTTGTATTATTGAATTCTAAATTTAGAAATTGTGTTCCATTTGTAGCTAATTTTTTAAAATTGCTTCTTAACCCTGCATTTTTTCTAAGTTTTTTTTGTATCTGAATCAAACAAAATATCAAGAATAGTTTAGGAAATATTAAAACAGTAATAGATTCATATAATCTTATCTAAAAATCATCTAAATGGTCTTTGTGCTAAAACTCCTCTGACAAACAAAATAAGTTCAAATGTCCCAAATATTGCATATTGCAATGTTGTGATTTTTATGATTGGCAAAGATAAGCACACATCAGACTTCAATACTTCTCCATGGTCTACTCACGTTTATCCTCAAATAGGCATTTGGCACATGTGAAGGTAATAATGGCATAAAGCCAAAATATTTAAATCTAGTGTTTCCTTTGACAGTACAATAAAACCTGTGTATTTTAGTTCACAGTTGTTTGGAATATGAACAATTACAATGAGTAACGTTGCCTGAAAATCTTTTACTTAGATGGTCAGAATTTAGATATACCAGATGCCTGATTAGTTGCAGATTTCAAATATTTTCATTCTTATTTTCTTCTTGATACCTACCAGGAACATTATGGATGAGTACAAATGTCTTAGGGTTAATATATGTTGATGATATTTAAACTTCATTTTTTCTCGAACTAAACACCTTATTGTCTAGTTTCTAATGTTTTTGGAAATAGCCCCACAGGATTTTGTCATATTCAGTATTACTTGGAAGACAAATTCTGTTTGGCTGTGTTTCATAGCATCTGCAGCTTTCAGAAATAGCTCAGATTTTCAGTTGACATGTCCTAGATACTAATTTATGTTACAAGTTAAAACTGTTGAACCTGAGTACTTGTAAGGCAACTTGCATTTGTTAGAAGAAAATATAATGATTAAAAGCAAATAAAGTCAAACAGTGCTTAAATTTCCACTCAGAGAGGGAAAATATATAAAAAGCAATACTTGGAAGTTAACATTAGTTGATAAAGAAAAATTAATTACTAGAAAATATAGAAATGTGTTTTGGTATGGGTTGTGTTTCAAAGCACTTGAAATAGTGCGCAGCATTTTAAGTCAAGTATTATTATCCTAAAATTGCCTGTGGGTGAATAACCTTTAAATAAATTTGAAGTGCACAGACCTCCTTGTTGTTGACCTGTCTTTATGAATTCAGAACAAACTATGAAAGGATTGCACAAGGGATGCAAGTTGTCAACAGTTTAAATCCATGTCCCAAACTTTCAGTGAGAGATAGGTCAGAGGACACATTGCTGTTAGGTGCAGCCATATTAGTTCTAATGATTCTCCAGAGTGAGAGGAAGAAACCTGGTCAGCATAACTTTGGAGTTCAAGACATCAACGTCTAAGACCAGAATATGAAAGATGACAGATAAAAAGATGGTGTGAGGGACTATAAGTCATGGTTACCACACAGAGAAGACTGGATAAGGGAAAAATTAAGGAAAACATTATTGCAAAGTAATATGGCAGGTAGACCAATAATTTCCGTGTGATTCCTGCCTAGAACATGTTGGATACTCTAAAAATGAGGATAAATTTGAGTATGACACGAAGGAGAATGGGATATATTGTGTAAAGTTCCAGGAGGAACTAGGAACAAAAGACTTCTAAGCACATATAGAATGATAATTTAAGCTCCCATTTGACACATATTTGGCAGATTTTCAGGAAGAAAAAGGCAAAGTTAAAGAGTTTCAAAATGAGAGAAGAAAATGTAATGTTGAAAGATGTATTGTAAAATATGGCTGATCTTGAAATACAAAAGCATCGTGAACTGATTGTGACCTTCTGGAAATTTGTACTAAGATGAATAATTTTCCAAAGATAGAATTTTTGTTTATCTAAATTAAATAATAAGCATTATTCTTTCTGAAGTCTGCTTTATCCTAGATCATCAGTTTTCTTCAATGAAGTATGTTTTTAGATAATTTTATCCAAGACCTTTTTTTTCATTTTTCTAAATATAAATTTCCCTTTTTGTTCTCTGGGGAAAACTAATGGAATGGAGTTAGTCCACTTTAGGAAACACATCCATCATAGATGGATATATGTGTGCAATCCCCTGTACAACATTTATGACTTGAGAATAACTGAATACCCAGATCATGTATAATTTTTATTTGCTAAATATATCTTCTTTATTATAACAATATATACCCCATCATGGAAAATTAAATCTGTACTTATTTGTGAAAAATATATTGTATGAACATTCTCAAGAATTAAATAAAATATTCTTTAAAATAGTTATGCTCAATACATAGTTTTCTTTTGCCTAACTACAACAATTACACTGATAAATAAAAAGTCTCATAATAAGGCTCATTAGTAAGTTTGCTGTGATTTCCAAATTTTTAGAAATAATTGAAAATTCATCCACTGTAAATGTGTGTGTGTGTGTGTGAGTGTAGTGTCTGTTGTGGTACAATCTAAAATTTTTCATATAAGCACACATATATGAGTAAATGTGTATCTTTATATATATTATTTTCACATCACTTTTTAGCATAGGCTAGGAGACATATTAAATGATTATGGTCTTAAGAAAATTTTTGCATTTTGGAGAATCTTCTGGAAGCCTCCATACATGGGCAACACAATAGAAAGCAAAGGGTGCATCATGGCAGTCTAGGACAATGAATAATGTACTTGGTGCTCTCAAATCTGGTCCTTATCAGTTTACAGACTAAAGTTTATGAAACCTTAAATGTGAATTTCAGACTAAATTTCACAGAGTAACCCCAAAGTGTCGTGTCATTTCCCCAACAAGTCTTGGACTTTATACTTTTTTTAACAGTTAGTTTGTTCACGGGATTTGGTGAAGGATATGTTGTATGCTCTTGATAGCAAGGTAAAGAAGGAGGAGGAATGGAAACAAATGTATGCAGAAAATGACATAAGAACACTCATTACTTAGTATGCTAATTTTAAAATTATTAACAATCAAGTCACTGTGAATGTAGGCCTTCTGAATCCAATTCCACAGCCAAAGTATATATTAAAGGACTTAGAAACTAATCTTTTACAGCAGAGTTAAGTAAAGTTGATTTCGATTCAGTAATTGAGAAAGTAGCCAAGTGTGGTTCTGTCTTAGAAGTACAACTCCTTTTGACGTCAATAGAAATGAGACTCCACAGAACATCCAGGGCAGGGCTCAAGATGTACATTCCTGTTGCCTGATCATATTTCTTAATAATCTCTTAATATTTATAGATAGAATGCCAAAAATCTTAAGTGTGTGCTAATCAGTTCCTAAAGGGATTAGACTTTAACTTGAAGTATTAAGCCTTTGCTTATCTTGTCAAAGCTCACTTTTATTGGATTCCTAATTGCTGACTTATTCCCTTTGCAGATGGTCATGGGGAGGAAGTTGTTCTTCACTTGTCCAATGTAATTTATGAGTTTGTCGACAGATTACAAAAGACTGGGTGTTCTGCTTATCAGACCTGATGCCTCAAATATGCCTGGGGAGTATGTATTTTGTACTTGTACAGTCATCGTGTTACCACATGCTCTAGCCTGTTTGTTTGAATAAGGGCAAGCGCATGTGCTTGGACCATTCAGAGCCTGGCTGTTGGAAGGACGGTGGCTAACAAAGACAAATGCCTTTTATGCATGGCCCCTCAAGAGAAAGACTCAACACTTATATCATGCCTTCACTTTCCAATGGGAACACAGATTTTTTTTTTGCGTGTGTGTTGATTATTTTGTCTTAGTTTTATATATATGCAAATGCTTTCATCTACTTCCTTACTGTCTTTCTGATCACAACAAAATTGTGAAGGAACTGCTAAAATTTACAAGTGATACAACATCTAGCATTATCTTACCTACTATTCATTTATGAAGTTATTCTAAATAATCTTTAATATTTCACTGCAAGTATAAATTGAACTATTAAAATTTGCTACCTGTACAAAAGGAATATCTACTTCTATATCCTAAATCTAGTAATGTTTCTGCAATTTTTGTGCTGATAATTTTAGGTCAACCTGATATAAGCTAGAGTCATCTGAAAGGATGGAACCTGAACTGAGAAAATGTCCATAAGATCTGGCATTTTCTTAATTAGTGCTTGTTGGGGAAGGGTTCAGACTATTGTTGGTGTTTCTG
>JAQHUG010000036.1:10161265-10183178 GCA_028555095.1 Dicrostonyx torquatus
CCCTCTCAAAAGCCAAAACAGTAAAGAGCCAAATGAGTAAAAACAAGAACAACAACATTTACAATACATTTTGGTGTTTCAGTGTAGGACTAGAGTAAAGGAAAACCGAAATACACACTTGATCTTGACCTGAGTTTTGTGCAGTGTAATAGATATGAATTGATTTGCATTCTTCTACATGCTGACAGTAGTTAGACCAGCACATTTGTTAAAGATTCTTTCTTTTTTTCCCCCCGCATATTTCTTGCTTCTTTTCAAAAACCAGGTGTCCATATGTATATGGATTTACATCTGGGTCTTTGATCTAGTTCCATTGATCAACCTGTCTGTTTTTAGGACAAAACTATTCAGTTTTTATTACTGTAGTACAACTTGAAATCAGGGATGGTGAGATGGTGATACTTCTAGAAGTTCTTTTACTGTACAGGGTTATATTATATCCTTTTTTTTTCATATGAAGGTGACTACTGTTCTTTCAAGTTCTGTAAAGAGTTGTGTTGGAATTTTGATGGGGGTTGCATTGACTCGGTAGATTTCTTTTGGTGAGATAACTATTTTTACTATGTTAGTTCTACTAATCTATAAGCACAGGAAATTTTTACATCTTTTGATATCTTTTTATGTTTCTGCTTTGAAGAACTGGAAGTTTGTCATGCAAGTTTTTCACTTGCTTGGTTAGTTATCCCAAGATATTTTATGTTATTTGTGACTATTGTAAAGGGTATTGTTTCCCTGATTTCTTTCTCAGCCTCTTTGTCATTTATGTACAAGAGGGCTTCTGATCGTTTTAGTTGATCTTCTATCTAGCTTCTTCACTAAAGGTTTTGTCAGCTGTAGGAGTTACCTTGTAGAAATTTTTTAGGTTGCTTATGTATAGCATTTGCAAATAACAATACTTAGACTTCTTCCTTTTCAATTTGCATCTCTTTTATCTCTTTAAGTTGCCGTATTTTTCTAATTAAGACTTCAAGTCCTATACTGAATAGGTATGGGACATAGTAAGAACAGTTTCAGATAGATTTTGTAGGAACAACATTACAGGAAAGTGTAGAGCACTTGCAAATTTTCAGACTAAAGACACATAAAACTATTAAAAAAGCAAATGAATGTGGTGGACCATTTTTAAGTTTTTAATTGTTTTTGATTAATATTTTCTAATCATAGTTTTATTCAATTTTGCTATTTAATATTTCTAAGCAAAAGTGGGCTGGAAATATATTTTAGCTCGTAATAAGCCTGCCTACAATGCGGGAAGCCTTGTTTACATCACCAAAGCCATATAAATCAAGTGTGGTGACTTATGCTTATAATTCTATCCCTTAAGAGATGGAGGTAAGAAGATCAGAAATTCAGGTCTCCACTTGACTACATAGTGAGTTTCAGGACAACCAGGGATATGTGAGACGCTGCATTAACAAAAAAAATATATCGTGACAAAGGGAAATATTCTTTTTTGCTGGTTGGTTGGTTTGTTTGTTTGTTTATTTATTTATTTATTTTGCTGTAATTCGTCATCCTTAACAACTACTTTCTTGGTTTTTTGAGACAGGTTTCTTTGTAGCTTTGGAGCCTGCGCTGGAACTAGCTCTGTAGACCAGGCTGGTCTTGAACTCACAAAGATCTGTCTGCCTCTACCTCCCGAGTGCTGGGATTAAAGGTGTGTGCCACCACCGCCTGGTTTAACAACTACTTTCTACATTCCTATTTTAGAATGTTTTTGTAGGTGATAAAAATGTCATTTATGTCTCTGAAAGAACATTAACTGAGTGACAAAATCTGCCTAATACTGATTGTAGTAAGAGGTTCAGGCTGTGTTCCCAGCACCTGAGAGGAGCACGGGCCCTTTTGTTCCCTCCTGCTTGGCTCTCAGCCATGGGCCTGGCTTATACCCGGATAATTACACACAAACTGTATTCATTTAAATACTTTCTGGCCCATTATCTTTAGCCTTTTCTTGGCTAATTCACACATCTTATTTCAACACATTTTTAATAGTCTGTAAGTCACCACGAGGTAGTGGGCTTATCAGGAAGATTCAGCATGGCTGACTCTGACGATTTCATGGTGGGCTCTCTCCCTGACTCAGTCTTCTTCCCAGCATAGTATGTTCTTTTCCCCACCTATCTAAGTCTTGCCCTATCAAAAAGCCAAGGCAGTTTCTTTATTAACCAATGAAAGCAACACAAATACAGAAGAACCCTCCTACACCAAATGATAAAGTTCAAAAGAATGCAATGGGTCCATGTGCTGAGGTGGTGGGCTTACTGCTTTAACATGTTTCTTCTTTTGTTTCTGCCATGGACTTTCCCAGACTCCAGACCTCGAATAACATACCAGAATTCATTCAACACTGGTACTATAAACAGATACCTAAAGCTGAATACATAGCTTTAGATTACACTGATTAGCGATCTATTTATTTTTTACTTCTTTGTCTGAAAAAGCTGTAGCACTATTTATGCTAGTTACTGGAGCTCATGCAGATCGTGATTCTGAAACTCATTACCTATTTCATTAGTAACTCTTCATTTCATGTTTAACAAATGTAGTTTAGAGATGTACTGAGATGGTTAATAGAATAAATTAGAAAGCATAATATGAACGACATTAAATCAAAAGTAGGAGGCAAATGAAGAAAACAGGGAGAAGAGAAAGCAGGGAGATCTTCCTTAAGAACACTTTGCTTAACCTCCCCTTTAAACATACATTTTTAAATTATCTTACAAGGGAGTGGTTTTTCAAAAATTTTCCTCCTGTATCCTAGTTTTAGCTTACCAACCAGCTGCACTATTGTATCCTCAATTCCCCATCTTCACTTAAAACTTAAAGGCTCTGTGTATTCTCCTTACTCTTCTGCCACCTGCAGTCTGCTATCTTTCTAATGAAATTTTGTTCCTGTGTTGAAAGCGTGTTGGTACCCACAGAGCTTTCTGGAGTGACCAATGCATCATTGTTGCATTTTTTCCTGCTGTTAAGGAATGCTCTCAAAAGATGTGGGTTTGTAAGTGACAATCTTATTGCTCTGCAAATGATACCTCCCTTGTGTGTTGTTGATCAACGATGTCCTGGAGGCACCCTAAACAATGGATGCCATTGTCATTGCTCTTGCTTGTTAAGACCCTGTTGCTGTGAGCACTCACTGTGTATCTCCAGCACAGAGAAGTTAAATTCAGTCTGTCTGGGAAACTTTCTTCCTGTTTGTTCATTTGTAGAGTACCAGAGGGTGCTATGCAGGTTCTTTTGGGAAAAATAACATCCGTGGTCTTATGCAGCACTTGACACTGTATGAGACACGGCTGACTTCCTACTTTCCAGTAATATGAACCTACTAGTTGCAAAAGTGATGTCGAGGCTGTGGGGATAACCAGTTGCTTTCTGATTGGGTTAAAGACTTGCTGCATTGGAGGGATTTCATGCCTGGTACTTAAACCTAGTCAAAGGCCCATGAGTAGGGAAAGCAGAGCCTAAAAATGAACCTGCTGTTGTTGTTTTGTTGAGTGGTAAATGCAGTGAAACTGCATTCTCACTTTTTTTGTTGCTCTCATCTTTTGTCGGAGTCATTTTTGTATTGGATGGTTAATGCAGAGACTTATAATGGGGCAAAGTGCTGAGTATAAATACCTCTGCACTGTCCAGCTATGGATAGGTCACTTCTATCAACCTCCCACCATCCAGGACTCAAACCTTCCTAAGAGAGGGTGTAGAAATAACATAAGAGCCGAAGGACAGGAAGAAAACGGTGAACTGTTGGCCTCTAGACATGATCTGGCTGTAGTTTCCATCATCTCACACAAGCTGTGATTGCCTGTAAATAGCCTGAAGACAATCAAGCCAGTCCATATTCCAGAGTAGATTGTGGAGGACCCTTCTGAGTTTTCACCTGTATTGGAGGATTCATTTTGTTTGATGACTGCCTGAGGAGGGATATGCACTCTCCTTTGGATATGTAGCAACTTGAGGGTTGACCATGTTCTAGTGGATGACCACATACCCATGTACATATGGGCAACACTAACTGAATTTATAAGGTATGTTAACTACTGTGCTATTGCTGTGGGGAGACACTGTGACCAGGGCAACTCATAAAAAAAAAATATTTAGTTGGGAGATTGCTTACAGATTCAAAGGGTGAATTCTTTGACCATCATGGTGGTATGCAGGTAGGAGGCAGGTATGCACGTAGGCTGGCAGGTAGGAAAGCAGGCATGCCCTTGGAGTAATAGTTGAAAGCCTGTATCTGACCGGGAGCAGCAGGCAGGTAGAACATGAGACTGGGTCTCGTGGAGGCTTTTGATAGCACCCTTAGGAACACACATACTACATCAGGGGCATGCCCCATCCAATATGACCTAATTCTTCTCAAACAGTTCCACCAAGCACTAAACCTATGGGGACTGTTCTCACTCAGGACACAACAGATTGTTATTAGTAGCAAATAAAATAGGAAGTGAACATGAAGCTGAGAGGCAGATGGAATAGGGTTACTCAGGGGAATTGGAGAAATGTGTTAAAAAAGAAAAGACATCTTCTCAGCTGATCATTTCTAAGAAGAATCCAGAAATAATAAGTAGACTGCTCAACATGTTGGTATAGAGTATAGATTATAAAGCCAATTGAGTGGTTGGGTTTTATTCTTTTAACCTAGAATGCAGTATTTTACAATCTGTAGTGTTTTCACATATTTTCCTGTACTTCCAGAAGCATGTATAATAAACTTAATTATGAATTTGTAGAATGGAAATTTTGGGGAAATAATAAATAGAACAACTTACTTGCTTTTCCATTTGTGTGTGTGTGTGTGTGTGTGTATGTTTGCTTCTCTATGATCACTAGGGTGAATTTTGGTTCACATGAATGTGTGTGTGTATGTGAGTGTCTGAGGTAGATGTCTGGAATCATTCTCCATCACTCTTCCATCTTATTGAGCTTTCATCTTTAACTTCCTTGACAAGCATGTTAACCACTGCACTATTTCCCCAGACTCAGATTATATTCTATCATTCTCATATTGTAATGTGCTTTGCCTGCTTGCTTTTTTGATTATTGTTGAACAATGAAACTACAAAATAAGGAGAATATTAGAGTTAAACTTTAGTATTCATCAGTTTTGATTTCTTTTCTTGTATCTTCAGGAAGTTATCACCAAAAAACTACAGAGTTTAGAAAAATCATAGCACCTGGATAAGCTCTATGACTCTCAGGGTTCTCTGAATTTTGTACTCATGTATGATCAGCATTTTATCCCATCTTTAATATATTTCATTATAATTGCTTGTATATTAATTGAGAGTACTAGTTATTTGTGATACCATTAAAATGTATCTTCCACGGGAACACGATAAGTTAGTGATGTACTGAGGGAACTAAATTTTTGTTTACAAATTTCTTGAAGCACCTTGAATGTGGTATTTTTTAAAGGAAAATTAAGTGTTAGGAAATATTTTTCATACATTAATTTATTCTCTTTAGAAATTTTGGGTAGATTTAGGGAAGGCAACATGATTTATTAACATGACCTCCTTATTTAGTGATTCTTACTAACTGACCCTGTTTGAGCCCCAGATAATTTTGGGGGAAATACCAGGAGAGATTTAGATAATGTCTTTGGTTTAGTTTTTTTTTTTATTAGGTTTTCAGTTAAGAAAATAAAATAATGGGTTCCATTATAGCATTTCACTCATACTTTATTTTTGGTTGTAACTCTTCAACTTCCCCTCTCCCTATCATCTCCCTCCTCTAGCTTCTTCCTCCTTCCCACTAACACCCTTTTTCTTTACAGTCACTTGAATTCTTTTACAGTCTCCTTCACAGCTTAGGACATCTTGTCCACTCTAATGGTACCCCTTCTAGTTTGACTTCTTAAGTTCTATACAAATTTAACAAGAGGTCACAGTTAATCTTTAAAATTATACTGGTCTATTATCTGGATACAGATTAAGGTAGCTGAGGACTCAGCCCTCCCTAGGGTGATCCATTCTTTATTTTGTAAAAGAGTTTTTCTATGGGTTTTTCATTAGCTAATGTTTACTTGAGAAAAATGTTAAGTCCCCATGTTAGACCTTTGTTGCAAGTGCTCTTTAGTGCATTCCCCTCACCCCAGCCCTGCCTCTTTTAAATGGCACAAGCTGTCAGGGACTAGCAGTTCAATTGTTTGATTGACAGCTGTCAGAGCCTTAGTCATAGCCCAAGGGGAGTGTAACCTAGCAACCCTACCCCAGGTTGACAGAAATGGAAAGAAGATTGGGAATTGTCTCCAGGGTCCTGGAATTTGGTGAGATTGTGAGTGACATTGTTGCCACTCTTGAAATTCAGTCATAAAATGTGGCCTCCATGATGGCAGAGCTGACATTTGTATGGAATCATAAGACTGTCAATAAAGCATTACCTCCTCCAACATCTGCAGAATGGCCATCAGGAAAGTGATGTTGTGGGTGGTTAAATGCCTCCTTCCTCTTCAGGAGTGAAGGCTGTCACTGCATTTGTAGGTTCTGTACCAGAGCTAACGATTTAACAGCTGCCCATTGTGCTTTAGACCTGACTGCGTGTGATACCCTGCTGTTAACTTTAGGAAACATCTTTAACTGCCACAGACTCCCACAAAATCCTGCCCACAAACACTAGAGATGCCAAAATTTATCCTGAAAATATCCTCAATCAGATTGAGGCGGAGCGCTTCTACAGTCTGTGACATTTAAACAGCCTGAGAAGCAAGCCTGTGCAAACTGGTATGGCTGTGATAAAGGACCGTGGCTCTCAGGTAGGAAACAATGGGCACATGGGAGTGACTTCATAAGCAAACCTCTGGTCACTTTCAACATTCATCACAGAAGTCGTCCCTCACCTGGGATGCAATGAAGGTCCCAGGCCCCAGTAAAGCTTTATTAAGGTGGTTGCAAAGGATTGCAGACTGCTGAGCTATTAAATGGAAAAAGGAGGAAAATATGAGACCATGCAAAGTTAAACATTGTGGAGAACTGGAATTGGAAAATGCCTGCAGATCCTGGTTGCTGAAAGACTTGTAGAGATCAAACGAGAACTGTTAACTTTAACTAGTGAGGAGCCATTGAGGATGGCTAGCAGCTGAGCTATGTCACTATGATGAAAATTACCATCAGCAATTAACTGTTAACTAAGAACCATCAGTGTGATGGTTAATCTTCACTGTAAATCTGATTGGATTTGCTATCAATTAGGAGAATGGTATGACATACCTCTTGTATGTCCAAGGATATTTCTTCAGAGGATTAATTGGAGGAAGGATACCAGGCCTGCATGTAGATGGCACCATCCCAAAGGCTGAAGGGCTCTGTAGAATAAAGAGGGAAGGACAAAGCCAGCACCGAGAGCTGATATACACTCTTTTCTGACTTCTGCTATGACATGCTCTATACTGCTTACCATAGCTTCCTTGCCATGATTTAGAGAGCCCTTTAATACCATGAGTACAAACGAGTCTCTACTTTCTATTGTTTGGTTTGTATTTTTGTTTTGTTTTGTTTCCTGTCAGGTCACATGAAGACAAGAGCAGTCAAGTCTCAGAGTTGCTAACAGAGAGGGAATTGCATCCTTCCAGTGACATCTGGAAGGATGGAGCCTAAGAAACATCAGCTTACTGTAAACACAGCCAAGGAAGAGATTATAAAATGTCAACCAGATAAAGAAACTCAGTCTTCAGGACAGGAAAGTAACAGTAAAAAAACATGTGGGAATCTTGGTGAAAACACAGCTCCTCAGGACACTGACAGAGCATTCACTCCACCACTCCAAAGCCAGTGCTGTGAGGACTTGAGCTACTTAAATCCAAGTCTCAAAATGTAGAGTCAACTCACCTCTTACCTGGCTACATTGTGATCCATGAATTTTGAAATATGGGATCATTTTATTTGACTAACAGTCTCATAGATTAGATTATAGGACATTTTGTTGGTTATTCATAGTATGAACAAGTATAAAAATGGAAGAAGTACTATATAAAAGAAATCATTTGTCTCAGGAGCTTTTAAAAGGTCCTTCCAGCACACATTTATATTGGAAGTTCCTTTTTTCTTATTCATAAATGCCAGAACCCCCAAAATCACACCTAGTATTATTCCAGAACAATACTAAAAGAAGATTATGTTCCATTTTTATTTAAACATGGTTGTGGCAAACTCCAAAATATAGAAAACTTGTATGCTAGATATTTGTGATAGAAAAGTATTTATAAAGAAAATTTATTGTGAGTGATATGCAATATTTTTATATTTTAGACAATGCTGAAGTGCAGCACATCTGGAGAAAGGTGCAAAATCAGACAGGTACATTTTTATTAATAGTTGTTGTCTGTCTATGTGTGTGCAGAAATGCTTGCACTTGTGGGCTCGTGAAAATGGAAGTCAGAGGTGAGCTTTAGATGTCATCCATCCAGTGCTGTGGACTTTGCTTTTGAGACAGGTTCTCTCACAAGCCTGTAGCTCCCCGATAGGATACGTTGTGTGGCCAGGGAGGCTGGGTAACCTGCAGGTCTCTTCCCTTCCAGTATGCCTATACCTGGCCTTTTTCCTTAGTTATTACATTTTTATTACTTAAAATAATTCTTAAATTTAAATAATTTTTGATCATATTCTTAAACTCCCATGTGTCCTTTCAGATCCTCTAAAGAACGAACAAACAACCATTGACTAGAAACTGAAGTATATATAAAAAGAGTCAGTGTTTTCCTTGTACGCACAACAACCAGATCACTCCTTGACTCAACCTCAGTTTTACCATCTCCTATTGCAAGGCTTTCTGTTCAGCTTGGATGTGTAGACCTTTTGGAATAAGAATCATCTTTCAATAATGCAGATCCAGTTTTAACATTGAAGTAGGGATGCTTTTAGGACTCACAAAGAACAGAACAACAGAAGCAGCAGGAGTGGCATTTCCCTTAGTTTCCTTGTCTGATATTGCAATAAAATGAAATACCCTAATGAGTCAAGTGAAGAGAGGAGAATGCATTTTGGCTTGCAATTCAATGGCGTTATTTGTCATGGTAGGAAAGTCAAGGCATCAAGCTTTCAAACAGAAAATGATGAATGCTAGTGCTCAGCTCACTTTCTCCATTTTACACACAGATCCCTGCTCAGGGAATGGTCCTGCCCATGGTTAAGAGTTTCCTGGTTTGATTAGCCTAATCAAGATCATCCCCTACAGTTGTCCTCAGAGGCTAACTCATCTTAGTCTAGATAATCCCTCATATATTCTCCTGGAAGATTATCTACTAGATAATTTGAGATTCTAGCAAGATGACTATTCAGAAAAACTATCAAAACTTGTACAAATTAGAACATTAATTTTTATGGTGGATTCCAAGAATGGAATTTGAACTGCAAATCTCTGCCAAAATGTCCTCAGCATGAAAATTTTGTCTTGCTGAGAGGTTTAATGGTGTAGGAGGTCCTTCTGTATTTGTGTTGCTTTCATTGGTTAAATAAAGAAATTGCCTTGGCCTTTTGATAGGGCAGAACTTAGATAGGCGGGGAGGACAGAACTGAAATCTGGGAGGCAGTGTGGCAGACACCATGAAGCTCCTGCCCAGGAATGACGCTGGTTAGAATCTTTCCTGGTAAGCCACGACCTCGTGGTGCTACACAGATTATTAGAAATGGGTTAGATCAAGATGTGAGAGTTGGCCAAGAAGAGGTTAGCTATAATGGGCCAGGCAGTAATTTAATTAATACAGTTTTGGTGTGGTTATTTTGGGGGTTATGCTAGCCAGGCAATCAGGAGTCAGGAGGCAGGATGCGGCCTGCTCACCTCATACTATAGTCTAATCCTCATGATCTTACAGAAACAAAATTATCACTAACACAAGCATGTTATGCATGAGTTAGCAAACGGTGGAGTTGTTGCTGAAATATCCACCCCATGGAGTAGCTGGTGACATACACCCACTCGTGTTTAGCAACACAGATCTTTGCCATTGGATTTAGTCTTTAAGCTTCTCAAGCATATTATTTTTATTTTTATTGTAACTTAATTACATTTTCCCTTCCCTTTCCTCCCTTCAAACCTTCCCATATACTCCTCCCTGCTCTCATTCATATTCATGGCCTTTTTCCCTAATTTATATTTCATGAATATGTGTGTTAATTTCAGGGCTGACACCAGACAATCAGTTCATGTGCTCTGCCCCAGGGAGGGCCGCCTCTTCCACGCTCAGCTTTACTCCATTGCCTGTAGTTCTTTGTGTATGGTTGAGGCCTCATGGGCTTTTTCTTGTCCGGTTTGTCATGTGCATTAGAGTCATGTTCATCCCATATTTGGGCATTTGAAAAGAGATTTGTTTATTTTAGGTGTATACATTTTTTCTTCCATGTGTGCATGTGCACTACATGCTTGTTTGATGCCCATCGAGGCAGAAGACAGTCAGGATTACTGGAAATACAGATAGTTTGTGAGCTGCTATGTGGAAATGTTGGGTTCTCTGGGAAAGCCATCTCTTCAGCCCCTGCTGAAGCATTTTCAATAAGTATTTGAATTATAGATTGCCAGTATTGTCCACAAGACATTTTAATCAAGTGTAATTATGTATAATTATACAGTTATTTAGCAAAAATTATTTATTAGCATAATATAGTACCATCAGTCATATCTCAGAAGAGCTTATACATTAGGATATTTAAACAAATAAGGGCACAGTATTTGAAATACAGTCTTGCTATTTATTTGAAAATTATTTGTTGAAAATGAAATTAGCATTGACCTCTTGCAGAGTTTTGACTGCATGTAACTCTTGTGCAATTCAAAGTGTTGACTGGTGTTGATAATTCACTTTTCTCTTGTATGTGAATAGAAAGCATGCAATGCACATATGTATCTCATTCAAAAATTTCCAAAAGGTTGGGTGACATTTTTTTCTTTAACACATTGGCCATTAAGGACACATTAAGAACAAAATTTTCTTAAAGAAAACTGCTTTGAATGTAAAGAACCTCACTAGGGACGGATGACTCCCGGCTTTGTCAGTGAAGGACCTCTGGGAACCTGAGATGTCGGCGTGGGGTTTTTCATTGTAACTTTTCCAGAAACATATTAGCTAAAGTCAGAGCGTATCAACACTCTCCATGACTCACCAGTGTTCCCCAATTCGTGAATTGCCAGTGTTCCCATGGGACTGGGATTAAGTTACTCAGTTTTATAGAGCAGAGGAAGTTTGAAGTGGTGTATTTTGTTATGGCTGTTTCTGGTTTTTCTTTTCCAGTTAACTATAGCACACTGTGATAGAACGCTTCCTAGCAAATTTCCCAAGTGCAACAATTACTTATGAAGGGGAGAAAATGTATACTAAATCCCACTTTAGTATGTCCAGGCTTGTGAACACTGTGCCAAATAGAGGTAAAATCATTTCCAGATAAACTGACCATCTAGGAGAAAAATCTCACACATTTAATGCAACTGGAGACAATTTGGGAAGAAGTGGTGAAAGTAAAGGCTGATTATTTAAGCAGACACGCTGTCCTATAAGCTTAAACTCAGGGAAGCTGCCCACTAGCATATTTAAAGGCTGAGTGTTCTGTTTAACTGTGTTTGAGTACAACTGTACATCTGGGGAATGAGTTATAAATTGGAAAGTCTTCCCGAGCTTGAGAATACAGACAAAGCTGTTCCAGAATTATTTTTGGTTGGTGTCAACATCTAAAAAAAAAATCTTCTTAGATTAGTTAGTGGGGATTTTCAATGTCTCTGAAACAGCCAGATAAAAATCATGCTGGTTTGCACACTTTGTTTGGTTTTCTAAATCTGGAGAATAAAACAGAGCAACAATTTATGCACTCAATTACCAAATAACTTAAAGTACCCTTTGCTTTTACTTGCTTGCAAACGTTACTTGTTATGTAGCTAAGCAAACAAGAAAATTGTGTGGAGTTTTTAATAACTGTTCTGAAGACGTGCATGAATCACAATGAAATAAGGACCTGGTAAGATACTTGACTCCAAGTTTCTTGCTTTGTTGACAAGAGTTAAACACTGGGATATTATCTTTATTATTTGGAGGTGATATATTTATTTGTCAACATATTCAATTTAATTTTCTCAAATAGTATAAATTGACTCTGCAAGGAATGCAAAAGTGTACATAATAAAATCTTGAATTAAAAAAAAACGCTTCGTAGTTGCAATAGTGAGGGCTTTCTGATAGGAAAATATTTACATTTTCGATATCAATATCTGTACCTACGGTGAAGCCTTATGATACTGGACTCTTTCTAGCTTGGAAAATACCATGTTTTTTCTTTGTGCATTTACTTCCAACATTATTCCTCCCTCTTCTTTTCCTCTCCTTATCTTATTTCTCCTTACTATTTCTAACCTTTTCTTCTCCATCCTTCTTCTTGTTTCTCTTTATTGTCTGCATAGCACAAGATGACCTTCTCTTCATTGTGCTCTCCCTGTCTCTGCCTCCTAGTTGCTGGGATTATAGGCCCAAGTCAACATCTTGACACTTTTATGTGAGTTTGTAAGTATATACTTTGTTTTCCTCCCCAAATGGACTTCTAATACATTTTTAGTAAGAGTATTCTAATATTTGTATGACACCAAATTGTAAAATTTTTATTTCTTTTTACTTAATGTAACTTAGAAATACCTGTTGTATCAGGAACAAAGAAGGCAATGGTACAGCATTGAAATCAAGGCTCTTTTTAAAATTAATTTTGGAGGAAATTTTGTTGATACAAAATTGATATCTAATTTTTAAAACCATATAATTTATTATTTCCAAAAATATAGTTAACTTAGAATTGTACAGGTTGCTGAAAGAATAATAACTCCTAACTTTAAAACTATTCATGTATTTCAGCTTGATATATAATGAAGATATTTTAGTTTATAATAGAATGATTTAAACCTCTCTCTATCTATCTATCTATACCTATATCTATATATATATACACATAAATACACTGTTCTTGCAAAGATATAAAAATGTATAAGAGAAAGTGAGGGATATAAAATACTTTTTGAGACTATAAAAATAGTTTGAAAGTTTTGTAAACTTCCAGGACACAATTAAAACATAAATAGAACCAGATAGTATAGTGCATTTTTAAATTACATCTGCCAACACATTTAAAAAATTAATCAAGATTTTCAAATGAAGCTCTGATTTCTGTTGAGAATTATGTCTGGTGTATCATTAAATATTAAAAATTAGCCATGATTTAGTGCTTAGAGTTTAGGTTGTTTTTAAATTTTAGCTTTACATTCATATTTTGATGTTCAATATTTCATTTTATCCATCTTATTATCTATTTTGTCAAAGTCCTTAATGACCCGTATACATTTTTTGTGTAGCTTTTGGTGACGAGAACTTCCTACCTCCCGCATTGTGTTTACAGTGAGGGTAGGCTGTGTGTCCCTCAGTAGATAATCAGAATATCCCTGCTTAATGGAGTTTAGTCTATACTTGCTTCCTGTAAACAAAGATGAGGGAAGAACACTCCTTATGCTGCAATACTGTCTAGTACGTAATGTTTGCTTTTTGTGAACTTAGCAGGTTTTTCAAGTTAATTCCTATGTGGTAAGATAAGTTTTAAATATTCTTTATGAATGATAGCTCATTGTTGCATAGGATAAAATTTTAAATTTGAATTCTTTTTCCTTTAATTTTTTGTTTTTTTTTTGTTTCTTTCTCTCTCAATCACACACACACATGCACACACACAAATATACGCACACATGCATATGCACACGCAGAATAGTTTGGGAAAATAGAAAAGGTGTGTTAGTCTATAAACATAAAAGCTACCAATAGCATATTTATCATCATCAGCATCTCCGTCTATATTAAATATTAATGCAGGCAATCTGATTGGGCAATATTTCTAGATGTTGTGGGTGTAACACTAGGAATTACAATGACAATGCTTCGAGCATGCTTATATTTAACTTCAATAGGACTTTCATTATGTGAACTAGAATGTTTTAAGGCTCACCTAACCCTAGAGGTGGCCTCTGAGTTGTTTGGTCCCCTGCACAGTGTTCTTCAGAGACAGAAAATGGGAGATGATGTGTGATTCCCCTATGAATGCTATGAATATATTTTATTACCATTGTTTAATAAAGAAACCACTTTGACCTACAGCAGGTCAGAATATATCCAGGCTGAAAGAAATATATATATATATATATATATATATATATATATATATATAGAGAGAGAGAGAGAGAGAGAGTAGATTTAGTTAAAGAGACACCATGTAACTTCCATAGGAGATGGACTCTGGAGCCTTACCAGTAGGCCACAGCCTCATATTAATATATAGATTAATAGAAATGGGTTAATTTAAGATGTAAGAGCTAGCTAGGAATATGCCTAAGCTATTGTTCAAACAGCGTTGTAATTAAAATTGTTTCTTTGTGATTATATGGGTGTAGGTAGCCAGGAAACAAATGAGCAGCTTCCATCTACAATTTATGATATGTTTATAGAATAATATGCATATTAATATATACTATATAAATAATAATATGTATTTTATACTAATTTTTGGCTCACTTTTTTCCATTCTTCTGCCAAACCCATACACAGTAAAGACTTAGAAGATAGTACTGCTTACATTTTTTTCAGCTTTGAAAAGCAAATTTTAAAAATGTAAAAGCCTATAGCCAATTGATATCATTAGTTTTCATGTAGAGATTGCACTAATCCAGTTCAATAGCTGTTGTTTAATAGTACAGAGAGAAGAATAATAATTTAAAATTTCAAATGTTAGTAGAAAATACAGCATTATATCTAATTTTGAATGTCTCTACTACAAGGCAAATTAAGGGGGATCTTGAATCTTTGAAGGACAGTCAGGCATGCAATATCTATAGCCTGACTAACTAAATCACATCACCAACATTGTGTTTATTAAATTCAAACATGAGAAATAAGATATGATATTATAAAGCAACAGAATATTTCTTCTAACTTCTTTTGCAAGACAGAATAAAACCAAAAAGTATGCTTTTGGAAAGTTTTTGTGAAATTAAAATGTCTCTGAAGACACTCAGCATTTACTCTTACCTTCTTGTGGAACTTTGGTATTATAAAACTGACAGATTCTGTCGTATTCTCTACTATTAAAAAGATATTCTGTAGGCCGGGCAGTGGTGGTGGGCACACCTTTAATCCCAGCACTCGGGAGGAAGAGGCAGGCAGTTCTTTGTGAGTTCAAGACCAGCCTGGTCTACAAGAGCTAGTTCCAGCATTGGCTTCAAAGCTGCAGAGAAACCCTGTCTCTAAAAACAAACAAACAAACAAAAAATTCTGAAGCTCTGGTGATGTGGGAGTGGTCTCCTGTATTTTGTATTACTCTCATTGGTTGAATAAAGACTCTGTCTGTCTTGTAAGATAGGTCAGCCCTTAGGTGGGCGGAGTAGACAGAATGGAAGTTCTGGGAAGAGAGAAGGAAGTGAGCCAGTCACCATGAGGTTCCTGTTGCAGATGGATGCAGGTTAGACCTTTCCGGTAAGTCACCACGTGGTGGCTTACAGACTTTTATAATGGGTTAGTTTATGAGGTGAGGGCTAGCCAAGAAGAGGCTGGTGATGATGGGCCAGGCAGAGTTTGAATGAATGCCATTCTCATGTGGTTATTTTGGGTGCAGGCGGCCAGCGGGCGGGCCAGCGGCTGGCGGCTGGGGAACATAACCCACACCTCTACCATAATTACAACACTCTGGGAAGAAGATGGGGCCCAGATAAGCAGCACCTTCCTATGTGTCTGCAGATCAGAAAGCAAACATGAGTCAGGATTCCAAAAAGAATTGAGAAACAAGGACAGGCCATGGTGGGTTGAGGAATCAGTAGACTGGGACATTTTATCATATATAGAAGCAGTGAATGTGGTATTGACAAGGGAACCAGCAGAGGCACTAGAACATTTAACTGTTGGAAGAAGAGGTCCCCAACATCACACTCGAAATTTGTAAACCAGAGAAAAAGAAAAATCTCAGGAGCCAAGACACAAAACTGGAAACAGGAAGCAGCTTCTGGGAGTTCCCAGTATGGGCCACTCCATGTCAGTATCTGTCACCAAGGCTGGAGGGAGCAGAACCAGAGAGAAACCCTTCCCTAAAACAACTCTGGCTTCAGGGAGCAGCCAGAGAAAAAGACTGCTAGACCAGGCCTGGTCTCCAAATTCCAAAGCTTCTCCGTACCACTATGAGCTTGGGAACCATGCAATCGCAGAACTGCAAGAAAACGCCCTGTAAAGAGACCAGAACTTATGCTTAGGGGATCAACAGAACCACGTGAATGTATTGTATGAACTGGCCTGAACTGTTGCATACTGAAATTATTGAGGCTAAGCCTCAGCAGAAAGTGACGGACAACATGAACGCTATTAAGTGAGGCACGTCTGACAAGATAAATAAATAAAAGTACTGGCAGATTCACATGACGGCCTCCAACATTGATACTGAATAGGGGACAGGGCAATGAGCCCCCCCCCCTACACACACACACAGAAGAAAGCAGTGCTTGTGCACGCGCACTTTGTGTGTCTGGAGGGAGCCATTTAGAGAGGCTCTTCATAGTGAAGTCCAAGAAACTTTACCGGGTGCCTCACCCTTGCTGATACCTCAGAGGCTATACACAAGTTACTTGATTGGTCTCCATGGAGACACTGCCTATCCACTAAGCCAGTCTAGCAGGTTTTATCCCAAGACACAGAAGTCTATCCTCAGCTGTTTATTAGACATTTTAGTGAGGGGAGGAATCCGTATCTACGCCAGCAAGGAAAAAAATAGGGGACTGATACTGTGTTTTCACTTTGGCTTTTCATTTTTTATAGATCTTTGTACATAAATATTCCTACTTGTTTCCTTTTATTTTTTATATTGCTTAGTGAGGTTTAATTTATAATTGTTCCTCCAGATTTGGCACCATTTTCTATTGTTTTTAACCAACAACTCCTAAGCTTTTCCTTTCATTCCTACCTCATTTTATCTTTGTTTCATCCCCTGTACCCTTCATGTTTTACCTTTCACTCTTTGCTTTAATAATCTTGAAATGTCTTCTAACCCAGTGTCCCGACTCTCCATCTCTATTTGCTCCCCCTTTTCCACTTTTGCTTATTCTGACTTCTATTCCTTCCTAGTGATTCGTATCATATCTCTCTACACAATATATGGTCTTTATTCCTCTCACCCTTACAGTGACTGGGTTTGCAATGGTGATTTGTTTGGGGTATAAAGAGTGGCTGATATATCCATCAGTTGTGGTTGCTACTGCAGTTGCATTGTTCTCTTGGACCAAACATAGGGATTGGCCCTCTTGTGTCCAAAAGATACTACCCACAGCAATTCTTCCCTAATTTGTGTTCACAAACTTCCACAAATTTTTAAACCTTAAAATTTATTTCATTCATATCATCTCTGTTCCCTGCATACAAGGACTTAGAGTTTTGCTACTAAATTATGTCTCTAGTCCTATGAGGACTGGGAATATGACAGCTCAGACAAGCTAGGAATACTTGACCATTGCAAATTTCCAAATAAAAATATGATGGTTAAGAAATTCTGGCAATAATTTAACCACAGATGTTTGAGTACCAACAGAGAAACAAAAGAAACATGAAAAATCAAAGCAAAAGTTCTCCAAAAAATGATCAAGACCATAATAATAAGTTTTAATAACGTGAATTAGCTGACATCATAAATTAAAAAAACTATGCAAGAATGTTTGCAGAAATAAAAAGGACACAAAACACTGAGCTAACCAAAAGACAATATAAGCAAAGAGCTAAATGGAATGAGTACAGGATTTGATAGAAGAATTTGACAGAGAAATATTGAAAAATATGCAAATTGAGATTATAGAAATAAAAAGCTATTAGGTCACATAAAAATGTTAGGCAGCTTCACCACTGAAATGAATCAAGTAGAAGATAGAATATAAGACTTGAAGACAAGATAGATGAATCATTACATTCAGACAACAACAAATATGCAATAAGGCAATACAAATAAACATAGCACACAAGACGTATGGGCCAGCATAAAAAAAGCAAATTTATGAAACATTAAAATAAATTAAGAATAACTCCAATTTCCAAAATCTATAGAGAAAGTTGACACAGAAACAGATATGTACCCCAGCAGGATGCAATAGAAGACCCTGTAGACAGAGATTGGCTACCCAGACCTGAATAATCACCAAGAAACTATATTAATTACAACAATGTTTGGCAAATATCTTAGGCATACTCCTAGCTAACTCTTACATCTTAAATTAACTCATTTCTATTCATCTATATATATAGGGCTGTGGCCTACTGGTAAGTTCCCGCATCTTTCTCCTTCAGCAGCTACATGGCATCTCTGACTCTGCCTGCTCTTTCTGTACATCGTTGTTCAGATTTCTTGCCTGACTTTGCTCTACTAAGTCACTGGCCAAAACAACTTTATTTATTAACCAATAAAAGCATCACATATACAGAATGATATCCCACATCAAGACCCAAAACTAAACCATATAAGCTATAGTCATCTTCTTTTTGGACAATTATACTGTTATTCAATTATAATTATATATTATATATAATTATATAATGTACAATTATATATTATATACAGTATATATTATATATTATTATATATTATATATAATATATTATATATTAAATTTAATATATATAAGCCGGGTGGTGGTGGCGCACGCCTTTAATCCCAGCACTTGGGAGGCAGAGGCAGGCGGATCTTTGTGAGTTCGAGACCAGCCTGGTCTACAAGAGCTAGCTCCAGCGCAGGCTCCAAAGCCACAGAGAAACCCTGTCTCAAAAAACAAAAAACAAAAAAAATTTAATATATATAGTATATATGATTATATACAAATGTACAATTACATAGTTAAACAAACACAAACATTATACATTAGGTAAAAGTCACTTTAGATAAAAGTGATTTAACCTGCTATCTACTTATAGAAGAATGGCTCTATACTCTTATATCTCACTCTGTAAAAACATCCTTTAAAAAGGGTCAATGCCAGGTATAGTGACAAATACCTTCAATTCCAGAACTGAGTCGGCAGAGGCAGGAGAATCTCTGTCTGTGTGTTCAAGGCTAATCTTTTCTACATAATAAATTGCAAGACTACATAGAGAGACCTTGCTGCAAGCAACAATCAGCCAACGAAGCAACAACAGCAAAAATGAATGAAAAACTTATATAAGACCTAAAATTCCAAAATAATTAGAGGAAATCATATGGAAAAACAGTTCCAGATTTACATATCAATAAGGACTTTCTGAAAATTATTACAGTATCTGATGAAATAAAACCAAATGCAACCACATAAATTAAAGGGATTCTTAGTGCCAAAGGAAGTAATTTGGTAAAGGGAAGACATACAGAATGGGAGAAAAGTATTCTCTAACTATACATCACACAAAGATTAGTATACTGAATATATAAAGAACTAAGCTGGACTAGCCAAACAATAAATGGGCCAATAAAATTAGTAGTTCTCTAAGTGGCTCAGAGGGATGAGTGATGAGTTCCTTAAGAAGTTTAGTTTGCCATAGAATGAAGGTATGATGTCTCTGCACACATCACAATAAATGATCAAATTGTATTACATCTATAGACATATGTTTTTTAAATTCAACCAAAGTGTATTTCTTAGATAAAAACATGAATAAATTCACTGTACAGAAAAACTTCCAAATATTGCTTCATTGTATCAAATCAAAGTGTATATATAAAAACATAACAGACTAAGGCATGATTTATAAATTACTTCTGTTGTGACTATGAAGTTGATCTCTATTATATGTTTGTAAGCCACTGCTACATTTATCAAAAAAAGAGAAGTCATGCAGGCACTCTGGGCAGAGTCTGTTGAGAGTTCTTGCCCACTTGCTTTGAAACATTGCATTGTTAATAGGAACATTGATGTGACAGATTCTGGAAGGAATACATGGTGAAATAAATCTAATGAAGTAAGGAAATGTAACTTTAATAAAAAATTGAAATCACAGCAATTTATAGATTCTGGCCAACAATGTTCTCTCTTTAAAAAGGTACACCACTTACGGTCCATGTGTGCAGTCCATTTGAGTGCTCTCAAGTTATTTGAAAAGTCTCAAGACAACACTGAATCCATTTAAACACATGTGTTGCTGCTAACGTCTTTTGGGAAAGCAGCTCTAGTAATTTACCTTGTGGTCATGAGGAGTAAAGTCAGCTTAAATCGCACTCCTGAACAGATATATGACAAAGACAAGAAAACTGAACGTCCTTGGCTTCTTGCTCCAGCAAACAGCAGGAAATGACTAGTTCAAGACATGTGGGCAGATGGAATATTCCACTATAATTCTCAGATGAAATCAAGAAATACTGCACAGGATACAGGGGATGTTGTTCGTTTAAAACTGCTCTGACCACCAATACCTCAGTATGTTGTTTCTACAAGCGTTGCTTTCTTATAATTCATTAAAAACACATGCCTTCCATTTGTCTAACTATTTTTGGCCTGACATTCAAATGCCATACTTTCTAAAATGATGTCTTATAAAGTAAATATACTGATTTTTGGTTTTTCAAACTTCAATGATAGAAACCTAACTTTAAAATTGCTACTTTTCTGTAGAAAACTATTTGCTTCGTAAATCATTGATGGATGGTGTTTCACTTAAAACTTGCTAAGCATCTTGCAGCTTAGCATCACCTAACAACTTTGGTGACATTTTTGTATGTTTGTTTGCTTTGTACTTTGAGACAGTGTTTCTCTGTGTATTCCTGGATGTCCTGGAACCCCCTCCATAGACCAGGCTGGCTTCAGACTCAGAGATCCCCCTGCATCTGCTTCCTGAGTGCTGGCTTTATAGGTGTGCGCCACCACCACCCGGTCACCTTCAGCGATTTTGAAGTGAGGCAATTGTCTAAACTTAGGTTAGAGATTTAAGTAAGGTCGAGGATACAATGTTCTAATTAGCAGTTTCTTTCAGATGCCATAATTAAGGAGATGCATCTAGAAATGCATATTTTTTTTCTCTCTCCCACTTTCGTTATCTAATTTCTTGCATGTAAGTACATGTGAGGTAATGTTGCAGTTATATAAGCAATATTTTGTTTTATATAAACTTGCTTTCCAGGTGATGGTTGATAAAAAGAGAGAAGCAAATGTACAGACACATTTTAAAATTGGATTCATCTTCCCACTGTCCTATCAACGAAGCATGTTGGTGTCTTGTTAATTCATACATAGGCAAATAGAGTAATAAAGCTTCATCTTGTTTTCTGTCTGTAGTGCAAAGTCATTTAAGAACAAGATAAGGGTAGTCTTTTAACCTCTTCGTAGGCAGAAGCATGCAGAATATCAAAAGAAAGTCAAGCTGCTGTTTTCACTGGATGAGTTAAGTACAGTTAGATGTCTACTGATGGACAGTGGTAACAGGTAGAACAGACTCCATGATTCATCAACATTAGATGGTAAGAGATGGTCTATAAACCTTAGCCTGCTGGAGTCAGTTTTTCTTATTCTGTATGGGCCTAGGTATTCAATAGGTTTTTATTGTGGTTTTTTGTTTGTTTTCTTGCTTTTTGTTTTGTTTTGACTTTTTTCAAGACAGGGTTTCTCTGTGTTGTCCTCTCTGACATGGAACTGCTCTGTAGACAGGTAGGCCTTGAACTCAGAGATTTGACTTCCTTTCCCCCTCAAATGCCGGACTTAAAAGCTGTGTATTGCCATGCCCAGTTATGCTCAACAGTTCTTAAGTTTATCCTTCAGTCAAGATTTGGTTGAAACTCTTTAATTTACAGCCTCTAGAATATTTTTATATTATGATTATGAATTTTCTTCCAGGTTCCTTTCATGCCAATTTCCCAGGGAACAGGATCAGATTTTGTTTCCACCATTTCTCCTTAAGGTCTACCCTTTCCCCATTCTCTATTTCTTT
>JAQHUG010000036.1:10270682-10281523 GCA_028555095.1 Dicrostonyx torquatus
AGCAGGGGGAAGGAGGAGGGGTAGTGGGGGAGCGGGAGGGCTTGGGACAAGGGGAGTAAATGTAAATTTTTCGTTTAACAACAACAACAACAAAATAAATAAATAAAAAAGGAAGTTCAGGACTCGTTGCTTAGGGAATGGTGCTACCAATAGGAGGCAGATCTTCTCATACTACTTAATGCAGTACAGCTAGTCTCCCATAGACACACTCACAGGAAAACCTGATGGAGATGACCTTCATTGAGACTCTTCAAGATGATATAGATTGTGTCTAGTTGACTATAAAACTGACGACCACAATCTCAATGAACTTGTAGTTCATCAGTTTGATCTAACTACTGAGTACTGAGGCTTAAGGCTCTGACCCACACATCCACAGAACTATAAAAACACACACATATCACACACACACACACACACAGACACACACACACACTGGCAAAAAATAAAATATCAGGTTCAGTTTTATGGACATGCATTTTAAGAATACAAAATATTTCAGCAAAAATATTTTGTTTTCTTAAGATTTTCATAGTTTTATATCCTGGCCTTTATAAAACAGCAGAGGGTTGATCCATAAGCCAAATGCGTGCATGCAATGATCGTGATATAAAAAAATGACTTTAAATCTTGGACAATGTAAATAATGGTTTGTAAAATGTTCTTGCTCAAACACTAAGGTACTTACAAATTAAAAAGAAGCAAATGTTGCAGTAGTATCGGCAATTTGGAAGGAGAGGCAAATCAACAAATAAACCCTAAAGGAATCTTTATAAAACTATAGACCCCCTGTGGTAAGTGCTCAAGAGGAATTTGTGCTATTTTCTTGATTTGATGATTCTGTGTAATAAATGCAGAACATATTACATGTAGGACATTACTATAATCTTTGGAATTATCTGAGCTGAAAACACACCACATCGTCTATTCTGCTGGTAGGTACTGCAGGATATTTCTGGCAGGAAACAGGAAGCACTGTTTCTTATGAGAAGTCTTTTATTGAAAACGCAGGATATGTAGAATTCAATTCCATTAGTCAATTTCTATGGAGTGCAGGCCCTGCTTAGATCTTTTGTAAGGTATATGGAAGAGAAAACACTCTGAAGTATATGCACTGGTGCTAAATTTGTAATAGAGATATTCATTGTACGGAAATCAGATAAAGGTTATTGAAACCTGATGTTTGGGGGAGAGCCTTGAGGCTAGGGGGCAGTGTTCATCTTGTTTACACTACTGTAGTCACTGTGGAGGATAATGTTTGATACACAACATTGTTGTCCAAAGCAGGTGCTCTTAGGAAATAGCAACGGGGAGCTAAGGAGTTGTCTCAGTGGTTGCAGCACTGACTGCTCCCAGAGGATCTGGGTCAATTCCCAGAATGCACACAGAGACTCTCTATTGTCTGTACCTCTCGGTCTAGGAAATCTGATGTTCTTGGTATCTAGGTTGTCACTCACATAAGTGGTGCAGAGGCATACATGCAGTCAAAACACCACTGCATATAACTGAAAAAAAGAGAACACAAGAGAAGAAGTAGAATCAGAATGTATTTATTTTTCATTCTGTATTTACTTCTAGAAAAATATCATAATATTTCTCAGTGTGTTTTTCACAAACTTCACAGTATGTACCATATTCATATCACTTCAGAAATACTTCCTAATTTTCCTTAAATGGCTATTGACTCATCTGCTTTTAAGTACTTCAGAGTCAGGAGGATTACCTGAGCCTTGAATTAACAACTGATTTAAGCTGCTAATATTTCACCAGAATATAATATAAATTAATATTTAACAATATTTGGAATATTCCTTACAGTAAAATAGCAAACCCTAAACTATTCAGTTATAAAACTGTCCAGATAAAGTCTAAAATAGAGATTTAGATGCCAATGTTTTAACATATTTATTCAGTATCTATTATAGATCTTAGAATTTCAAAACATTAAACTAAACTTGAGATCTCCTAAAGCTCTGAAAAATAACTCAAAGACGGAAAAGATGAATGAGCTCAACAAAGGCCATCTTAGAAAGAAAACAATGAAGAAGACAGGCCAGGAGACTCATTAATACAAATAAAAGTCGAAGCTTAGTTCTGTAAATTTCCATTTGTTGCAGTTATAGCTGCCATCATTAAAGCACAGATATGTAATTAAGTAGATATATATATATATATATATATTAATCAATACTTTGTTTTCAAAAGCATAATTTAGATAATTGAATGAAATTTCAAATTGTTTATTTAGGTACTGGGTAAGATGACTAAGCAAAACACGTGTTCTGGGCAGGCCTGAAGATCTAAGCCTGACTACGGATCCCACAAGGTGGCAGAAGAGCATGACTCTTCCAGTCTTCCACGCAGAAGACAGGCTTGCAGCTTGGTCTCTGTCTCTGTCTCTCTGTCTTTCTCTGTCTCTCACTCTGTGAGTAGGCTCATCATACTTCTGCCTGGAGTTAACATTTTCCAATTCCCACACATTGTACATAATTATGTTGAACTCAGGAGATTTTTCAGGAACAACAGAAATATGATTTGGAGGGTGGCAAGAGCAACATAAAAGTCTGTAAATTGTTATTTTTATTGAAAGTCGACTGTGTAATTTCGAGTTAATTTAATTCTGAGTATCCTTGTGCCCTTGAATTGAAGGGAAAGGAAACTAGAAATGTATGTAGCAGAATCTCTTTGGCTATCACTCCGCAGGACATACCATGCTCCAATTGTCTAATTTCTGCCAAAATTTCATTCTTTCTCTGCCTCAGATGACAGCTATAAATGAAAGAATTAATTCTTTAAAAGAGGAGCTAACATTTGATTTATAATCATGGAGAATTAAGAAAACTCACTTGGTAATAATATATTTATCTGCTTTGCAGGCTGGCATATTGACACATAGTGAAACCCAAATATAATTGGATGCTAAATTTTATTGACACTCCAGGAGTATCACTTTGAAACTGTAATGCTTGTAATTGTTAGATCATTATAATTTGTAATTATAATTTTAAGAGAATTAATAGAGACAAAGATGACATTATTTATCAAAACCAAATAACCCTACCTATATCCACTTTTTAGTGTCAATCATACATTTCCTTGGAATGTGATACTTACCAAGACTTGAGCCAGAAATATGCTCAGATTAACTTCAAAATATGCTGAATAAGTGTGTTTTGTGGGGTCCAAGGAATTCCACCAGTAGACCGTGACAGAGCTTGGTCTTTCAAAGAGACACAGACATCATTATTTTTGTGTAAATTAAGTTTGTTTCAGCAAAGTTATTTGAGTGTAGTGTGTGTGCGTGTTTGTGTGTATGTGTGTGTGTGTGTGTAACACATGTAAGATGATATACACTATTTTGTTTTTTATATCAAAGGGAGATTTTTTAAAAATTTTTATTTTGTTAAAAGAAAAATTTACACTTCCTCCTCTTGTTGCAGGCCCTCCTGCTCCCCCACTATCCCTCCTCCCTCCCCCTGCTTCCTTAAGAGGGGGCAGGGTACCCCGCCCTGTGGGAAGCCCTAGGTCCTCCCACCTCCATCCGGGCCTAAGTAGGTGTGCATCCATATAGACTAGGTTCCCCAAAAGCCAATACATGCAGAGGAAATAGGTCCCCGTGCCATTATCATAGGCTTCTCAGTCAGTCTCCATTGGCAGCCACATTCAGAGATTCTGGTTTGGTAATATGCTCCTTCAGTCCTGGTCCAGCTGGATTTGATGAGCTCCCAATAGATCAGGCACACTGTCTCAGTTAATGGGCCAGTCCCTCTCGGTCCAGACTTCCTTGCTCATCTTCGCTCTCCTTCTGCTCTTCAACTGGACCTTGGGAACTCAGTCCTTTGTTCTGATGTAAATGTGGGTCTCTAACTCTATCTCCATCTGTCAGGCGAAATTTCTATGATGATGATCAAGATATTCATCAATGTGACTTTGGGACAAGGCTATTTAAGGCACCCTCTACTCTGCTGCCCAAATACCTAGCTGGGGACATCTCTGTGGACACCTGGGATCCCCTCTAAAGACAAGTCTCTTGCCAATCCTAAAATGACTCCCTTAATGTAGATATCTTATTCCCTTCTCCAATATCCACCCTTTCTCCATGTCCACGCTCCCCCACCCCCAAGCCCTCCCCAGTTCTTCTCTTCTCTCTTCTCCATCTCCCTCTCCCTTTTGCTCACCCCCACTCCCACCCCATTTCCACTCCCATACTTCCAAACTTTTGCCTGGCGATCTTGTTTGCTTCCGATTTCCAACAGGATCTATATTTGTTTTTCTTTGGGTTCACCTTGCTATTTGGCTTCTCTAGGCTTGTGAGCTATAAGCTTAATGTCCTTTGTTTATTGCTAGGGTCCCCTATAATTCTTTCATTTAGTGAAAAAAGCATGACATGATAATTATAGCTACATTTATCAAGATCTCATTATATCATGGGTATTACTCAAAATTTCACGTTAGTTTCATTATCTTATTGGAGCTCTGTGAAGTCTCTGAAGTGTAATATTCTATTTTCCTATTTACAGCCAAAAAATGCAGGAGGAGATGAAGTGATTTGCCATAGGCCCTTTAGTTGATAAATACATACCATATTCCATAACGGAAACTCACAAATTAACCCCTTCTTTGGGGATATATCATGACTCTGTCCACAAATTTTCTTGGTTCTTCTTGCTGCAATCCAGAGTGAAAAATAGAATCTGAGAATAAAATTACCAATGCTATTTTCATTACATTTGCTAAGTCAAAATGATGGGCTTTCCTTTACATTATAATCACATTTTTATGCAAATAGAAATTAAAATACAGATCAACACAAACATCTTATTCTTAAATTCTGTATAGCCAGCCTTTGTTTGACATACAGGATGTTTGATATGTTCTTGCTGAATAAATTAATAATGTATGTTTTGTTAATCCTGTATTTATCTACTCATTAACTAGTATGATATACAATGTTTGTTATACATTAATTCTCAGTATAGGAAAATATTATATAATATTTACTTAAGATGTAAAGGTTAATGTGTGTACACAGCTTCAAGGAATTCAAAATTAAATGTGAGTAGGAAATTATGATTTAAAATTAGAATCATTAGATGCATACCTTCTGATGTATCTCAGAACAGTGGGAAGTTTTGAGTCTAATCTTTAGATGCCACAAAGTCTTCCAGACAAGTGAATAAAAACAATATTGGAGAGAAGGCTTACTCCTAATCAATAGTGAATTTTATTAAGACGAAGTCTATTCAAAAGTGAATGAATTCTCCAACCAAATAGGAACAGTTAACCATTAACATCTTAAATACTCTATCAGCAGCTATGATAATTTAAGGCATTTCCACAGAAATATAACACTTTGGGTTGATTTTTACACAATCTAGAAAATTCTGCGATATTACATTTCCTACTACTGAACTTCTGAGTTTGAAGATGAGGCATGATTTCTCAAATAGACATATACCAAATTATTGGACTCATTAAAATAAATTTGAGTAACCTGATATACCTAGAGGAAAAGCAATGCTCAATCAAGTTGGTCATTCTTTGATATTTCAAAGAATAGCATTAGGAAGACATATTTTTATTTTTATGAAAACAAACATTTTAACTTGGTCCCTGACAGGTAAATAGTAATAAATGATGAATCATCAGCTGCCTGTTTTTTTTTCAATAGTTTGTTTTCCTTGCTCCTTTTGAGGCATCTGTACCCAGTATACATTAATGATGTATCATAAATAAGATCTACCAGGAGAGAAATGAGCAAAGCTCACTAGAGAGCATGCTGGCCTCATTTTCTCTCCTACCTAGTTAGCTTTCCCCCTTCACTATTCATCTTCTATAATTCTGAAGAGAATAATAAAATGCTGTTCTCTAATTAGGGAAGGATTTTAAAATTTGTTTTGAATTTTGTGAACTGCTGACATTTCCCTTGTACATATATAAGGCGACCGTGGCAATTGTTCAAGCTTTGAATTGACTCATTGGTGCACAAACATGCCAGAACAAAGCTAAGCAAGTTTAAAAGTCATAGCTCTGGTTTCCTGGTAATGGCTCTATTTTATTTTCAATGAAAAAAATATATTTTTCTGTAAGTCTCTCACTTGTCTTATTCTTTGTTATATTTTTGTAACAGTTAGGAAGAAATGCCACATGTTCTTATTAATATAGAAGAAAGTTGGAACTGAGGGCTGTATTTGATTTTTACTGAGCATCTAATATTTGACCAGGATTGGCTGTAGAAGGACAGGCACATAATTTTGATGATTTTAATTGCACTCAAAGGACAACATAGATAGCAAAGGCTAAATATAGATTGGACAAACATCAGTTTTATAAATGTAGTCCTAAAACCTGCTATTATGGAATATTACAGTGTGGCTTCTTCATGACTTAGAGAGCTAGAAGATGTTTGAAATGAAAATGGCAGAAAAACAGTTGTATGTCTGACATCAGGGAGAACTAAAAGCCTTTGGAATCTGTTAGTTCCTGGGATTAAAAACACAGTTTATTAGAAAGAAATATGCCCAAAGGGCACAGAAAAGGATTTCCCTGATACTGGACTGCTAAAGAATGCACCTTTGTACCTCAGTCCCTTGCTCTGATGTGGAAGAGCAGAAGGAGGGAGAAGATGAGCAAGGAAGTCAGGACCGTGAGGGACTGGTCCACCAACAGAGACAGTGTTCTCGATCTATTGGGAGCTCATCAAATCCAGCTGGACCAGGACTGAAGGAGCATATGACCCAACGAGACTCTCTGAATGTGGCTGCCAATGGGGACTGACTGAGAAGCCAATGATAATGGCACGGGGACCTATCTCTTCTGCATGTATTGGCTTTTTGGGAACCTATTCTATATGGATGCACACCTCCTTAGGCCGAGTTGGAGGGGGGAGGGCCTTGGGCTTTCCACAGGGCAGGATATCCTGCCCCATCTTAATGAAGCAGGGGGAAGGAGGAGGGGTAGTGGGGGAGCGGGAGGGCCTGGGATAAGGGGAGTAAATGTAAATTTCTCTTTTAACAAGAAAAAAAAGAAAAAAAAAAGAATGCACTTTTGTGTGGTACTGAATGAGGACCTGTGAACAAAAATTCTGCTCCGAGATTTCTAGGCTTCTGCAACTAAGGGTGGTAGACTGAGCCAAATTCATCCATTGTCTTTATGATTAAATTGGATGTAGAAGTGTGTACTAATTTGGCAGCTAAGAAGAAGATGGGAAACTTTGTCTCAAGGAATGTTGGACCCTTTTGTGATGTTTATATAACTGAATCTTAAAGATTTGAGCTGTCTGTCACTTGTGCTATGGGAGGAATCAGGTGTTCTGACCTTGTTATCTTTTCTGATAGCAAGAGAAAATTATTTGCCTCTAGGTACATTGGCAAAATGAAAAGTTAGAAAATGGGTTGGAGCTTGAAGTCAGCTGCAGAGCCTTTGAACTATAACCTGACACTCTGGGTGCCAAATCTTTAGCCTAGAGAAGTAATGATACAATAATGCAGCATAAGAATTCTTGTCATGAGATCATTTAGGCTGCAAAGTAATTATGTGTGTATAATTAACTTAGTTTCTTAAAAGTTGAGAAGAATTAAAACCCCTAAGATCTTGAGATGTATCTCAGTTTACTGATTAACGACTTTCATTCAGAAATTTTAGCTCTAATTTTAAGCCTTCTTAAAATTAAACATTTAAGGGAATTTTAGTTCTTAAAATGTTAAGAAGGTGAATGGGAAGTTGCGTGATAAAAGTGGTCCTCAACTTTCCTAATGCCGTGTGTCATTAATACCATTCATCATGAAACCCCCAACCATAAATTCATTGCATCTTCAAAACTGTAATTTTTGTAAGCATCTGATATACAATCACAAAGTATTCACAACCGACAGGTTGAGAACTGTCCACTAGTGTATCTATTTAATCAAAGATTAGAGCTGTCTGTTAGCTATTTGTCAGATTCTGAACTTTTATTTTCATATGTGGACAATCATTACCTTTCAGATTTAATGGACTGCTTTTCTGTTCTCTACAGGAATATACTCCATCACATACACATTCACCCAGCCATTCTTATTTTGGGTAAAATATTCCCATTGTGCTTAAGTGAAAACAATGTATCTATCTAGTAATGTATACTCTACCAAGGAAATGAAGAAATTTAGCACATAGTTAAAACCAAAATGCCCTGAATTTTGGGACAATTAAAAGAAAAAAAATGAATTAGAATAGGCAATTGAAAAAGTTTCTTAAGGAGAGTTAAATTGAGACTTAAAAAATAAATATGGTTGTGTGAAAAATCTGAGGGGTTTAGAATCAAATTTTGAGCAAACATACTATTTCAGTCAAATCAAATGACACAAAAATGGATGAATTCTTCCATAACCACCAGGTGGATTGAACTAGTTAGCAGCAGAAATAAAAATTAAGATATGGATCTCATAGGGAAAAATCATCGTTCTATTATTTAGTATGTAATAATTTTGTATTTAACATTTAATAAGTATGCATTTAAAATTTGTAAATAGACTGTGCAGAAGGAATTACTAGGGGAAGAAAATTTGTAAATTAAATTTGAAGAGATAGAATTTGAATTTCTCTCAATTTGATCATTATGCAATGTACACTCGTGAAGTTACAGTACTGGATCATACATGCATTTACAACTACTAAATGCCGTAGCATAGGAAGAAAGGAAGAAGAAGGGAGGAAGGAAGGAAAGAGATTCAGAATGTCATAGTTGAATCATTGAAACGAGTGCATGGAAGGGCAAACATTGCAAACTTTAGAGTCTTATTTTCTTAAGCTTTAAAGTGGAGAAATTAATATTTGTTTTTAGTGATTTCTATTTTTGATAGGTAATTCTGAATATTATGTTTGCAGTGCTTTTGCTAGTAATGAATTTTGTCTGCATGCCAAGTTTATAGTTTACTAAGAAAAGGATGTCTTGTCTGCTGTTCAAAAGGCTGCATAGTTTTATGCTATTGTCCAGTTTATAACCTTGAGGTTTTTTTATATTTTATTTGTTCAACTTTTAAGGAATGTGATCCCTTTTATTGCATTCTTCTGCCAAATCTACAGCAAAGTAAGAATCATTCACAACTGACCAAGATGCTTTGACCAATAAATTGGAGCTCCTGTCCTTACTGCTTGAATTTATTCTTATTGTAAAATGATGTACATGTTCTAGATGTGAACAGGATTCTAGCTGAAGCCAGAAAGCTGATTCTCTACAAATTCCAAACTAATAACCTCATCTATCAGATGTCAGAAACTATATGAAAGGGAACCTGAAGCCAAATCTTAGTTCTGAAATGAATTTCCCAGTTCACTACCTCCGATCTGCCATGACCCTGTATTTTCTTTGCCTAGTTTTTGTTGCTGTTAGTTTGACTTTCGGTTCTCTCTTTAACATTGATTGTTGCCTGCATTTTTACAGCAGTGAGGACAATTTACCAGATAACCCATCTTCCTTTTCTATCTTTCTCCTTGACTATAACACTGCTTTGGATCATTGGTACCCAAAGATAACTTAGTCCAGCCATGTACCTTATACTAGGCAGGAAGCTTACCCAATATGGCATTTGTCTTGGCTCCTCTGTGAAGGCTGTGATGGTGTTCATTTTGATTTTGCGATGATTTTCATTTGTCAAGATAGTATGATTTCTTGAACCCAGTCTTTACAATAGTTCCCGTGCCTTAAGTTTAAATATTTTCATTCAAATCCAATAGTGTAGAATACTTTTGATACAAGTATTTAAATCTGATGTAATGAAAAGTATTTCTGTATCAAGGTTCAATTACATTGTTCTAAGCAGTAAATGTGTTCTGTTGCTGCTTATTTCTTCAACATAATGTGAGTTTGTTACTTTTCACATGGGAAATAATGAAGCCTCATGTTTTTGACTAATACAATGCTTAGAAATAGGTGTCATAACCGGGCGGTGGTGGCGCACGCCTTTAATCCCAGCACTCGGGAGGCAGAGGCAGGGGGATCTCTGTGAGTTCGAGATCAGCCTGGTCTACGAGAGCTAGTTCCAGGATTGGCTCCAAAGCTGCAGAGAAACCCTGTCTCGAAAAACCAAAAAAAAAAAAAAAAGAAAAGAAAAGGTGTCATAGGAAATTTAAATTTGATGCTCTCTTGGATTTAATGGCATATTTGGCATATTTATCATTTATTACTCATTGAATGATTGTAATATTTTGTTTATATTTATATGAATAGATTAGTGCTGCTCTCAACCCTCCTGAGAGTAGGTTTTCTCCCCCACCCCCAAGGAAGACATTTAATGGATTTTTAAAAATCCAATTAGCTAATATGTTTTGGAGAGTAAGGAGAAGTTACATTCAGGAATTTTGCTGAGATATGTATGCTGGATTTTTGTCATTTTTTTTGTTACAGCTCTTTTACCATCTAAATCCAAGTACTGTTTGCCCACTTTCTTCTCTTTTTTCATTCTAAAGATTGCTGTCATGCTAAATAAAGTGTGCTTCATTCTTTCCCGATTCTCCCCTGTACTTTCACCCCTACCTTTCACGTTTTCTGGTTCCTCGTGGTCATGACAGCATTTCTTTGCAATCACTGTGTAGAAGTCCTTCAAGTGTTTACTGCCATGCTTGCTTACTGGTTAGAAAACACCTTTATTTGTGCTTGTCTAACCAGGGGTTTACACTCCAACTGATAGTAAAGGATAACTTTGTTGGGTACGGTAATATTGTTTAGAAGTTATCTAAATCTGGAATTGAAAACATATCACTCCACCATGTCAAGCTTTAGGATCTGTTTCCGCTGACAGTTCTGATGACACTGTCGAGTCTTCCACTGCAAGCTACTGCAGGTGCTTTCCTACTGCAATTTT
>JAQHUG010000036.1:10281993-10300241 GCA_028555095.1 Dicrostonyx torquatus
CAAAAAGCCTAATCATGCAGAAAAGATAGGTCACAGTGTCATTATCGATGGCTACTCAGTCTGCCCCCATTGGCAGCCACATTCAGAGAGTCTGATTTGGTCATATGCTCCATCAGTCTCAGTCCAGCAGGATTGAGTGAGCTCTCATTAGATCAGGCACATTGCCTCAGTGGGTAGACCAGCTCCTCGCAGTCATGACTTCCTTGCTCATCTTCTCCCAGGTTCTGCTCTTCGACTGCACCTTGGGAGCTCAGTCCTTTGGTCTGATGTGAATGTGTCTCTGCCTCTATCTCCATCCACTGGATAAGACCTCTATGGTGATCAAGATACTCATCAATATGACCATGGGACAAGGCTAGTTCAGGCACTCTCTCCTCTGCTGCCCAAATACCTATCTGGGGACATCCCTGTGGACCCCTGGGATCCCTTCTAGAACCAAGTATCTTGCCAAACCTAAAATGACTCCCTTAAGGTAAATATCTCATTCCCCTCTCCAATAACCACCCTTCCTCCACTTCCATCCTCCCTATCTCCCCAGCTTTCCCCAGCAGTTTTATTAAGTAGGCATTCTATGTACTCTTAGTCTGTGTCTGAGAACCTCTTTAGAACTTAGCTTTGGTCTCTTGATCATGTCCAAGGATACTTGAGAAATTGTAGTTATAAGTTTTATTACCTTTATGACCATCAAAATTTAATAATTCCTTGGTCTGTTTTGAAAATAAAACAAGAAAACAAAATCATTAGTCTTATATTTAATGCTAGATAATATTTCCATCTTTTGCTTGAAATACTGGCTATGCTCTTCACTATATTTTATTTATTGATTTATTTTTATTATTTCTTCTCTCCTTTTCAAGGATACACATTTTCTTAGGGAATTCCTCACCAATGTCACTGAATTTCTCATGTTAAGTTATAAATTGATTTCCACATTTTACTCAGTTTTTTTTTTTAGTTACCTTTGTTGATATCATACACAAAGCTGGATATTGGATTTTCACAGAGTTTCCACTCCATCAGCTTGTTTGGAGCATTAGAAGAGTCACATTGTCTTTTTCCATGTACTTGTGGCTTTGCATTGTGCTTTGCCTAGTTGTTGCCATAGAGACCCTTTTCAGATTTTTTTTTAACTGTATGAGTGACTTCTTAGTGGTTAGCTTTCTCTTGATACCAGGATCAATCCATTCAAAAAAGAAAACAGAAACAAAAATGTAGTCAAAACAAACAAAGCATTTCAGTGTGGTAACAGGCAATAGGAAACATCAAGGAAGTCAAAACAAGGACAGCAAAGAAAAGAGATAACTATCTAACGAACCAAAAGCTTAACTGAAGATGTTAATAACCATGTCATACAACAGAGAAAATATGGAAAAAATAAATTAACAGACAGAAGAGGACAGACATACGGGATGAAGGCACAGGAAAAGTGTAGTTATAGATAACAAGAAAATGAATGAAAACAATATACAGTAATGTTTCAATAATAATAAAACTACTCCCCTGTGGTAATGAGAAAGGATGGAGATGATTCACTCAGCCCCACCCACCACCACCAACTTGTTATTTTCTAATTCTTTTGTTTTGAGGAAAAAGAGGAACATAGTGTCCTTTTCCTTCCAAAGTCCAAACACAGTGGCAGGTTGGATCCGAAGAATGAGAAAATGTAAGTTGATAGGACAATTTTCTTGCTTGTTATTCTTGCTAGCTGGGTTTTCTGCATGAAAAAGGATAATGTTCAAACCATAATCCTACAAATTAAAACTTCTAAAAATTTAAGAGTGATATCACACCATTTAATGAAGGTAGCAGAAAACACAGTATTTAAGCAGACAGCACACTATAACGCTTTGCAATGTAGAAAAATGGCCCCATGCCATTTTTGTAAAATTGAATTAACCGTATTGCTAGTATGACTGGTGAAGTGGAAAAATATTCACCTTAACTACTGACCTTTATGGCAATTTCATAGCTTAGACACAAATGAGCTAATTTTGCTAAATTCCTGTTCCCATGATAGTCGTCACTGGGCAGCTAAGTCTGAAAGCAGCTGGAGTTTATATGTCAAGCCATTTGGCATCTGTCTTCATTTCAGATATGTTAAAAGTAAGTGTAGTACACCTAAATGTGATTGGATAGGGTTAGAGAATTTTATAGTAGACATTCAAAATGCTAAAGTGTGTTTTTAATCTCAAAAGGAACTTCTTAATTCTTACTTTACTTCCTATATATATTTGAATGTTCTTTAATTTTTCTTTTTCTGCATTTCTTATTAAAATTTTTACTTTTCATTTGACATACTAATCCCAATTCCCCTTCCATCCCATTCTCTTGACGCCCTCCCTCCCTCTCCCCTTCCCTCTCCACATCCACTTCTCAGAACCGATAAGCTTTTTTGGGGGAGTCAACAAGGTCTGTGATACCAAGCTGAGGCAAGACTAAGTCCCTCCCTGCCACAACAAGACTGAGTCTGAAATCTTACCAAAAGGAATGGACTCCTAAAAAGCCAGTTCATGCACCTAACGTAGGTCCTGGTGTGATTCCAGGCTCTCCCCCTCAAGAATTTTCCTGTCTTTAGCAATATCTTCTAAACTTTCCCTTTATGTAAGCATGAAGTTGAATGATAAACTTAATTCTGTTCGGCTAATATTTCTGGATGCATTTGTTCTGCTTTCCCCTAGTATATCTTTGCTATTTAATCTATCAATGACTATTAGAATCTTCTACAAATGTCTTTCCATGTTCTCTCTCTCTCTCTCTCTCTCTCTCTCTCTCTCTCTCTCCTACATGAGTTCGAGCTCAGGACCTTAGGCTTGTTAGACACACACTCTACCGTTCAGATGACTCCCCTTTCAATTTCAATTTACTTTCATTCTGGACTTAAACAACTATAGATATAAGTAAGATACCTTAGCTAGTGTATCAGCGAAAGAGACTGGAAAAACCAGGGGATTATTGTTTGTCCTGTTGTATTAATGAAGAATAATGGGAAAACAATGATTTTTAAAACTTATTAATTATTAATAAAAGTTTAGAATAATTTAGTACTCAAAGAACAAAATACAGTGCCATGGCAATTTAGAATTTTAAACTTTCCTTAATTTTATTGTTTTTATTTGTTTCTGCATTTTCATTAATGAATATAAATAGGCATAATGCATATACAGATTTATTACTTGTGTTATTTTTCCTAGAGAGATGTGAATAAATATTTATTCATCTCAGATAGAACACAGACAGACAAAACAAATATTCCATTCCAAATTACTTAAAGAAGTATGAGTCAGGGGTGAGGAGAACGTTTAGTGATTTAAAAGCAACTATGTCCTCTGAGAAGCCCCTCCTCAGCATGGGTGACAATGTCATGAAAGCTACATCAATGGGGTACACCTCTAATTAATCTTGTACCTTATAAGACCATGTAAAACTTTGGGGCCTGAAGGAGTTAGAAGAAAGAATCTCAGATGACAGATTAATGGTGCCAAAGCATCAATAAATATAAATAGTCTTATTTTTATTACAACAGGCTTATTATCATCATTATTATTATTGTTTATCTTAATTTATTGTTTTTAGAGTGGATCCAAACTCAAGGAGCACACCTAAGATCCCCTAATGACACCATAAGATATAGGTGGAAACTCCCAATCCCCCTCCAAGTTGAAGGTTTGTAAATAATTTAATGGATTTTTATGGCTTTAAGCAGTAAATCCTGTGCTGTTATATTGATGATTAAAATGCATTATAGTAATGAATATTACTGTTATGTACCAAATGCTATTCTTGATACTCAAATTTAGAACTCACATTGAGTCATCTGAGTCAGGTTTTATAAATCAGGAAAGTGAGGTGCAGACAGGCTACGTCAATTACTTAGGGTCAGATCTGAGTGGTGGTGCTGAGCACAATTGCATCACAGACATTAGTTTCAATAGCTGTTTTTCACAATGAAAACATTTTGAATGACATCAAGTAGATAATAGATTTTTTCACAATTAAGCTAAAAATAATCTAAAATCAGGAGTTAGGATTTCCAGGTCAGACTTGGTCTTTGTCCTTAGATGTATCTATCAGGGTGACTGTGGAGCATGACTTACTTTCTTCCTCTGGATATCAAAATACCACAAAAATATGTACTCATATCCTTATATGAAGTATTAAGTCACTCAAAACATGTGGGACCTCAAGCCATACATTTAGAGGTAAACTTTATCAGACTGTTGGAGATTTATAAGAACGTTGCTCCCAAGATAGTGAACAAATTACACAAATTTTTTTACCAGATCATGACTTTGTCTCTTATTACAGTCAAATAAAGCCCAAGAAATACCACATTTCAAAATCACTCCATTGGTACAATTGCTTCAATAATTTATAGAGATAGCCTGTAAGGTGACAGAAAATTGATACTCAGACAAATATGTTTCCCCAAACCACTGTCAAATGAGATGCCCTCTGGATGTGTCCTGAATGGCATGGCAGCTGAAGTTGTCCCCACAGAAATCAGTCAGCTTCAACAATTTGACAAAATGACTCTGCAGAGCATACGACCTTTACAAATTACTCGTTGTTTGAATACTAAAGTGAATAATATGATTTCCAAAGAGCATGCAGGGATAATGCTGTATATCTTCTATTCCCGCTGGATCAAACAGTATCTATTTTATCCATTATTGTGAAGTAAATTCTAATTTACTCAGTCTGGGTGGAAATGCTCCAATAAAAACGAAAAGCGCTGCTCAGCAACTCTTTAGTTCACAAAATGTTACTCTTGCCAAAACTTTTTCAAGCTAGGTATAAGCAAGCTCATGGGAAAACTGTTTCAAGAAACACCTACAGGGAATTGAAAAGCGTGCCTGTCTTTCATTATTTCTCTTTCTTTCTTTTCTTTCTCTGTCACTGTCTCTCCATTCCTCTCTCCCTTCCTCCCTCCCTTTCTTCCTTTCTCTTTTCTTTGAAACGGGTATAACCTTGTATGTCTGTCTGGCTTGCACCTGTATACATATACGAAATTTCATAATATTCTAGCTTCTCTAATCTCTTTGCATGATATTCTCTCTATGATATTCTCCAAGAGAGTGTTGCAGGAGTTGTGATGTAAATGTGTTTTTGGGGACTGGACCCTATAATCTATGGATCTCTGCTGAGGTCCTTAGTTCAAAATCCTCATGTGTGGCTTTACAACGTGGAGTAAAAACAGTACCAGAAAGTGTTTAGGGGCCACAGGAGTTTCTTGGGAGAAGAATATCAGACTTTATACTAAAGAAGTAAAACTATAAAACAGGAAGAGAGTGGTCTCCAGCTGGGTGGAAGGGGAAAAGTCAGTGGTTATTTGTGAATATTTCCAAGAATTGTATTATTTACCTAAAATTATACACAACACATAAATGTATGAACATACATATTGAATTGGCAGCTTTTCCCTCAAGAAGTTTAAGTTTAGACTAACAAAACCCCCAGCAACAGGCATGTGAAACCTCTTTTTAAATGATTGGTCAGGGTAGTCCAGTGACTCTGATAACAATATAGATAATTATAGCAATTTATTATTGCCATTGTTTGCTTCTCGGGGTTAGTGGGTGGATCCCTATTGCTGAAGACACTGCCCACACAGGATGCAGATGGTCTGACTTAGGCATCTCTTTCCTGTGGTCTAGCTTCCATGGTTCTAGAAAATACTTTGCAAGCTGTTGCGAGAGGGGAACAAATAAAGTCCTAACCAGGCACAACACTGATGAACCATGGCAATTACCAGCATTGAAAATAATCATAAAGATGTAATAAGTGGCACTTATATGTTGGCAGCCACCAACAGCGGTCTAACTGAATATAAGGTCTGCTCCTCAGGAGATGCCTGGTACTGGAAGCCTAGCCTGCTTTCTCAGGGTTAATGACTTCCTGGAAAAGAATCTAATGCCACCAGTTTGTTAGACCAGCATGATTCCCTAAGACGTTCTAAGTCTTATTCATATACTCAAAGGTAAGCATAGCCAGCACCAGTGACAAATGGACACCATCACAGAAAAAAAGAGACATTTATAAAAACTATGTAATATTTAGATATAGAAATACCAACACACAAAAAAAGTTTTTTGAGTGTCTTCCTAGCTTCCATTATGATTTCCTTTTGTTCTTTTTCTCCCCTTTGAGTACTGCATCCAAATGCCACACAATAATTCATAAATCAATTATACAAATATATCCTGAACACACGAAGTCTATACATGAGAAAGTGGATTTAGAAAAGTCAAACAAATTCATATCAATTCCCAGAGTGATGATTTTGAGGAAATGGTTTCTGGATGTTTTGGTGCTTTTACATCTTCATTTGAAGTTATTATTATTTCATAAATGTTACAATACTATAGAATACATATAATCATAAAGTTATTGGTTATATTGTATGGTTATAGTAGTTTCTATAACTCTATGTAAATAATGTCCAACATTTTAAACAAGCAGCGTTAGGATGGAGAAAAAACAATGAATGCAATTATTGTTGCTCTTAGTATACAATATGTATACTAATTATTAATATATTAATCTGAAAGTAAAGACCTAATACACGTGCACATGTGTGTGCGTGTGTGTGTGTGTGTGTCTGTGTGTGTAGGAGAAGAGTAAAAGAGAAACAATAATTTATTAAGTAGCCCTTCATTAGATTAATGATATCAAAAGTAATCAGTCAAGATCAGGAGGGTCTTTTCAGAAAATTATTTATTTCAATAATTGTTAATTACAAAAGAGTCTATTTTATTGCATAAATAATACTTCTGCAGGAACAATCAAATCACTCTTAACTCGTGATGTGCAATCCTAATAGACTAAGCTAATTATCTGTAATCAAATATCTAGGAGTTTTCAAGTAATCAGGCTGAGAATGTTCCACCAAATACCTGTGAGCAACTTTAATGACTATCTTTAACTTTTTGTTTCATTAACTCCAACTTAAAAAAATGGATTATTTTAGGAGTAGCACTAAAGGTTTTCTGTCTTTTATAAACTGATGGTACTTGTTTTGAAATAAGTAAAGTTAGTTTGATATTTAAACTGAAATAGCAACAAAAAAGAGTGTGATTGTTTATTCTGTTTCTGTGGCACCACGTTGGGAAAGCACAAGAAAGCAAACACTCTGCCATAAAGGTCAACACCATGCTAGTATTTCTTTCAGGGGTCTGTTCTTGCTTTACTCAAAAGGCCAAACTCCTCCTTCTGACCATCAGTGGCTTTGCAAAGTGAAGCTCCTAATTTTCAACACTTCTTTGGTTCTCAACTCTCTCTCTCTTCGTTTACATATATTTTGTGGGGATCAATCCACTAATATTAAGGATACTCCAATGACACACCAGTGATTTAGCTGCTAAACTCCAAAGCAGTATATTTGCCTATTAATCTTTAAGCATAAGCTGGTCGTTACAAATTATAATACAGCAGCTAATGATGCTGGAGGCAGCTCAGTGAACAAGGTGCCTATTATCAGGAGCCTGATTTTAAAGCCCCAAAATACATGTCTGTGGTGACATTTTGTATATGCTCTAAAAAATTATGCTTCCCTGAAGATCAGAGAAGGGAACTAGCCACTAGTTAGCCATGGAAGCCAGGCAGTGGTGGTACACACCTTCAATCTCAAGAACTCGAGAGGCAAAGGTAGACAGATCTCTGTGAGTTCAAGACCACCTTTGGTACATGAGATTGATCCTGTTGTAAAGAGAAAGAGAATCAGGTGATGATGGCTCATCCCTTCAATCCCAGGACTTGGGAGTCACATGCCTTTAATCCCAGCACTAGGGAGGTGGAAACAGGAAGGGATTTGACTGGGCAGAAAGAGGAATAAAAGGCAGGAGGAAACAGGAGCTCAGGGATTTCAGTTTGAGTATTCAGTCTGAGGACTTGAGACAGGATACTCTATTAGGTCTGAGGATTTCGTAGAGGTAAGAACTAATGGCTGGCTGCTCTACTTTCATTTTTCAGCTTTCACCCCTAATATCTGACTCAGGGTCTTTATTATTAAGACAAGACTCTGAACCTGGTGATCCATTCTTATAATCCCATATCTGGGGAAGTCGAGGCTTGTAACACTTTGGGTCTCATTCAGGAACAAACTTAGCTCCTTCAGGGAGTTTTCAGATTAAAGAGACTCTTTCTCAACACAATAAGATGGAGAAATACTGAAGATTAACCTCCACTATTGAAGCCTGAATTCCACTTGCAGGCTCACACAAGTAACCAAGGACATGTCCATATATGAGCGTACTCTCAAAAACACACACACAGAATAATTATGTGCCTGAGCAACTCAGTTGGCAGAAAATGAGACTCTTACAAAGTAAGATATTTAGACTGTGGGACCACTGGTTGTAGCTTAGCTAAATCTTGTTCATAATCCTGTCTCCAGAACTGCTGAGAATTTAGGAAAGATGCTTAACTGCACAGTATCTCAGAACTCTTGTTTGTGAAATGGGAGTAGCAAAAGAAATCCATCAGCTTCCTGTGCAGATAAGTTATTTAATCCATGCAATATCATTAACGCTGTGATTGTCAATGAATGTACAAAATCAACAGAGCCCTGCTGTCATCAGCATTAGATTTAACAGAAATATTCAAAGTGCATCTTAGTGACTCTTAACTGTCAGTATACTATTCTTCACTTTTCCTTTAAGCTATGTGCCATGGAAGTTTCAGAAGCTGCAGTGCATTTTCTAGTTTTGTTAATACATTTTTATATCAATTTATGTTTAAGTTTGTTTTATTGAGAGAATAGACATGGTTATTTATTATTATTTCAAAACATATTGGTCCAACTTTTTTGATTATTGTTCTAATCTTAAAATAAATAATGGTGTTGATATTTTTGGACTGTTTCTGATATGTGAAAGATAATATATTTCATTTATGATTAATTTTAATTCACATGAATGGTCACTCTAATTATTCAAGTGTGGCATTTATGCTCTGTAGAATGACCACAGAGGGTATTCATGATATTCTGGGGGGGGTACTTCTTGGCTCCCTTTTCTTTATTTTTCCTTTTAAAAAGTAGTTTGCTTCCTGGTTGTATGAAAGTACCGAAATAGAATATTTGGATTGAATGCCCAAATTATTTTTCTGAACAAAAGTATTAGTAAAATTTTATTGAATTTTTTTCATTGTTTATTTTTTATGCTTTGCAAAAAGTATTTAGGTGAGCTATGTTATCTACTGAGTGTGCAGGAGTATGTGCTGATGCATCTAGTATTTACACTCAAGCCTGGGATGAGAGAAGGAAAAAAAATTATTTAAACATATCCCAAGCCCAAAGATTATACACCTGTAGTAACATGGCTAGAGTCTACATTCTGTGCTTTACCCATTACTCCAGCTATTCCCAGTAATTTAGTATATTTACTATGACTTTAGAGGGCTTAAAGAATTACAGAGTTACTTTCCTTTTAGAAACCCATTTATTTCTCCATCTTTCCTTAAAATGCAAAGCTTTAACCTTCTCATCTCTTCCTCCCTTCTTTCCCTTCTTTCAAAACAGTCCTCAGACTTGCAATCCTCCTTCCTTGGGCTCCCAAGTACAGAGTTTATGGGTATGTGATTTAGCTACTGCCTTTGACATCTCCTGGAGGGCTCAGTCTCTTCTACTTTACAATTTCTTCTTATATAAGATTGTTAAGTCTTCTTTCTTAATCACATTATTAGGACTGTTAAGAATTTTGACTTGCTTTTTTTGGTCTCTCAATAGTTTACCTATGATACAGTAGATATCAAGTATCTACACCTAATGAATAATTAAATAATAAATGCTCTCTTACATATTAAATTAATCTCAATTAGGTTGCTTAGTCTCAAGTTTGGCAAAAAGCCATATGTGTGTGTGTGTGTGTGTGTGTGTGTGTGCGTGCGTGTGTATATATATATATTAAAATATATATATTAATATATATATATGTATGTGATGAATGGTGAAAGAAGGAATAAAATCTTGATATTGTCATCTTATTCAAGAAAACTGGTATAATTTGGTACTAGATAATTCATTACTTTGGGATTGAATGTCATTTCTTTCATTATAAGACTGCCAAATTACAAGATATCTGGGATGAAATAGAAGAAAACAAAAATTTTCATTAAGGGTTATATCACTGGGGAAAAGATCATCACAGAGTGAGCAAGAGTTTTATGAGCCTTTCAATTGACTGATTGGCAGGTCTCTGTAAAATGAACCTTCTGGGATTTGATACTTGAATTTTAATTAAACCAAAATTGTTCATTGTTCAGTTCTAAATCCCTAAAGAGAAATTGAAAACCTTGCAGAGGGACTCCCAACAGTAATTACATGTTATGCTGAAATTTAATTGACTTACATTACCCTGATAGACCCAAAGAACAGAGAGCTATGTTATGGCTCAGAGTTTCAAGGAATCAGTCAAAAGATAAAACCTACTAAAAATAATGATTATGATTTGCAATGGACACTTTAACATAGTAGAAGAAATTTAGAATATCTTTTAATGTAGCCTGCCAAAAGACCATAATAGTAATTGAAATATATTATTTGTATTTCATTTTTATACTGTGCACTATGATTGTGTAATGCAAAAATATCTTTAAAAAACATCAATGTTTAGAGTAGTCTTTAGACTCACAGCTCATTATTCTCTGAAAGAAGAACAGTGTTTTGGGGATGAATTTTCTCTATTTTATATCAATGCATTTAAGAATTTATTTACCATACTATTCTTGTAGAAGAAAGATGATGAGTTGATGCTCTTGATATGTTATCTGTTGAGCTGTTCTTTCCCCTCCTCTCTGATGGTAATTAAAAGAATGCATTAATTTATTTTCTTACCCTAGACTTTTTGCCATTCAAGTCAAGCATAAATAAAAGCTCACTCGTCATACAGGAATATAGTCTATTAAAAGAGAAAACATGTAAGATTATAGACAAGTGAGGAGCTTTATTTTAAACTCTTCCATCCAATTCTGTAAATAATGCACCACAACCTCTTTTCACTGTTCTACGTACTTTTGATCTTGCTCATGTTTGATGCTGTCTTTGCTGTATTTGTTCACTTCATATTTTTATATTTATCTATATATCTGAAAAGATAATTAAATAAGACACAGAAGATAAAAATGCAAACTACTCTAAGGGCATGTGTTATGACAGTGAACAGAATGTTTTCAGTATTCATAGAGGAACTTATGTGCTCAGTTTGCTGGAGGTGTAGAAGCTAAGGTAGTCAATGCTGGCTTTCAGCCCTACTACCCAACCCCAAATTTCTAGTTTGTTTCTGTTGCAGTATTATACACATGACCTAATAGGACTTGGAGAGGAAAGGGTTTGCTGCAGGAGTTTCTGCCTCTTTAGCCAAAAGCCTTTAAGATACCAGCCCGCTGGGGCGTGGTTTCATCCATTTTAAAAAGTGGTGGCAGCCCTCTGCTTGCTCTCTCTTGCTTCAGGCTCCCATTCTGACTGCTGGACTCTCTGTTTCCTGTTTGCGATGAGAGGACTGAGGTTTGGGACATTGATCTGTAAGTTTTATCCCCTCCAATAAATAACCCCTTTCATCAAACTGGTGTAGGATTGTTTTGCGTCATTAAGGGTTTATTTGGCTTATTGGCCCATCATTAAGGTGAGCCAAATAAAGTCTGAAAACATTACAGTTTTGTGATTCATTGAAAAAATTATCAAAGAGAGAATAGTCCCAGAGAGATGAGGTATGGACCTGACAATTCTCCAGAGAATTCCTTAAAACAACAACAAAAGCAACAGCTCTTCAATCCCTTTTATTTTATTTTATTTTGGTTTGAAACAGGGTCCTACTATGAGTTGAGGATTAGGCAGGTCGAAACTTCCAGATTCTCCTGTCACAGCCTTCCAAGCAGTATGATTACAGGTATGTGTCACCAAAACTAGATCATGCTCTCTCTATATATACATCAGAGGCTGTAAATTAAAACTGGCGCTAAAATTAAAGTCTATGCTGACAGGAGTTCCTTCGGAGGATTTCAGATCTTTCCATGACACCAGGCAGCCTAGAATTCCATCCTGTCTAAGCAAGTCAGCTTTGTTGTATTGTTCCTACAGAAAGTCTTCTACACTGACCAATATAGCAATGGCAGAGTTCATCTTGGTTTTCTTCTGTAGCAGATATGTATTGCTGGCAGCAGTAATGAAACTTCCTTGGTCACATTAATGAATAACTATAAACCCTTCTTCCTTACTGTACAATAATACAATGGTCTGTGACTCTTTAAATTTTTTTATTTTTTCTTTTTAAAAAAAGAAAACAAACTTTCCTTTTCATTTTATATACCAATCCTAGTTCCCACTCTTTCCCCTCCTCCCTTCCCTTCTGCCCCACTGCCATTCACTTCCGAGAGAGGGCAAGACACATTGTTTTGAAGAATGATCAAGGCCTTCCTCACTATATCCAGGCTGAGCAAGATATCTATCCCGGAGAATAGGTTCCAAAACCTAGGTGTCCCTCAACCAAAAAATGGATAAAGAAAATGAGGTACATTTACACAACAGAGTATTACTCAGCAGTAAGAAACAATACATCTTGAAATTTTCATGAGAATGGATAGAACTAGGAAAAAACCATCCTGAGTGAGATAACTCAGACCCAGGAAGATGTACTCACTCATAAGTGGATACTAGCTGTAAAGAGAAGGATAAGGAGCCTATAGTCCATGACCCTATAGAAGCTAACTAACAAAGTGAACTCTAAGAAAAACATATATAGATCCCCCCTGGGAAGGGGAAGTAGACAAGATCTCATGATATAATTGGGAGCAAGGGGTAGGGGAGAAGGGAGAGCCAAAGGCAGGAGAAGGGGAGAAGGGAAGGGGAAAGAGAACTTGAGGGAATGGGATAGTCAAGATGAGGGAAGGACAGAGATGAAGAGCAAGAAAAAAGATATATTGATTGAAGGAGCCATTATGTGGCTATCAAGAAACCTGACACTAGAAAAATTCCCTGGAATCTACAAGATGACCTCAGCTGAGACCCTAAGCAATAGTGGAGTGAGTGACAGAAGTGACCTTGCCCTGTAGTCAGATTGTTGGAGGGAAGCTGCATGTTTGTTTCTCAACTGCTCAGCCACAAAATAATCACACAGAAACTACATTATTTGAATCACTGCTTGGTCCATTAGCTCTAGCTTCTTATTGGCTAACTCTTACACCTTATTTAACCCATTTCCATTAATCTGTGCATCTCCACGAGGTCGTGGCCTGCCAGCAAAGTTTCAGTATATCGCTCTCTAGCGGTGGCTACATGGTTTTTCTCTGACTCTGCCCTTCTTTCTCCCAGCATTGTTTAGTTTTTCCCGCCTACCTAGTCCTGCTTAACCAATGATGTTCATAGCATACAGAGGGGAATCCCACCCGCATCACCTCCCCTTTTCTCTTTAAATAAAAAGGAAGGTTTTAACTTTAGCAAAGTAAAATTATATATAATAAAACAGGTATCAAGAAAGAACTACAGTTACAATAATTATATTTCCTATATCCTTTATCACAACTAAGGAAAACTGTAACTATTACTATAAATTCTTCAACTCTATCCAATACTACAGAAAGATATAATATTATCTATGTTAACAAGAAGTGCATTGTAAGCAACTTCCAAAACTCTAGAATTGACAGAGACATCTTGTTGCCAGGACAGTCACTCAGAGTTCTTAGGTAATGTTGGAGCATCTGTCTTCAGCCTACTGGCCCATAGTATCCAGCAAACTTTTCCACAAAGCAGGAAATTCCAAAAACAGTTGTGCCTATATTGGCAGTTTGTCAATTACTTTCTTCAGTGTCCTGCAGAATGTCTGGCAAACTCTTTCATGAAGCAGGAACCCCAAATGATCATTTCACTTTTAGGCAGGTTTAGCAGTCCTAAACTGGGTCCTGCAAGGACAGTTCATCAAGCAGTCCAGGTAAAAGCAGTTTCTTGCCCAAATGCTTAGCCAGCTTCACAAGGAGCCTTTTTGATGCCCTCTTGTTACTACTCTTAGGTAGCACCTCTTGAAGTAGATTGGTGCTACCTAGAGTAGATGTGTCTCATTGTCATGATAAGTCCTAAAATATTTTAAATGCCATATTCTGAATTTCTCTGAAAGACTTGAAGAATACCTAACTGAAATATATCTCTATATAGTCTATATATATTCTATATATATATATATATATTCTATATATCTAGAAACCTAACTAACATGACTACAAACTTGACTATTATAAATGACTATCTAGACCCACTGAATGTGGGTGACAGTTGTATGAGTTGGTCAGACAGCGGGGCCACTGGCAGTGGCCCTGATACATGTCCTGGGATTTTGGATTTGTGACTCTCAATGAGAGCCAGAAATGACTATTAAATGAGGATCACCATGGAGATTCAAAATGGACTATGATGAAGACTATGGAATGTTGACCTTTGTTCCTCTCGTGGTTTCTTATTGTCATCTTATAGACCGTACAATCTTCTCCAAATTACAAATTATCCTGGAAGAAAACTCTGAATAAATAATGTCAGCTTTTATTGTTTAAACAACCTTTCAAATTTATAATTCTACCAATTCTAAATAACTTTGTTCACATGTTAAGACCTATAAATGCATGTTACAATTAGTATGCTTTATAACTGTATTGCTTAAAACTATTATGCCTTTAAATTATCTTTTTTTTCAAACATTAGTTTGATAATAAATATTTATATCACATTATTAATTTTTCATACGGTGTTAAATAGATTTTTTGATTTCAGAAATCACATGATTAGTTTAAAGTAATTATTTAAAACTGTTTCAGTGAAAATAAAGGTGGATATTAAAGAGAATTTTATTGCATTAATGATTTATTTATTTTTACTTTATGTTTGTCTCCATGTCTTTTCCTCCGCATTTTACATGCATGTCTAGTGCCTGCAGGGGCTGGAAAAGGCATCAGATTTCCTGGAACTGGAGTTACAGTGTGTTATCAGCTTGGTGTTTATAACTGAACCTAGGTCCTTTATAAGAAGAGCTGAGAACACCACTGAATCGTCTTTTATTACGTTAATATTTAACATATTAAAGGACACACATGTAACTATTATAAGACAATGCCAAATAAGGTTGCAAGATAACTAGTAAAAGAGACTTTCAATTTTTTGTAAATAGATTAATTTCTGCAAGATATTTTTTTTGCTTTTTAAATATTTTTTCAAGAAAGCATTGCACATTGTTGCCAAAGTTTGTTCAAATGTCACTGCCCACTTCAGGGTGGCCTCAAATTTGCCCCAGTTCTCCTCTCTTTATCTTATCAAGCATTTCTTGATTGGGTTTAATGAAGCTTCACCACCTGACTCATCTACTTCTCCCAGCCTCATCATACAGAACTCTAATGTTTGAATGTTCTTACACATAATTTTGTTAGCATACTGGCATGAAGGCCATTAGTCATTTTGTGAGAGAAAATATTTAATTTGTAAATCCAGTATTTCTCCAAACAATACTTTTTGATTAAAATGCATATGATACCTGCTCAGTGTCCACATATATTAAGTAGAGAGGTAAGATCAGAACAAGACTAAGTTGGTCTGATGTACTGTCTTTCCTTTATCGCTGTAATATCTTTTTCAATAGCCTGGATAATGCATGTGAATATGGATGAACCATGAGCTGATGTATCCTGAAAGAAATGAATAGAGATAAGTTGATTTGATAATAGCAATAATAGGGGTGGATATTTATCATGTGAAGGAAGGTTCAATGGAAAGGAAAGAACCATCTACAGATAGGACACTTTGAAAGAGTTGATCTAGGCTTCAGGAACTCAGGCAATTTTTTTATATATCTCCCCATCCTAATGGGAAGAGCTGACTTATCTGGAAAGTGGAAGTCACCTAGTATCACCAATAATGAATGGATAGTGTTTTGATCGATAAGCAGAAAAAGTTGAAAATGTTTTTAATCTGAGTGGTATAAAGAAGCCTCAGTGGGAGTGAACATGGCAGATAGAAGGTTTACAAGACAACAGAGAACTAAATCCCAGCATGGTCATATCCAGTCATATTCAGAGTTGATATTGCACAATGCCTTAAACCATATTTCAAAAATACACATAGGCACACAGACACACTCACACACACACACACACACATACACACACACAGACACCCACTAAAAGTGATATCCAAAGCAGATGTCATTAATATAATCTTATTATAAAATTGAGATATGTCCTCCTAAAGTGACATTTTGCATTTGGAATTTTAATCTGTTGCTTCTAATAGGAATTGAAATAACAATTTCTTTGTTTTAAATAATTACTTTTTATGAGAAAAAAGAGACATGAGTTTTGAGGTTCTGTTATAAATTCTCTTAAGTAAAAATTATAAATACTTCTGCTGGAATCAAGGTTAATTTTCTGAATTAAATAACTTTATAGATCATTTAGAGCACTTAAGCAGGTGATTACCTTGATTTCAAGGCCAGCTTAGACCACAGATCAACAATAACCCATTCTGAAGAGTCCTTTTAAATGTCATGCAAGTGCCATATGTTGAGCCACTGTTGGAGAGATAAATTTAATCACACTAGAAGGAGATGAGTGACATTGGAAAACTTGAAGTGTTTCTTTCAAATTTTCATGATGGTAGCTGTTCAAATTATTAAAAATTTGAAGTCTTAAGAAGATATTCTCTAAAGTTATCTAAAAATTACATGTAATTCTATTAAGTCCTAATGAATTTACTTCACACAGAAAAGGTACAGGTAGTTACCATTTGATACCTGTGTTACAACTGGAACTGTTCATATGAATACCCATTGAGATCAGGAAATTACTAAGAGGCTTTGGGGAAGTGCTATCAAGGGTCGGGAATAGAACACAGTTTATAAAGTGTTAACAATTAATAATGGAACAGAACTTTACACACACTAGGTGGTGCTAGGGACAGAACAGAATAGAGAGTATGGGGATGGACAACTAACATTAAAAACAGAGAAACCTACTAATGTAGAAGCTTCTTGCTTGGTCTCTGTCTCTTGCATTAAAAACAATTACCCTATAACCAATTAATAACATCCCTACTGGATGAAAGAGACTAACAAATAAAAATCCCGGCGACAACAATGGGTTAACGCTTTAACTGTTGTTGGCCAGTGAGGTCCTGTAGACCCCCAAACACTACAGGTTATTGCTATTTTTCTGTTTTACTCTCTACAAGCTGACAGTAAGACCTTATTGCTGAAGCTACCACATAGTTTTGTCATGAAACATAGAGAAACCAAGCTGGAAGCTCTATAATTTGGCTAGTTTTAAGAATACTGAAAGGTTCTGTGTAAGCTACCATAGTAGAACAGTAATCATCAATCATATCCGGTATTGAGCCCTGTCAGCTATAATAGTGGGTCGCCTGGAAAGACATCCTCACAGTATAATGTCATGAACACTGACGAGTAAATGGTTACTTTCTGATTGGACTTTAGTCCGAGTCTATAAGATGAGACATATTCTCGGCTCCATTATCAGGATAAAAATTTATAGGCAGGCAGGCCTTAGGCTCTAGGTTGAGGCTAGCATTATTATCCTGCTATGTGGGTGCAGTGTGAAAATGACTCTGATGACGTATCTATACTCCTAGATCAATGTCTCTCTCAATTGTCACCTCAGAAGCTTCTATTTACAGTAGATGATGATTAACACAGAAACCCACATTTGGCCAAGGTGAAAATAAGAAGCATTCACAGAAAGCTCAGCTCTGAGAGAAACATATATCCAAAGGTTCAGTGACCATAGGTGGAAGGTGGTAAGAAAACAAAAAAATAAAAGAAAAGAAAAATAATGTAAGATCCAGAGGTAGTGAATGACTACAAGGAAGCAGGGACTTGTGGACACAGTTGCCCCTGTGAACTCACAATAAATGCAGAAGTATGCTAAAGCCTACGCAGGCCTAACCCAGATCAAACCGTAGCATGGAGACTGGCTCTGAGCATGAAATCAAACTGTATATGTGCAGCTAGTTATAACTCTTTGCTATTGGAAGAGGGAAATATCTTTTCTGAGTGTACGTCCTGATAAGTCAGTCAATCATGCTACAAAAGATGACCACCCATCTGAGAATATTTGAGCATTGATCTCCATGGGATAAAGAGACAAACAGAGGGCTGGAGAGATGGCTCAGAGGTTAAGAGCACTGACTGCTCTTCCAGAGGTCCTGAGTTCAATTCCCAGCAACCACATGGTGGCTCACAGCCATCTATAATGAGATCTGGTGC
>JAQHUG010000036.1:10320687-10336383 GCA_028555095.1 Dicrostonyx torquatus
AGTTCCCATCTAAAAATTTTACAACTAAGGTATAGATACATATCTTTGATCTTAAAGTATATATACTTTTCCAATATTCTGGCCTAGAAATGTGGTGTATGTGTGTGTGTGTGTGTGTGTGTGTGTGTGTGTGTGTGCTTACATGCATGTGCACATGTGCACAAGTGAATTTTTTAGCAGACATTTGCTGAAAGCAGCAAACAGGTTAGCATTCTTAAACCAGACAAACATCTCACAAATGTTGGATGTGGATATAAGTTGGTAACATTTTTTTGAGTGGTTTTGAATGCCATTTTGTGTCAATTAGAAAACTTCACCTACCAAACTCTGTTAAAGGCCTCTGTAGAAAAGTAACCTTCATTCTTTCTCCACACAATGTTTCCTACGATGCCAATCAACACAGAGCAAAGTCGATTGTTGGGGTTAGACGGACAATAGAGGGAAAGATCTAATAGTTCAAATTTGGGCTCACTCTTAGACAAATTATTCCAGGAGGAAGTCTCTTACTCTTTCTTAGTGCCTTCTTGATATATTCATGCACACTTCATTTGGGTTATCATTCCTCTGATCCCTGGCTTCCCGGTTCCCATCGTCACATCAAGCTCTGGAATCCTTTCCTCAGTATTCCCACCTCTACCTTCACTGCATCTATATGTTGAGCGCAAAATGTCATTCTTAAGCCAACGTGTGTGATTCATTTTATTTTAATTTCTGAAGTTTAAATAAAAGTGAATAAAACAATACTATTTGTTAAGAAGAAATACAGTGGTTTAAACAAAACCTAGAAACTCTGCATGCTAGTGATAAAAGTGTTTCTAGGAAGACTGCTAGTGGCCTCATAGGCCAGAAAGTTATTGGATCCCTTGGCGGTGAAGGAAAAGGAGATTGTAAGCCATTGTTGTGGGTGCTGGACACACACTCAGGCCCTCTACAAAAGCATTAGGTGTTCTTAATCTCTGGTCAATCTCACTATCCTTGATTCTTTAAAATAAATAATAACCATCAAATATGATAAAAATGATGAAACACCTTAGGATAGGAGCAAAATATATTTCTGAAAAATAATCAGACAAATGCAAGGAAAGGAACAATTTAAAAAATACCAAAAAGTCATAAAGGTCACAGCAAATGGAAGGTCACAAGCATTTGTCAAGGACAAACACTAATAATTCATCTGTGCCCCCTGAAAGGAAACTGTATTTACTTTCATTGTTATTTTGCTCCCGCAGTGTCCACTTCAGGCAAAAGGCCATCTTTTCTGTCTTTTCCTTCTTCCCTTTTCACTCTGGGTCTTTCTGAAATACCTCTTCTCTTGTTAAAACTCCCCTGTTCTTTCAAGTACATTTTCTTTTCTGTTCTGAATTACCTACCATTTCTCATGTATTATAGACGTATTTGGAAACATTCATTTTAATGACTAAATATTGGTTTACACAATGGTTATGTTTTTATTTGATTTCATTTCTAGGCACTGGCCATATATATTCAATCCAGTCCCTATTTTAATGGGACTTAATCTTTTTTTGGGAAAAGATACTAATCATACAAGACAAATCAACTTTAGTGAAAGTTACGGCAGTGGTTCTTTGGAGGTAAAAGTAATTCTGCTTAATCTAGGAAAGGGAGAAAGAACTGTCTATGTAATTAACTTATATTGAACTGGGAATTGATGGGTTATCTGATACTAGCCAAGTGCAGAGCAGGAGGAGTCTGCCGGTCAGAATGAAGGGCAGATTGAAGTGCTAGAGTGGAAAAAAAAAAGAGCTATGAACTGTAGTAACTGACGGACTGTCTAGCACCACGCGGGAGACAGAGACATTGTGAGGCACAGAAGACAGTGGGACTGGAGCAGAGAGAGGTATCACCAGGACAGGAGGATTGTTTTTAAACACACCAGGAAATTGCATTCAGTGTAAGGCCCATGGGAATTCTCTGAAAAATTTTATAAAGAAGGACATATTTGTAGTGGTTTACATAAGAACTGTCCACCATAGACTTAGGTATTTGCACATCTTTTCCGCAGTGTTTGCTGCTCTTACAGCAGGGTTTGGAGTTGAGGGCTTACTGGGGCGGGCTTTCTAGGTTTCTGGGGGCAGGCTTTGTAGGCTTCTGGGGGCGGGCTTTGAGACTAAAGTGCCTCCTGCCTCCTTCAGTTCACTCTCACTACTTTGTGCGTGTATTTGAGGATGTGGGCTCATAGTTTCTTTTTCTTGCCTCCACATCCACTGTTTATTGTCATACTTCTGCCCCACCATGATGGATTCATCTCCCTGGGACCACGAGCTAAAATAAACTCTCTTCCTTAAGTTTCTTTTTGTTACTGTGTTTTTATCACAGCAACAGGAAAACAACTAATATGAGAACAGTTCTTTTGTCAAATTCATCTTTCCTTATGGTGAATTATGGACTTTATTTTATTTGTGGCCTGTGGTAGAGGTTCTCTATAGATACATCAACTACTGTGCTGAAAAAAAAAGAGGTCTGGCTTGATTTTTCTACTCCCTTCTTCAGATATCTTAAAATTTTTGAAGAGGTAAGATATATTTGAATATACATATAATTTGGCATTTCAGTTTTGACTTAATAATGTCTCTTTGAACTGACTTCTGTTACCTCTGTCTTGATTCATAAGCCATATGTCATTTTATTATTCATCTCCAAATTGTAGTGTTTCATCAATGTCATGGTTACCATTTAAGAGTACCATTCATGGGCAGGTGAATTATTTTGTTCTGAGCAAACATACTACAGGTGGGCAGTCACAAGCATATGCTAAGGTTTACCTGTCAATTCACAAGAATGATGGAGGCCCTTCCTCCTGACCACTTTGGAAGGAGTTGGCTACTGTCAATCATTCAGGCTTCTTTGATCAACCATGGACTTATGTTTATTTTACATTTTAGAACAAGATTTTTTCTTCAGGGGCCCTCAAATAAGACTTGTAGCAGAAGAGTTATTCAGGAAGGGAGAAGTGTGGAGATCTCATCCTACACGCTGTCTTGATACCCTTAGTACCAGCCATCTTTCCACCTGTATCTCATCCTAACTCTCTTCCAGCCTCTGGCTCATAGGGATGAAGAAATCTTATGTTTTTCCTTACAGTAGCAATGCAATGATCATTTTGCACCTCATATCTCTGTTGATTCACCTTACCCTAATTGCAGCAGCAGTGTATGGCCAGAGATGGATCAGTTGGAGTTTGCTGTTTCCCTGGCTTAGAATACTGCTTAAATTATCCCAGTAAGCAATTGCCAGGCATGGCCATTACTTTTAGTTCGGCTTGTCTTAACCAGAAACTCCAACACCTGGTGTCTCCAGCTGAGATCCTGACAGTACGTTCACAACATTGGGCAACTGTCACCCTCTCCAGCTGTGCAATGATTTTATTGCCACAAATAAAGACAATAATGAGATAGATATTTTTTCAGGAGGTGTGCAAATGTGAAGGTGGTCATAAGATACTCTCATTACATTAGGAAGCACATTTATTTTAACGAAGTCAATTGGTTCGAAATGTCTTTATTGAGGAAACTAAAATGTTCCTTATAAGAGCTCTGAGAGAAGATGGATTGAAGACAGAGTATACTTGTGTTCGGATATTTTCTAAGCCTCCCTGCCATTGGGTATGTATTCAACTCCAAATGATAGAAAGAAAAGTAATGATTAGAAACTTACATCTGAATCAGTTGAAATTAAAATTTTAAAATAAAAAAATGTACTTCCAAATTGTTATCTTTTATTAGTACACCAAAACTATTTGAGACTTTCTGAACTTGATGGGAGATTGAATTAGATGATGTTGAATTTCATATCACTATAAAATATCTTATATGCAACTATTAAAAACTATTACTAAGATCATAGCTTTTCTAACACATTCTACATTAGTTTTGCCGTGTTTTCCATCTAGATACATATTGCCCTAACATAATCTTGGATCTGCTAGGATCTTGTAAAACAGGTAAGTTATGCAGAAAGAATTTAACATATAAATAAGCTCTAAAGATACTTTGAGAATCCTGAACAATAATAGAGAAGAGATGAAATAATTCAGCCTGCAGGAAGCAGCTGCCGCTAGTATAGTGAAGGGAGTAATAAAGGAAGAGTTGATACAAAGGGCCCAGGCTTGGATAATCCTGGTATTATAGTCTGTAGAATGTAGGCACGAATCAATTTTAAGGGTGTTTCTTGAAAGAGTTTATTATTTATCAAAGAATGGAGACAGATTTATGAATATATCTGCACAACTCACAGGTTCTGCATTTAATATATTAAATCTGCTTTAATAATTTGTTTGCCTTGCTGACTGAATCTGGTGTTTCATGGCTGCCAACATACAAATAGGCTAGAATACCCAGCATTCTCTCATATAATATGTTGGGAAAAAATCCAAACGCTTTGAGAATGCTGAGTGTTGGACTTGCTGTTTCGTGTGCCATCTGCTCCCTCATAATAGCAGAAGGGGTTGAGAGGATTTCCTCTTCCTCAAGGCACTGTTGTGACATGGTGTAAGAGAATGGGCACTGTCGTTGAAACACACACACACAACCGCGGCACTGTTCAAATAAATGATCAGAAATTAAGATACTTTAAAAAACTGACAGTTTGATCTTTTTAACTGTGGAAAATGACATAAAAACCTCAAAATAATGGGAAATGAATCTTTTCCCTCAAACTTAAATCTGACATTCTAAACTTGATAGGAGAAGAGAAAGAACATTGTAGAAATGACTCCATTGAGATAGATCGATTTTCTGCAGTGGGGATGGTGGGTCCTGGATTATCACAGACATAAGTAGAAATTTATATTATAGAGCAGATGCCAGAGTGTATGTTATTCTGCATTGTGTTGTCAAAGAGAGAGAAAGTTTAAATGCTCTGGTTCCGATTTACAATGGTGTATATTAATAAAATATTGAGCAGAAAATAGAATTTCTGCTTATCAAAGCCTCACTTGGTCTATTTATCATAAGCCTTTGAATGAGTAGGTAGAAACCTCATTTAAACTATCTATATAGGATAAAGTTTATAGCTTAATATTCAAATGATTAGACAATCTAATTAGCATTCTTTCAAATATGCAAATTAATGACCTTCCAATCTTCATAAAACATTTTTGTGTTTCTGTACTTAAGGTGCAACATGCTAGGAGAAATTAGAGTTTAAAGATGCCTTTGATTGGACACTAGGACTAGTAGTAGAAATAAGGATACATTACAATCCATAGATGAAGTCTGACTTTAAGGAAATCAGATCAAGAGATAGTTTTGACCATAATTTATACCTTAATGTATTCAGAATACATACAAAATCATCTTCAGTTATATACTTTTCTTTTAATATGATAGCTATAGTCAGAAACTGACAGGATGTCTAGAGTACTTCTCTATTCATCATACCAAGTGATTGTGTTAAGAAATAGCTGAATGTCTTTTACTGAAAGAAGGAACCAGGAGCAATGCAGAGAACCTGCATTGCTAGCTGTAGAGGCTAGGTGCTGCTATCATTGACTTCAAAGATACAGGTTTAGTAGTTCATTCTATAATTTTATAGAAATTGCTTTATCCTTATTGCAGGTTAACAGCTCTTCAGAAGCTTTTGTACATTAACATTAACTTAATTATGACAAGCATAATTGCATCTGTGTTCCCAGATTAGAAATACAATTCAACATTTTCTTACACAGAACATACAGTTGAATTAAGGGATGGTTTTTTTTTTCTAGATTAGTAATGTTGTTCTTCAAAATTTGAGATTTTATATGTTAAATTTGGAAAGTTTAGTAGGTTACTTGTTTGTCTGGCCCCTGTGTGTGTGTGTGTGTGTGTGTGTGTATGTGTGCATGTGTGTGCATGCACTCTTCATATGTTGCGCGTGCTGAGGTAGTTGCCATTCATAACCCTTTCAGAAAGGTGTCCTTATAGTTATTTTTCTCACTTTAGTGATAATATACCTGACAACTGCAACTTAAGGAAGACAGGATTTATTGTGAGTCAAATTTGGATGCCCTAGTCTGTCATTGCAGGGAAGGCATGGACGTGAACATGAGGCAGTTGATCACATGGTGTCTGGAGTGATGAAGAGTGAGAGATGAATGCTGGTGCTCGTCTTTTCTCTTGTTTGAGTCAGTCTATGATTCGAGTCCCAAGAATGATACAGCCTAGTCAGGGTTGGTCTTTCCATTTCATTTACTGAATTCTAGAAAATTTTTCACTGAAGAGTGCTGAGGTTTCTCACCTAGGTGATCCTTGATCCTGTTAGGTTGACCATTAATTGTAACCTTCCCCCAAGTCCTAACTCCAGTCTTGAGGACTATCTTTTCACGATATCCCAAAGTCTTCACCTCCTAATAGTATCACGTTTGATTAGGGTTTCAACATAAGACTTTTATGGATGACACAAACATTCAGAAAACAGCATGAGTAGAACTAATAACCATTCCAAAAGATCAAGGCCCGAGGAACCATTCCACATAGCCAGGTTCATGCATATGAAAAGATTACAGGGTCGTTGCTGCTTGGACTTAGGCTCTGATATTTGGAAGAAAACAATGCGTTGGGCTGCTGTACGCACCACTCGTGTGCTGGCTATGCCTTTGTTAGCAGTAGTAAAAGACATACAAGCTGTCCTGTACAACCAGCATAGTGCAGACTTAGATTTTAGATGAGAAAGTGGTTTGCTCTTTGTCCTCAAATGTTTTCTTTCATACAAAAGAATGATAGCAATGTTGTTACTTCTTAGCTCTGTAATCACAAAGCTAACTTCAGAAAGCGGCTCTAAGAGTGGCAGAATTTTAGTAAAGAACCGTTATAGCCTATAATGAAAATCTCTTCCAAATATGCAATTCAACTTTGAATTCCTGTGCATGTGAGGTTTATGTTGTACTAGAGAAAGTATATGCTTGACTATGCATAATTTCCACGGGACAGAGTTGAATTGTGGAAAACAAACAGAACATTTGCTTGCTTTTGTAGTGGGACAAAGCATACAGAAACCAACCATGTTCACTGTGGCTTTCAGCTTTATTGCTGCTTTCTGAACATTCAGGAAAACATATTGCCAAATGCAAAGGCATGGGAATACTTTCTGTACTTATCAGCTTCAGGCAGGTTTAGGATAGAGCTTTTCCATTAAACACGCCATTATACTTGAGAAAATACAATCATGTGCTCTGTAGAAAAACACTAATTCACTGTGTTATCTGACATCGAAGTGTAACTAACACAATCCAGTGGGTGTTCAATAAAGAAACAAGAATTTATCTACATTGGAAAAACTATCCATAAAATTTACAGGCACTACAACATTATATATTGTGATATGTTGCTCACTACAATTAGAAAATAACATCTAAAATTGTATAGCAAATGAAAAATAACATTATTACAACAAACAACAACCACCACTAACGACAAAAACGCTGAACATATGACATGCATTTTAAGATGCCATTCACAGTGTGCTTTGAAATGAAGAAATAAAGTGAATCTACTACTAACAGATAAGGATATATGTGCAAATAATATGAATCTGAATTACTATAGGAATCGAAAAATGAAAGAAAATTCTTTCCAATTTCTCTCTATTGGTTATAAACATGAGATAATCTTTGTCTGTTCATGCATCTTTACTTAATAATTTACATTTTCAGCCACCATTCATGAAAATGATTTTATAGGCAAATGTTAAATGATAACTACATGTATTTTATTATGTGCTTAAATAAATAATATACTGTAAATAAAAGCATGTTCTCAGCTAAAGATTTTAAATTTTTTACTGTTTCACACAATGGAACTCTTATGCAAATTTGGTTAAAAATGAGTTTTGTGTGGATTTTCTATTGCTGTAAATAAACAATCAAGACCAAGGCAAGATTGAAGTAAACCTTTTACTGGGGGCTTTTTAGTATTTTCTGAGGTTTGGTCCATGACCATCACGGTGCTGGAACATCAGCTTACATTTTATCAACAATTAGCAACCAGACAGATCAAGAAGACTGGACCAATTCACAGTTACATAAATTCTCTAAAAAGGCCTTACTTCTTATTCATTCCCAAAGCTATTTCACCAACTTGGGACTTGAAATTCAAATATATGAATTTCTGGGACTATTCCATTTCAAACAACCACGCAGTTTTAGCTCCAGTTTGTGTGTGCCAAGCAAGAGCTTTGTGTTCTGCCTAGGTTTCCCACATCCTCAGTTACCCATCGACTTCATTATTATGACATTTTCTGTCCCGATAACCCTTATAACTCCCCATAACATGATCTTTGTATTTCCATAATTACTTCCTTAATGTTCTGTGTTACTAGATTATTCTATTGATAGTCAATTGTTAAATCACCTGTTCTCTTACAAAGATATCTACACAGTGGTGGTCATAAGTATTGCTTATGTTGTATGTACCCTGTCTAGCTCTAGGAGAACCCGCATGGTACTTCAATGGCATTGCATATATTCCTCAGACATATTTAATTTATAAAAAAATGTATTGGAATATGAGCAACACCTAAAATTTTAGAAAAATAAGTCAGTAATCAAGTAGAGTACAATGTAGATTTTCATTACTTAAGTCAGACTGAGCTTGACTTGAACTGATAGAACCATTGTCTAAAATTGCCTATTTAGATGAAGGTTATTCTGATACACAAAGTTCCATAGCTAATGGTTAATGCTGGTTTAGGTCCTCAACAAAGGCTGTTTGATTTTGTGTGTCTGTGTATGTTCGTGTGTGTGTGTGTGTGTGTGTGTGTGTGTGTGTATGTGTCTGCATGCTGTGCATTCAGATAGCATGTTATCCTTGGTAAAAAGAAGGAATAAAAAAAGAAGATGTTAACTCAGTTAGTCATCTTTTCTCAGGTAAACAAAAAGCATGAAAGCCATTCTGTAATTCACTATAGCTGATTTACACTCATCATGCAAATTTACTCAAGCAAATCACAGCTGAACGAAAAGCTACAAATAATTACTAGGGGTATGTAATTGTCATCCATTCAAAATCATTATTTTTATTTCTAGGGAAAAAATAAAGCACAAATTTGGGATAAGTAGCACAAAATGTAAAGTGCACCCACATGGCATTACCAAATAATGAGAAATGAGAAACACAGAGTGTTCCTCCATGGCCTCCATTAAGCGTCGCTGGCAGCATTTTCTTTCTACCAGTTTTCCCTTTGATCTAATTTCTGTGAGTCTCATGAGGGATTTGTGATTATGCTGTTTACACTAGAGTGGGCACCAGGGATGTATATATGCATTCTAGAGCTTATAATGGTTATCTGCTAAAATTATACTTACTCATTCTTGAGTGAAACTTCTCATTTTTCTTTAGCATTCCTTTAGGCTTTCAGTCTTCCATTTCCTTCCTTACTCTTTCTATTAGTCTGGGATTCTCTTTAACTTCTGTCTTTCTCTATTTTCTTTTATCAACCCTTGATGTAGGATTCCCCTCTGTATGCTGTGAATGTATTTCATTACCATTGGTTAAAAAAGAACCTGCTTGGCCCACAGTAAGGCAGAATAAAGCCAGGTAGGAAATCAGGACAGAGCAGAACAGAAGAGAGAGTAGGCAGAGTCAAGGAGATACTATGTAGCTGCGGAAGGAAAAAGATGTGGCTACAATCTTACCAGTAGGCCACAGTCTCACGGTGATACATAAATTAATAGAAATGGGTAGACTTAAGATAGCTAGAAATATGCCTGAGCTATCACTGGTCAAGCACTGTTGTAATTAATATATTTGCTGTATGAATATTTAGGTCTGGGTGGCCAGGAAATGAACAGTCTCCATTTACAAACCCTGTTTCTTGTTTCTGATAAGATATTTGTGTTACATTTTTTCTAATTCCCTAGTACACCCTTTCCCTCTCCTTCTCACCTCCTCTCTTCCATAGGTCTTGCTACGTAGTCCAGATTGCCTTCAAACTTGCCATCCTCCTACTTAATGTATATTAAATACTAAGAACACAGTTATGAGTGACCAAGTCTGAATCAATTTTACTAAACTTGTTTCATTTCTGACTCTTTAATCCAATCTTGTTTTCAGCTTCTATTTGTTCGTAAATCTTTATCATTCTTTTTGTATGTATTCCAAATATAATTGTTTCCTTCATTCTTTCATGATACATTTTCTTTTTCATAGCTACATTTTTTCCTCTATTATTTTAAGGTAGTTGTGTTTCCAATAATTCTCTTTATTTAATTACTGATTTTACCCCCACTTTTATATGTAATAGGAGGCTTAAAACATTTGAGCATTTAGTTTTACTAATTAAATAATAGTCAATTTGCTCAAAGTTCTATAGACCAGCTACATATAAACTGAATATGAATATATTCTTACAAAAGATGCCATCACATCATCAGGGCATGGTAGTGTTTCACTGTGTATATAAAGTTTGCTTGAGGCACACATATTTTTAACTCTATAGAAAAACTATTGAATGGATAAGATGAATGTCACAACCGCAAGATAAGCAAAACATAAACAAGATATAGACAGATGGATAAATGATTAATGCTGTGTCTCCACCGTACAAGTGTTTGGTACTTGGGCGAGTGATCAGACAACAAATTGAACACTATTCTTCTTGTGAAAGGGATTAGGAAATAGGGTTAATTACACCTTTATAAATGAAGCTCTAAGGACACTGCACTCTTGATTGATTTCTTGGTATTTGCTAGCACTATAATAGCTCATTCTGTTGGGAATCCTTTGTTTGTGTTTGTATCTTAGAGATGTGACTTAACTTTTAATTACCAGAATTAATAATGACAGTTTAAAAATAGCTGTGATAGTTTTTGAAAAACCACACTGGATTTGGCCAATAAATGCTTAGGTAAACTGTGTTAGGAGGTAATGATGGCCTTTGATCAGTCCTTACCTATGCTGTCAATATTCCAATGGTAAATCTCAAAGAGCTATTTCAATTAGGCACGATAGAAGAGTGCGTGTTTAAATGTCATATAGTTACAAGGTCCCCCTGGATTAGCGCTATTAGTTATTTTGAAGGAAAAACTAGATTAATCCATTAATATTCACTCAAATTCATCCTGAGAATGTGTTTTAGAACTTTATACGTAGAAAGGTGCGAAGGCTGACATATTTGAAGGTTACATACTGCAAAGTAAGGAACAGCAATGAGGTAAAGAGAGAGAACAGCATGCTCAGAGAGAGACTCAGAGGTTGGTTGAAACTTGTTGTAGACTTGCTTCATAAAACCGTTCTGGATGCATACTACCAAGGGCAAAACCTTAGGGATGACAGAGGGAAAAATAAAGTATCCAAGGAAATAAAGTATTTCAAGCAAAGTTAATAAAACTATTGTAATCAACAAAACGAAAGCCAGCCATTAACACGTGAAGCTTAGTGTAAAACGGAACTGCGACATGTTTCCACAGAGGCTAAGCACTTTAGAGTTATGCCCTAAAGGCTTGGAAGGGATGCAGGCATGCCTTTTGGTTTCACAATTTCTACTGAAGTTTTAATTTATTTTGTATTTTTCACCTTTGAGATCATTCAGTATAAAAATATCAAGTGCATGTTACTTGTTCAACACTGTTTATGTTGCTATAAGAACCTGTTTCTAGACATTGGAGTGATAGATTTATCACTGTCTTGATGTGCTATTACATACCATTTTTTTACGGTTCATAACTGATCCAAATATTTTTGTCTTTTGTTTAATTCACTTTCATTTTTTGTAGATGTAACAATATAACAAAGACTACTGTAATATAGTGGAGTAGTTCCCTTCAAATTGAACCCCTTCCCTCATGAAGAACAAAAGGCTTTGGAGACTCAAGAGGTGAATAAAGGGTCACGTGTCTGGGAAAGTAAAGATTTGAAAGATTGTGGAAGGCTCTTTTCCAACTTTATAAAATGAATTTTTAAAAAATACTGGGGAGGAGACTTAGCAGTCTAGCTACAGAGAAGGGATTTCTCAGGCATTGAGTTGCCTTAAAATTTTGCAAAGAGCTCAAGGGCTGAGGTTTACGTGAGTCCTCAACACTGTTGTGGCAGATTATTGGTGACACAATTGCTATTTTGAATCAGAATATTTTTGAAAGAAATCCATCATTGGCATACATGTTACTCAGGGTTCTCTAGAGTCACCGAATTTATGGAAGGAATCTCTCTCTCTCTCTCTCTCCATATATATGTGTGTGTATATATATATATACATATACATATACATACATATATATACACACAAACATGCACATAGATGTATATTGATATATATGAATTTACTGGAATATTGGAATGGCTTCAGATGCAGTTCAACAATGGCTAGCTGTGAATAGAAACTTGAAAACTCTGACAGCTGCTGAGTCCCGTGCGGCTGGGTGTCTCAGCTGGACTTCTGTGTTTGTTGGAATCCCAAAGAAGTAGGCTCCTATGGCCTTGCTGACAAGGGGAGAACTATCAGGTGAAGAATGACCACTTCCTTTTTCCATTGTCCTTATGCAAGAGGTGTGGCCCAGAGTATAGGTTTGCCTTCCCACCTCAAGGTCTGGTGTAGATGTGTGTTATTCAGCCTCAAGATACAGGTCACAGGTGCCTTCCATACTGGATTCATTTCATTCATATCTGGATTGATTTCTTTCCAGATATCATCAAGTTGACTACCAAGGATAACCATCACAGCATACCTATTAGTAATGCCAATGAAAACATTAGTTCCCCAAGTCAGACTTCGATGAAATCATTACCTTATTGTTTTATGGGTTCCCTTCCTGGGGTAGCAAACATATATGGGATTGCCTTTCCCCAGGACACAAACTACTTTTCCTGATACATCAAAAATTATCAAGTAGGCAAGAAAAGAATCTTAAGTCAGGAATGTAGAATTTGAATGTGTCTCTTCTCAATATTTTGTAAATAAAGTGAAAGTCTGGTTAGTAGAAACTTCAGCTAAACATCTTAGAGATTGAGAAATTTTATGAACCAGATGATCCTAATAGCATTTGGGTGAATCTAGATTGTGTTAGAGGGGAAACTGAGTTGGATCTCTTTTCCTTATTTTCAATTTCTTTTAGCAAGTACTTCCCATTCACCTTAGGCCACCATGAAAACTCAAACATTCGACTCAACAAAAGGCCAGTATGTACCTGGCCTAAAAGTATCAGATTTATACTGAGCAAGGAAACAGTAAACTGAGAGTAATCACATCACATAGGAAAGTCTGTTTTTCTCTATTGCTCTTTTATACACCTAACATGACTGCAAACTGAGAGAGAGAGAAAGAGAGAGACAGAGAGAGAGAGAACATTTTAATACACAGTGCTGTCTTTTGTCATGCGATTTTATTTATTGGCAACAAGAAAAGGCACAGATAATTGTGCTATCTTTTGACATGTGCTATTATTTATTGGCACCTTAAGAAAAAATATCACATTAAATGTATTTATTGCATCTTCAGGATAATTATGAACATGGACAAGTAGCATGAGTGTGGTCATGTTGGACAAAAAGCACTCGAAGGGAAGGAAATAGTCTATGGTTACTAATACCAAGAATGTTAGACCTCAAACTTGAAACACAGAGTGGCAAATAGTTAACTGAAAGTCAAAGGAGTGTCTTGTGAAGAGGCCATTTTAAAAGGAGCTGTGACCTTCAGTTATAGATGATCTGAAGAAAAATGCTCTGACATTTCTTCCCCTTCCCTCCTTCTGTTGTTTTGTGTGGTGTTCTATTAGCAATCAAGACTGCAAACAAGAGGTCAAGGCACTATAATACCCTGCATGGAACAACTTTGGAGGGCAAAGACACAAGTGAGCGCAATGAGTGAGTGGACAGGGGATCTGAGGAGACAAGAATACTATTTTTGGTATGTTATTAAAGAAAGGGAATTGAAGACTGAGCAGACCATGGCTGAAGAAGGTGTTTTCATTAAGAAAATTAAGTTTTGTAAATCATCAGGCAAAACTCAAAACTGATACCTAGACTAAATAGAAAATTTTATTGCATAGGGCCAATAAAATTACAGTTTTCTGAATGCCTTTCCTACCCTCAGAGAGAGAAATAGTGAAGATTGTTGTTAGGTGAGAATAAGTGTAAATATCAGATGAATCAAGGAATCCAGTTTCCCATCTCCAATATAAAACATGTTATAGTGGAGACTTTTAAGATGGTGCCAAGAACACACGCTAGTGGTGAAAATGACATCATTTGTCGTTCGCGTCCTGGACTTAACTTTGTAAGTTAAAAGCTAGAATTCCTTAAAGTCAGTTGGCTTTTATCTGTTTGAGATATAATATCAATAAATATATTATCATTTTGACTGACACATTGTATTTCTAATACTATTTCAAATATATGAAATATATTAATTAATTTTTAAAATGGTAAAAAAATTCAAGTTGCTGTATGGAAACAATGCTGAACTGAATTTAATTGAGTATCTTCACTAGCTTTGTACTTTTTATTTGTTTTCATTTTTATTCATCTGCTAATTAATTGTTTTTGAGTATTTTCTGTTTGTCTGTTATTGAGACAGGGCCTTCATCTGCAACCCAGGCTGGACTTGAACTCACTATCTAGCTTAGGCTCTACTAGAACTCAGAGCAACCCTTCTGCTTTAGCCTTCTGGGTGTTGAGAGAACAGGCATGACCAACCACACAAGTAGCTTCCCCTTGTATTTTTAAAAAGGTTGAGCATTTTAGGTTTGAAAAGGGACAAAGAATTATGATTTTCAGGATGATTATAGAAGTGCCAAGAAGAATTTTATCATAGAATTCTGACTTAATGAAATTTTCTCTATCCCCAGGCCATCTTTTTCTAGGACCATTGAACACTTTTTCCACTGAGACAGAAAATACTAATTACGTAGATGGGCTTCATATGTGGCAAGGCTGGAGGCTGGCAAAGGATTTTTCCAGTAGAGACAGAGCTGATGCCATAGGTGTGTATCTGTTGAAGAAAAAGTACTCATAAAAATCGAAAAACAGCTTCTGTATAGCAATTTCATTCCAGTTAAACATTGCATCCAGGAGGGAGGGAAATGATCCTGAGATACCCTTGATTAAAAAAGGGGTGGGTCATATGTTTTAGAAAGTAGAAAACTTGAAGATTTTCACAGGCCTCTTTCCAGCCATCTAGAAGGCTCACTGAACAGGTAGGAAAGAGCTTTTGGCCACCTGAGTCCTGCAGAAGAGAGTGTACAGCTGCTGGAAACCTGTGCTCAGTGCTGCGAGGTCACAAGTTCATCAATTGTCACCTGAGCTGTGGTGGGGCCTTCAGCGATGCACCTGCTCTCTTTACTACTTCACCTGCTGTTCTGAGTATAGTCCCCTCCGTATTCCTGTAGTATCCCCAGTAACCACTCATGGACTCACCCACTTGAACTTTCCTGCAGCTCACTTTGCTCTGTCCCACACTCCCTTTTTTGGGTTAATAGAGAAGTGTTGCATCTCTACAGGAAGAGTGTGTCACACACGGATATCACTGGAGCTACACTGTAGAAAGATAGGAGGAAAACCTCCTGGAATGGAGCCCACTTTTCAGGCTAGTGCCTACTGATCTTCCAGAGACAGATGCTCCAACAAAGCTTTCAGATTGTTACCAAAGCCATAGCTGCAGAATGCATATTAAGTCACTGAATAAATATCCCAGGGAGTATGGGAAATGATCCAAATGCCTTCTTTGCAACATGACCTCATTGAGTTTTTATAAACTGCCCTCAAAACT
>JAQHUG010000036.1:10338993-10355605 GCA_028555095.1 Dicrostonyx torquatus
CGGGAAACAGAAACAATAACAGATGAAAATATATTACTACTCATTTTCAGCATGGGGAACCAATGAGTGTAACTGGTGTTACTTATAGTAATGTGGTTAGGAAGTTACACTCAAAAACAGAAATAACTGAGAGACAGACCTGAAGCCTACTCCAGCATGAGTGACAGTTAGCAAAAGGTGGAAACCTGGAGGGCATTGCACAGTTGCCAGGCAACTCCACACATTGGAGTGTCCTTCTAATACAGTTCACTTGGTCTGAGCTTTTGAAAGACAACTTGTCTGATCTCTGCTTCCAGATGACTAATTTAAGAGCATTCTAGGCAGCTCAGATTGTCTCTTGATGCTTATATATGCTTGGAGATGGAGGGGCCTATTAAATCTGGTCAGTATCAGGAACTTCCTAGTGTTATTTTAAGTTGTTTACTTCCTGAGCTTAACTAGATTCCCATAAAGGATGGAATGTCTTACCTTCTCTTAGGCTGCCCTATTGTTTTATCTCTTAGGCTGCCCTATTGTTTTATCTCCTATAAACACCCTAGGTCTTAATGAGCTTCCCTCTGAGGCAAAGAATTCTAAGCATGGTAGAAATTGATGCACTTCAGAGAGAGAGAGAGACAGAGAGAGACAGAGAGAGACAGAGAGACAGAGAGAGACAGAGAGAGACAGAGAAGGAGGAGGAGGAGGAGGGTGGGAGGGAGGGAGAGAGAAAGAGAGATATGGAGAGACACACAGAGAGAAACAAAGAGCAAGTGAGCTCAGAAACAAAATAGAGCTCAGAGTATAGAAATAAGCAAAACCATTGCTCCGTTTTTAGAAATATTATCCTTTGTCAATTATATACTTTTCTCAATTTTTGTCAATTTCTTTTTAACAAGATGTTATGATCATTCAATGAACTATTATTTTCATCTATTTAGTAATAGTGTCTTAAATGTGAAAACAAATTGCTAGGCAACAAGCTTTTTATAACATCTTATCATGGTAACTTCCTAACATATCTGTATATGTCTAAATATACCTGTACATATGCAGCACACACATGTCTGCATAGTCCAGTTCCTCGTCCTTCATATTTCAATAATTATCAGCTTATGGCTAGTCTTTTTTCATCGCAGCCCCAACATATGTTTATTTTTATTTTTAGGGCAAACACGATACTAAATCTATATTAGTCATACACACTGCTCTCACAATACTGTGCATGCTCCATGTTTACATATAGTATTATTAGTATTAGAACATATTCATCACCCCAACAAAGCCTGCTTCTCCACAAGACAGTGTCTCCCAATATCCATGCACTGGTAAAATTTATGCCTATTGTCCTACATTTAACAGCAACTGTATACACCGATTATGAACATCTGCAGTGTTAGTCAAGAGATAGACTTGCCCAGCAAAGGATAAGGCGACATGATTTTAATGCTAATATTACATTTTCTCATTAATCATACAATTTATTTTCAGTTTAAAATAAATTTTAAAAATGACTTATAAAAGCCAGGGGTTCATAGCCATCATCACAGCATCTTGCTTTCTAAAAGCCAGAGGTTCACAGTTGTCATCAGAACATCTTGCTTTCTAAACGGTCTCCCAGATTTTGCTGTTCATTAAAATATGAAGAATTGGTTATCATTGTTGGTTAAAGGAAATACTTCCTGAATGGGGCTAATGGTTATGAGTATGCTAATATTATTTTCTTTAGATAAAACAGTTAAATAGTTAAACATTTTAAGTCCAATATCATGCTGAAAATATTGCTTTAGAAATAATAGGAATAGAATATATTTTCAGATATATTTTTACCCATACTTCATTTACTTAACCCACTTACATTAATACCATGATTTGATCACACTTTTAATTAAAATACGTTTGAATTCAGTTTCCTCTTAATTGGTTTTCCTCTTCCCCACGTCTGTCTTTTATTTAACGCTAAGTTGTTAACAATAGTTTCTTTTATCTTGTATTTAAGCCCTTTTATTTCAATTTATTTGATATAGTTTAGGAAGATTACACTTCTTAAAACATGGTTTTCATATTTCTTTTCCTTATTTTAGATTGTATAATGAGTCCTCTGTCCCCCATAGTCAACTGCATGTTAAATTTTAGGATTTAACATTTTGAACCAATTACTCTTCTTACCAACATAACCTATGTTTTCTACTTCTCTGTGACCTGTTTCCACTCTGGATAGAGCAAAGCATGTGGCACACTCCATGACAGCTTTAGAGGCAGAAGCAGTTGGTTGGTCTCCAGTCAGAAGAATTTTAAATAGATTTGGGATTTAAGACTTCCTGGAGCACTGAGAGAATAACACATACAGATATAAGGCTCTACATTTGTGACAGAGTACCAGCAATTTCTTATTCCTATTCCCTGTAGATTTCAAGAGGGCCCAGTAAGGTTCTGTGTGCTAAGCTCAGGAGAAGGGTATGATGAGGTCAATCTGTGTCTAGACCAAAGAACCTTATTGATATCAAGATAGCAATCCTGTAATTTTCTTCACATGGTATAAGTATAATCAATGCCATGGCTCTGTCCTTTATCTGTTTCTTTCCAACCTTAAGAATGACATTATCAAAGTCAAAAATTAGCTTTATGTGGATATTTTGAGGCAGTTAATACAGTCATTACTGCCTTTTTTGTGAAATAAAAAACACCGTTAGTGGGTAGCACCTTTTCTTAGGGTAAAGAACACTTAAGTGTTGAGCATTGTACATTGCAGTTAATGTACTTCTAGAGTGATATGACTTCAGGTCACAGCTGATTTTTCATTTTTCTCAAATCAAGGTAATTTTAAAAATCTCTAAGTTATTTTTTATATACACAATGAAATGGCAAATATGAAATTGAATTGGAAAAATAATTTAGAGATAGAGAAGATTGGGCTTTTAGGATATGTGGAAAGTATCAACTAATATCAAAAGCCATTAGAAACTGAAAGATAAAATTCTTTTCATTCTGATGATGCTATAGAAAACATCCAAGTAACCAAGGTTGATCTCAAGATCTTCACATGTCCATACTCATCTTTGAACATCCTGGAATAGGCATTTATCATAGTCACATTTTTTCTGAGTTAATTCTCAGCTAAGTACCTTGAAGTAATCACAGATTTCAACAGTGTACATTGTTGTCGTCATTCCATGACTCTTTTATTACTGTATTTATGTTTTCATGCATTGGATTATTTTCTTTTCTTTCCATTTTCACAGTTTTGTGGAAATAATTCTATTTATACATTCTCCTTAAAATGTATCATTAATCTTTATGCATATTTTTAAATTGTCTGGATGGTATTTTTATATTGCATTATCATTCTATTATAATTAATTTAGATTAATCAGTCTTATGTATATGTCTTAATGATATTTCAGGTCAATCATCTAGTACTTCCTCCATGGCTACTCCTTCAGGATAGATATTCAGGTTTCATCATTCACAGCCATCGAAACTAGCATATACTGACTGCCAAAAATATTCTTTAATGGTCATGTTGATCATCTGTTTTGACTTATATACCCAAGAATTTATGAATAAATGACATTAATTTTTTAGCAGACATATGAATTTTCAAATTTGTTTCATGATTCCAGATGATACAATGAAGCCTATTGTTTTCACAACCTTCCCACATAGTATCCTATTTTAGTCTTGATTTGACATTTTACATTTGTAATTTGAATTATCCTGAGTTTTATGAAACAAATAATAATTTCCTTTTTTTTAAAAAATCCTGTTACTGATATATTGAATGCTACTGTTAATATATTTGAATTTCTCTTACACTAGTAGACTAACAATTACAAGAGAAAGGGAGATAGATAAATAAGTAGATAGGCGATTGATGGAAAGATATATTGAGATAAAGATAAGTAGAGATAGATAGAGGGGAGGCTGATGATGTAATTGTCATTTGTGTTTGGCAACACTGGGCATGGTTTTGTACTTTAATTATTCAGAAAGTTTAGGTAGGAGAATAGTAAACTTGAGGCCAGTCTGGGATATTTAATAAGTTCCAAACTAATATCACCTACCTATACAGTCCCTACCAAAACAAACCAAGCATTTTCATTATTTCATCATCATTATAAAAAAAATGACAGAAAGACTTAACACTATGATTTGCTTGCTATTTTTGATAATTCAATTCAAGCATCTTGAATTCTGCCAAAGACAGATGTAGTTTGTTTGAGAAATACAAAAGTTTCGCACAAACATCATTATAACATCTGTAATACACAAGTTAATGCTGTATATGTGAGGTAAAGATCATTGCTATCCTTCATTGGTATGGAGCAAATCATTCTCCCTATTGCTGTTAAGAAAGAAATTTAGGAAAGTAAAACCCAGTACTGTGGTCAAAGTGAATAGAATCACTGAAGAGTTTAGGGCACCGCTGTGCAAAGGGCAGCCAATAGAAAATTTGCTAATCCTCCATTTTGTTTCCTTCTTTCCCTGAAGCTGTTCTCATTATTTTCTCTCTTTATATTCATATCTTAATTTTTTATATTTTCAGTGTTTAAAAAGGCCAATATTCAAAATTATTTCTATCAGCAGAGTTTCTTTTTTGAAACAATTTACTTATAATTATGATTAAAACTCTTTACTAATGTATTTGTCTGCATTAATATACAAACATCCTCTTGTGTATAGATATACATGGAATGTATATATATGGAATATATATATATATATATATATATACATATATATATATTCTACTCTGAACAGGGGGAGAGGTCACCCAGTTGCTAACTCCACTGCCAAATACCTCTTCCTCTTCCCTTTTCTTAGAGATAACCAGGAAACTTCACTGGGACACCAGTATCTGGGCAAATGTTTTAAATTCTTGAAAACTTTGTGATGAATGTAGACATGCAGTAGAGAATAAAAATTTACTTCAGCTTTTAAGTATCCTCCAGTATAATTTAAAGCCCAAAGCATCAAGGTAAATAAGGAATTTAAGGAGGCAGTTCTGTTCATTTACCTGAAACTGCTCACTTCCTAGTAAACAATCTCTTCAGTTTATACTAACAGGCTGGATCTAATGTGCAGTGGTTCAACAGAGTGCTGTCTGTGCAAACTGCTCCTTGTTATCGTCAGTGATCAAAACCAGGTATTTTATGACATTGAGAAGGTTCCCCACGTTCCATCTTTCCATATGGATACCACCTTCGCTACTGTTGTCACAGGAAGTCCTAAGGATAGATACATTTGTGCTTACTGTGCCGAAGCTAACACGCAGCCTCCTCCTGTGTGTGCTGTTTTTCTCCCTTTCTCTACTCAAGATGTTCGTCTACATCGTTTTTACCTGTTCCCTCTACACAACTGTCTTATAAATGTTCTCAAAATATCTACTCCAAAGCTGTGCCTTGGCTCATAACCCAAAACAGGCACTTGAATCAACCTTAGCTAAATTAAACGAACCACTTCACGTCTGGGTATTATGTTTGTCGACGACTTTCAGATAGTTCATTTAAACATGTTACTTTTAAAGAGTCTTTCAGCGTTTTGGATCATATTCCATCATTAAACAAAACTCAACCTTCAGACAGAAATATATATCAGTATTTGAATCATTGTATAAATGCCCCCAGAATGAATTTTTTCTAGTTAGAATGTCTCCCCTACTTTAATAATTTTAATAGTTATAATAATGTAAACATGTTACTCTTCAAAACAGAGCAGTGTTAATCCTTATTTATTCCTAAACTTAGGTAACAGACTGGCAAAGGACCTATCCCACCCTCACCAAGGATTGAATCATGACAAAATCAGCCAGTAGATGGCAGTAGCGATTAGCAAGAACTAAAGTTGAACTTCCCCTAGGTCATTGCACAATAATTACATTATCCTAAAAATTCCTCAATAATAGGAGATGACAAAGAATTTGCTTAACTACAATAAATCTTTATTCATTGGAAGATTAAGCTGATTAGATAAACCTGATTGCAACAAGCTCATAATAAGACTTAGATGCTTTTTCACACATTGGATTGAAATTTATTCTTTTAGTGTATTGGTACCTTTGTCTCTATTTTTACAGTTTTACAGTTCAAGTATCACATTCAAGCTTTTTACAAAACACTTCCCACAAAACAGTAAATTAACAAATGTACTCAAATTTAGAAAAAAATTAGTGCCAACTTATTCTATATAACTATTTAATGTTGCATACGACTGAACTGTGCTCTTGAAAGCTCCTAGCAGAGTTTGCATTGTACAAAGATCTTGTGGAGGTTCTGCTTGTTCATTTACTTATTTTGGTTATTTGCTCAGGCAATAATAATGAGTATCCCCTGGCAGATCTTATATCTCCACCTTAACATATGACAGCAGTGCAGTTCATGTTATAATATTTCTGTCTCGATTAGGTGTCATGTGCAGGTTAATATAATTCCCAGAGATTAAATATTAAAGATTATGAAGCTTGTAATAAGCATTTTAAAGGACCATAAGCTTACTTTATAAGGTTTTGACCTCCAAATCCCTGTTATTTCTATTTGATTATTTAAAAAATATAAAGTTATACAAATATAATAGTAAAATAGAAATAACAGGGATTTTGATAAGAGTTGTATTTGAATAGAAAGGAGCTTATTAGAAGAAAATCAAGCTTTGGGGTGATGACTGTGGTCATGTTTCACTGGCTATGTTTTTAATCTGCCTAAGAGAACTGACTACATAGTAAATAATTGTTCCCACATGTCATAGTTTCCCCTTTTTAATGAAGTATAAACACTTGAAAGACTGCATGAAAGGGTGTCATGGAGTAGACACCAGTGATGCAGTACACATCTATAAAAACACGGCTGTGGAAGTACAGTGTGTTGCATAGCTCAAGCAATTCTGGGGAGTCGGCTGCTTAATGAGAATGAATTGAATTGAACAAATCTCCAAGTGTATTCAGTGGAGTAAATGAAGGCTCTAAATTCTGTGGAAAGTCGCTGGAGTGTGTCACACCAGCATCCAAAGAAAACAGGTGGTGATTGCAGATTTCCCAGGTGAGGATTACAATCAGGTTGCAATTGTGGGTCTCTCCAGTGTGAAAGCAAATATGGATTGTTCTTTATAGTCACGCTCTGCTGGTGTTCTGTTTGCTGCAGACGCTGCCTTTTCACGCGACGTCTCCTTTAAAGGCAGATAAATTCATCCCTCTTCCAAGGACATTTGTAATTGTCACAGCCTTTGCTATTTTCTTTAACTGGGGTGAACCATCTGTTTAGCTAAATAGTTGGAAAACACTCTTGCATTTCTTCCCTCTTCAACTGGCTGTAGCTCTGTCATGTTTTATGAAATGCCCCCTGCTAATCAAAGCCAACACTGCATAATGGACTTTTGTGGAAGCTGAAATGTATTTATTCCAAGTACAAAGCCTGCTAGCAGCCTGTGATTTAATCTTTGCTATTTGTTTTTCTTTATCAAGTGATTGGCAGGAAGAGGCAGGCACAATCCATTTTTTTCTTATTAATACAGTGTCATGCACTTTGATTTCTTCCTTGCGAAGGTTACAGAGACTCAATAATCAAACCAGAAATAAAGAAGGAGAAAAATGAGCTTTGTTTCGTGGAGACATTTGAGTCTGTGAGCTGTGGAGGAAGAAACGTTGAGTTTGGAGTCAGAGTCCAGGAGCAGTTGCATCCCTCCAGCTGGTTTGCCGGAGGCAGGTGCTTTCCTACCAGAAATCATTCTAGGAGCCACATCCCCTTGCCACCCATCTTACCAGGGTAATATTTTTGAAGCAGCCTTTCTGTTGTAGTTGGCAGCATATTCTGTTTGTCTTGGCAGTGAGGTAATATGTACCTTAAAATGAATGTCATCATCAGTGTGAAATTTAATGAAGTTCTTAAGATTTTTCCATTTCATCATAGGAAAATGAATGTCTCAGTTCTTAATTTATGAGCTGTGGTAGGCACAGCTGCCATTTATTATACATAAGAGAAGTTCATTCATTATTGGTCAAGCCCTTCTGTCTTTAATTTCAGTAAGCACTGTCAAACTTATACAAAGATAAATCAGCATAAGAAGGAATTTTTCTCTTTTCCACAAATGAAAACAGGCTTTCATAGATTTACTTGAGTCAATGTCAAAACTACATACTTTTTCTTATTAAATGTTTTCAGTATATGGATGGTATTAATTGTATTTAATCAATTGAAAGAGAAAAGACATGATGTTGGTTTGATAGGGTAGATACAATTAAATCACATTGTGCAGAATTCTCAAAGAATTAATAGAAATGAAAAAATACTTCTGAGAGTAGATATGAGAATATTTAGAAGAAGGCTATTTCTTTAACACACTACTTTATTCATAATGTTTAAGGAACGTTACTGATTTTAGTGTTTCCATAGAAACTATTCCAATCAGCCAGTTATCCTTTAATACATTTTGGCATATATACCATAGTAGGAAATTATAGTTACCGTATCTCCTCAGTGCACTTCCACAATAAGCAAAAGAGAATCCTTTGAATCTGACTCATTATTCTGTTATTGAATCGATACTGACCATTATGGGTAACCAATTTAACATTCTATATGGACCATGATTGAATTAAAGTAAGAAGTGGTGTATTTAATGTAAGTTTGATATGAGAGTAAAGAGCTAAAAGGTGATTTCACAATCCGGCAAGACTTCTCATTACCCACATATTAGTCTTTCTAAAGATCAGGGGTTGAATGAGTCTGTTGAAGTATACATGTTGCTTTGAGGTTGATATAGGGAGCCTGGGTTTTTCTTACTGTGGTGTACTTGCAATTTGAACTTCCAGAATTTTTTAAAACTTTGCTCATGTCTCACTTATGCCCATCTCTCCAAAACAATTAACCCTTTTGAGGAGGTGAGTGAAATAGGGTGATGTGGGTTATGCGTGAATAAAATCAGCAGCAATGCAACAGGGAATTGCTGTACCTTATACATCTTAAATACAACGACTGCATATAGTGACAAAGAAAACGTTAGATTAAAAACCTTATTTTAATATTAAGAACTAGGTTGTAGAAATAATTTTAATTATGCTGTTAATTACTTGTAGTGATAATTAGACAATTATCAATTGCTTCCTGGTCAAACATATATAATATATGTTATTAAGACTATTTTTTCTCAATAGTGTGTTAACTGAATATTATTGTTAATTCTTGCTAATTTTCAATACAAATACAGGCTTACTTACAATTTCCTACCAATTTTAATTACCTGTCACTTTCCATTTATGAAATATATTCTTCTGATGTGTTTTTGAGTGACATTCCTGTTTTGTAGCCATAGATGAACTGCTCTCCTGAGGACTCACAGGTGGGTACCACAAGTTCCTTTCTGATTTCTATGTTTCTTTCCCCTATTGATCTGACTTGTTTGTCTTTCCATAGATTAACTAAAAAGAATGATAAAGACAAAAAGAAAATATGTAGAAGTGACCTACAGAGACCTATTAACCTCTAAGATACACACTCGTGTGTGTGTGTGTGTGTGTGTGTGTGTGTGTGTGTGTGCATGCACATATATTCATGTCATTGGTCCACTAGAAAAACAGGAGTTTTGATGAAAAGAATATACCTTTAACATTTCTACATCATTAGTTGAAAGGGTTTCATTCAGGTAAAGAAAATTAAGTACAATTTGTTCACAATTTTGATACAGATTGTGACTAGCAAGATGCAAAAAAAAAAAAAAAAAGAATAGTGCATCTTAGGCTGATAACTTACTACCCATGCAAGGTGAGAAAATTACAAGGAAATAGTTATGTTTCTCCCAAATATTCAGTCATTGAACAGAGAGAACAGGGCTCTCAGAATGTTTTAATAATCACAGGTACTTTCATTTCTGCCCTAAAATAGTAACATAAGAGTTCTAATAATGCTCGAAATCTGTCATAAAGTTACCAGTTTCTTGTCAAAAATAGTTTGGTCATGTATCTAGGACATGGTCATGGGATTTCATTGGTAGGTGTATACAATAGAAAACCCTCTTACTGATGTGCAAGTTTGCTCATGGTACTGCTTTTGATAAGTAGAGTAAATATGGAAAAAAATTGGCTATCATAGAATGAATAAAAATGCAAGGCATTCATCTATCTGTACACACACACACACACACACACACATACACACACACATTCATCTAACAACTCTGTGGCATCTATAATTGTTCTTTCTGAGTAAGCCCATGTGACTAGAGGCCATAACTATTGATGACATTGCTTTTGAGATGCTTTCTTGAGTCTGTACTGCACTTAGGGACGTACCATTCAGTAAGTGTGATCAGGAAATTTGAAGGCCCACGATAGCCCTCCCAATAAAGGACAGTCTTGAACAGCTAAACATTAAACACTCAAAAATGTTAGCAGACTGTAAGAGAGTACAAAAGAGCCCATCACATTGTTCAACTCACTCAAAAATGTTAGCAGGGTGTAAGAAAGTACAAAAGAGCCCGTCACATTGCTCACCTTATGGAGGGAGAAAGACAGAACCATTCTTTGCGTTCCATGACCCTCGATCATTTTAACAACCCACTTGCCACCTCATCTCATGGTATTGACGCTATTTTTGTACCCCTCTTCATCAGTGGCAGTCTTGGTTGGACTAGCTCTGGCTGCTCAGCCTTGCTTGAGGTTGCACTCTAGCATGTCATGACTGTTTCTTACATGTTCTGGACCAGCCCTGCATCCTTTCCTTTCCACAAGACACAAAAAGTACTGAAGGTCTCTGGGCTGGGTGAACAGGGTTTTGTTTACTTTTTATCACCAGTATTCTTTGTTGAAAAGGAGGGTCAAACACTATATTCTTTGGGATGCTAACATCCCACCCTAGGCCACGCTTAATCTGCTTTTACGTGTATTAACTTTGACAGTTTTGTTTTGTTTTGTGAGCTGTTGCTTATGCCATAAAGCCTTCTAGAAGCTCACTAGCATAGCACTTGTATTTCTGTCAATTTTTTTCAATTAGAAATCCTGCGTGTCATTCTCTTGACTCATTTGCCTTTGAGTGGCCTAAAAGGACCCCTTTGTCTACTTACTCTTTCTCTCATGTCCTCCCAAGTGCTTTAACTAACTTTATGTTCTTGTCTACATCATTCAGTCCTGGCAAAGCCATCCCTACATCAGAAAGAAAATAATATGACTCAACAAAGTGACTAAAATCAACTAACAGTGTGCTAATCCCTCCAAATCAGCATTTTAATTCTCCCATGAGTACAGTCCTTTCTACCCCAGTAAACTGGGCAATTAATACTTCCTCATGAATGTGTGACCTTCTATTGTTTTCTGATCACTGGCAACCATGGAAGCCATAGGCTATAATAACCAAGTGTTCCCCATGACCCCTTTGATCTAGTCCACCAGGAATTCATTTTCCTCACATTGCCTCAGGCCATGAAGCTCTTATATCATGGAAGGATAAGCAGCATATTGATAGGGCTTTGGATTTCATATCATTCAAACTAGTCCCATGTATCCCTATGTTACACAGTTACACAGTTTCAGAAGCCAGATTCTGGCAGGCTCGTCCACAGCTTATTGAAAAATCTTTCTCAATTTAAGCAATCCATGTGGTGAATATTTCCTGACTCTCACAATTGCTTGGGTATGGCCAATAGTGAGAAACCCATCTTCATGTTTCTTTGTAGGTTTCCTTTGCTTTCTACTAAAGCTCAGACCTGATAGGTGTCTTCTATTACCTTTACTCTGTGTTCTTTCTTCAAATTATTGGATTCTCCCCACATGCTCCAAGTTTTGGGATCCAATCAAAGACCCTTTAACTTGCAATCTCTTTCCCTTTTGCATCCTAGTAGTAAAATTCACCAAGCTGGAACCTCTGAAACATACTCTCCTTTTTCCATTTTTCCTGAAAATAAAGTAATGTGATGGGCCCTAGCACATTTCTCTTTCCACTGTAATTTTTCTTTTACACAAGCAAGTTACCAAATGAGTAGCCATCTCAGACTCAGTAATTACACAAAACAGCAGCACAGAACTTCTGAGGAGGCCTGCCCACAAGTACTGCTATCAGGCACTGCCCAATTGGTTCATTTCTTTCAGCTATTCTTAAGGGTCTCATGCTACTCCTTATTCTTATAGTGAAAACATATATTAGTATTGAAAGGAAATCTAGGGTTAAAATGGCTATGTCTGGACCACTGGGGAAGATAAATTAGAGGGATTGAAGCTAGTTACAAAATAGCAAAGATGACCAGATATCTTATAGGACATGGTGCTAGAAAAAATCAAAGTCAAACGTGGCAGTATCTGGCTGGCACCCACAAAGCCTGTGAGAAATATATGCAAGACAGTATTGCCCTTTTTAAGTTTTGAACAAGAATGGCTTTTGAAAGCACTGCCTATTGCACAAAGGAGACCATCCTAGACCATCCTGTGGATAAGAAGCTAAATATCATCATATTAAAAAATAAAAATATCGTTGCATCTTGGAGAAGATAAGAGCTATCTTCCTATAGGAAGTAGGGTCTAGGATGAAGTAAAAACTGACCACAGAACTTGACACAATAGAACATAGTTTAGTTGAAGACTAGTGTGCCTTGCCAGGGTCAGAGACCTGAAACACCTGCAAGATCTAGTAATTGGCAACAATCGAAACAGCCAGCAGAAAGTGCCAACATTAGAAGCTAGCAAATAGTTGAAAGATGGAGAGCAGCATTGAGGGGCTTCAACATATGGTGTCTATTTTCTCCTTCTCACTTTCCTTATGTGGCCGCCAGAGATAGAACTCAGCTCACTAGACTTTTGTGGAAAGACTTTACCCATCACGCCATCTCATGGTCTTTCCCTTCTCTCTCCTTCCTTCCTTCTTTCTTCTTTTCTTTCTCTCTGTCTTAAGAGTAGTCTTTAACTTAGTTCCTCAACATCATACTGATTGTCTTACTGTTTTCTGGAGTGCTTCAGTATGACAAACTCTCAGCCTGGTGCAAAGATCTATTTCAAGTGCTGTTCTAGAGTTCACCACACATTCTCTTCTGCATGTCTCCTACATAGCCAAAGGATTTGCAGCAGCAGAGATCACTAATGATGTCTGAGATGATGCTGATTCTGTGGTTCTGTGAGGACCATCTTGTGGTCCTAGACAACATTGCTGTGATCAAGCCTGTGACTTAAGTGCAGAAGCCGTGTTACTGCCATGGTGAGGCACAGAATTAGAAGGGGACAAACTACATGCTTATTTTGATGAAGCTCAGAACTGGAAATGTTTCACATCATTTTGATATATTCCACATGGGTACACTGAATTTTTGAGGGTGCTGGGACATGCAGTTTACATTTTACTGTTTTTGAGTAAATTAATGGATGGTACATTTGGGTAGAAAACCAGCAATCTGTGATGTACATGCGTTAAAAGTGATGGGCATAAAAGTCCATCTGTAAACTAATACATACGAATGAGTGAAAATAAAACTATATGTGTCAAACATTAACTTACTTTTATAATAATTGAAAACAAGATAAATAATTAACTAATTTCTCTGTCTTTATGGCTTAAAATAAAATGACGCAGTTTTATTACAAAATCCATAGATTTACTACAGAAGAATACATATGGTTTGTCTTGGTAAATGAAGTTGTTTTCATGAGTTGGCTATGAAATAATTACTTATAAGCTTTTAGATAATTGAGATACTTAATTACTATAAAAATATGAGCATTTTTGTTGTGAGCTGTTTAATTAAAGACTGAGAAAAATCTTATTCAGATAGATTTACTGTTGGCTAAAATGTGAAAACTAAAATATTTTGCTTCACTTATTATAGATATTTTGTGTTAAAAAACAAGTTTATTTTCTTACTCATTTTTTCAAAACTTATATCTGACAATTTAAAAGCCTTAGACATTTGATATTTTATATTATAAATTGATGATTATAGATATTTATTGAAATTTATAATACCAAAACAGTGAATTATTTTGTATATATTATCTCATTTAATTATTCAAAAGAAAGTCTTACTTTATTAAATTTTCTGTTTAGAAATGTTAAATTCAATAATGAGGTGGCATTTTACACAGACACACATGTGCCCACACACAAACACACACACACATGATGCATAGAACACAGAAAAAAATTACTATATGAATTGAAATATGTTTTCCTATTCTCTTTTCTGTGGAAAGAATTCATGACTGCAGGATAGGACTATCTTTTGTTCTACACAGTAGTAAACACTGTTATTTTATTGTGATAGACAGAATAATTGCTGAAAGAAGACAGTTAGTGTTACTTCAATAATGCTAGCTGTGTATATCAGAAATGGTAAATGGAGCCTTTGAAAATAAATTTCCTGGCTGGGCAGTGATGGTGCATGCCTTTAATCCCAGCATTTAGGAGGCAGAGTTGGATCTCTGTGAGTTCGAAGCCAGCCTGCTCTACAGAGCTGGTTCTAGGATTTCCTGAGGTTTGAATCACCAATTCCTGTGCCCTGTACCCTATTTCCTGTTCCCTGTTTTCCACAAATGCAAGAGAAATTATGTCCCTATGTCCCCAGCTCAAGGAGAAATGTGGTGCTGGACCTCATTTTAGGACTAGGTTTGCAAATTGGTACATTCAGGCTAAATTTTCCTAGTTCTCTATCTGTGTAAATAAAGATTATTGAATTCACAATATATTTAATGTCTAGTTATATACAATGTTTATTTCCAAAAACTGTGTTTTATAGCTTTTCCCTCAGTTCCCCAAAGGTAGAAGGATGCCTGATTTTCAAGACAGATTTAAAATGGGAGCAACAGCTGGCGAAAAGGCTCAGTCAGTAGCAGCACTTGCTTCTCTTTCAGGGTACCTAATTTTGGCTCTCAGCATCTATGTCATCTTATTATAATCCCGTCTCCAGGGAATCTAGCATCCTCCTCTGGCCTCCACTGGCATGCTCACACATGTGCATGTAGATAGTCAAACACCTGTAAGCAAACAACAACATAAATCTTAAAAATAATAAAATGGGAAATAAAGTTTATTAACACCTATCTATTCCATATGTATATGGGAGACATTCAAAGAATGAATTTTGTTTATAGAACATCTTCCAGAAGTGGGGAGCAATTTGGAGAAATGATGGTACAAGGGAAAGAGCTTTGATTTTCCAAAAGCAATGAAATATGGAGGGAGAAAGGAGCATGGTAGATAAATAATATTAAAGCTTATTAATGTGCAGTGAAGGCTTAAGAGGCTCATAGCCATGTTTTGTTGTTGTCACAGGTTAATAGGATGTCAAGATATTGTAAATCCATGTCTTGGTTTTTTTTTTTTTTAGGTAAATGGAGAAGGCAGAAGCTTTCCTGAATTTTCTCATTTATTATCTTCAACTTCATATTTTGAGATTTCAAATACTGGCATCCTACATACAATGACATCTTTGAATGCCTTTCATCAAAAAATTTACTATATGAATTGTATCGGGGACATGCCAGATGCCTTATATGAAAAAGGCAGTTTGCAAAGATCAGATTTCTGTAAGTCATGGTGATTCTAACCATTGTTTCAAAGACTCTCTTGGACAATTGGGGTGTGTTGATGAAAAATAACAGAACCAAGCCAGACATGTGGAAAGAAGGGATGATTATGAAGAATCTGTGAGAAGTATCTACAAGTCAATATTAGTGGATTTTTATCAGCTCCCAAATAATATCAACTTGGATTTCAGAATATAACTTTTAAATGGAAATGGAATCATTTAAGATATAAGTAATTAAGGGTGTTTTCAATAATGTTCTCTTAGATTTAGAAAGGGCCATAAAAGCAGTGACTTGTGTCTTCATAAAGAGAGAGGAGAGTACATATAAACACAAAAAAGTAGGAAGACAACAGAGAGACTAAATGAAGCAGGAAAACTTTATTTAATGATATTACAATGACAGAGAAGCTAGAGTTAGAGTGAAATCAAATGCTGAGAGGGGTTCTAAGAGCTAAATATGGGGTGCTGAGAGGCCCTATGTATATACACAAGAAAAATAAACCTTTCATAGCTTTTTAACAAAATGGAATTAGTTTGTTAAAATGTGTTCTTAGGGTTTTTATTGCTGTGGAGAGACACCATGACCATAGCAAGTCTCATAAAGGGAAACATTTAATGTAGGTGTTAGCTTATAGTTTCAGAGGTTTAGTCCTTTATCATCATGGCGGGGATCATGGTAGCATGCAGGCAGACATGGTGCGGGAAGAGTAGCTCAGAGTCTGCAGACAGCAGAAAGTTGACTGAGACACTGGGTGGTAGCTGAGTATAGGAAACCTCAAAGTTGTCATTCACAGTGACACACTTCATCCAACAAGACCATACCTAGTCTAACAAAACCATATTTTCTAATAATCCCTATGAGATTATGAGGCCAATTACATTCAAACTATTACATCAATCTTGGGTCTTTAGATTTTCATGAAGTTTTCTTAAATTTTTTTGTCTCATGTAAGTAATTAAAGAGTCTGGAAATGCAAGTTTTCTCAAGTAAATGCTAAAAAGCAGAGGATATGGTCACCCAAGGTGGGGAAGAGATCAAGGATAGAGGCCAAAACATGTCTGCTCAAAGTTGAGTTAAACAGATGCAGATCTGTAGGTCATCTTAATGAATATCTAATGGGAGGTGAGACAGCCTACAGAAATGGTG
>JAQHUG010000036.1:10364542-10375203 GCA_028555095.1 Dicrostonyx torquatus
TGTGTGTGTACTAGGGAAATCAGAATGTGGAGAGTCTCTATTAGTTTGTTAAAATGTTATCTTCCTTCTGAAAATCTACTGGATCTTAATATTTTGTTCTTCCATTTGCTTAAAAGGATTTGCCCTGAGCTAGACTAATGGTCAGTTCTCCATTGAATTCTGCAGGTCGCTAATCTGAAGAAAATGTATCCATATAATATTCAGAGTATTAGACAGCTGTCATTCCTACTCCTTTTCCTCTTCTATCCCAGGTTTAGTTGTTTTGTTAATATCTAGGTAACAAGGGTAGGCATGAAATGTTGCAACTTTTAGAGATCTTTTCTCTGATATGTATGGAAACACATATATCTATAGTACCTTATTGCTTTCATAAGAAGCTTATCCAAATCCAATTAATTTTAAGATTACATGCATTTCTTGTTTTGTGAGAGACATAAACTTATAAATATATTTTAATTATATTTACCTGTTCTAAGTGAAATAGAGGAGGTTGAGCTGTAGCTAGGTAGTTCATTGTAAGAAATTATGCAGTAAGGGTAAAGGGCAAGAAGTTACTTGAGGGAAACAACATTTTTTTTATAATTTTGGATATGTAATATCAGTTCCTCATTTAGGTTTTTATCATTTTATGGAAAACACACAAAGTCAATTACTACTATCAAAATGTAAATCACCTCTTATATTATTTAATACACCTATATACACATAATTTAATACTTATATAAATTTTTATCAACTAAAATTGTTTCTTAAAGTTAAATCTTAGAATCTCCATAAATCTATCTTCTATAAAGATATGAAATAGATCATTGATTATACTTTTGCCCTAATGTCTAATGTGGAGCAGGTGGCTCAGTTGACAAAACATTTACTCACATTGACATAAAAACTGGTTGTTGGAAGCCACATAGATAGAGCCATACTGTAGAGTTGTGGTAATTCACTTCTGTAATGCCAATGTACCTAAAGCAAGATGAGAAATGAAGATGGCAGAACCCCCAGAAATCCCAGAACCATCTAGTCTGTAACATGCAGTGGTGTAAACACATCCAACATCAAACAAAGAGAACGGTGTGGATCAAAATCCTGGTTATTCTCTAATCTCATTATCTAGGCTGTGACACATCCCCCCCACGGTATATACATACAGCTCAAATAATATAAATATTTGCAGGAAGCCTTGATATAACAATAGAAATGTTATACAACAGTTAATACTTCACATTAACTATACAATATTAACCAGAGAGAAATAATATCATATTGTTATATAGCAATTCCTCTCAGATAAAATCTTCCATCCTGGAGGCAATATCACTAAGGCAAGGATGTTCTAAAGTTTATGCCTTTAGAATCTAAAACAAAACAGTGTATCCTACAGGGGAGCTTATTAAGTTTACGAAGTAAGCAATGCAAAGGGCTAAGAAATTCCCTGAAACTGAACAGACTCACTAGACCCATTCTTTCCCAAGTATATGTAAGCAGTAGTTACTCCTGACAGACTCTCTGAAAGCTGCACAAGTGAGGTAAAAGTGAGGCCAGATAATCTACTTGGAAGAAATAGAGATCAAATGTGCTGCCTCACAGAAACATAGACTTGACAAGCTTCATGAAAGAGGTTTGCACCAACTGCGCTACTAGGAAATGACACTCCCCAACCATTTGAGCTATCTGCTGTCTGTGCAGTGTGCTCCAGGTGTCCATCTTTCATGAACTGTTATTCATGTTGGTGTCTGCTTTTGCTGATGAAGACATATTTGAGTCATTTTTACTCTTATAAGTAACCTTTTGCTCAAAATTCCTGTAAGTAACCCTAATAAAACTCATTGTTCTTCAAAGTTGAACTTTGGTGATTATTTACTAGGGGTGAGTAGTAATTTGTTCATGTCTCCTCAAGAACACTGTCACACAACAAGAACTAACTAGAATTAACACCACCTGACAGTATTTCTATTTGCACATACAGTATCAAAAGATTAAAGCTGAGTTTTAATAGATGCCTTCTTTAAAAAATATTGTCTTCTCATAGATAAAGACTGTACTATAAAAAAGAAGTCTAGGACTTTAAAAGTTTCATTTTATTTTGATTTTAAAAATTCAAACTTTACTTCCTTAGAGGCAGAGATTAGAAGGTTGGCTTGTAGTTAAAAACCAGGTGTTAGCTATTCATTTCTTTTGTTTCTGCCAAAATAGCTGAGCAGTTTTAGAAAAGATTTGTTTTAGGGAAAGAACCTATAAATTGCATCACAGGAAAGAATACACACACACACACACACACACACACACAAATCTACTTTTTCAAACTCAAAGGTCTTTAATAATATTTTGGTAATATAACTTTCTATTGCACTGTTGCACCTGGGTCTGGAATTTTTAAGCTTGTTTCTCTACATTTATTTTAGAGTACAATATAGACTTGGCTAAGATTAAGACACATACTGTCAATTTTAACATTGTTTTATTTTGAAGGTATTTGTGTAGTGCATAAAAATCTAAATGCTTTCTTTTTTAAAATTTCTTATTTTTTATAGTTTAATAGCGAAAACCAGTCCACCTGTAGATGTTCAAATTTTAGCTACTCTTTATTTACCATTATTAAAAAACAAAAGTATTTCTTTTGTGGGATACTGTGACAAATCAATTATTTGAAACAGTAATTGAAATTTCAGCCCTTGAAAGTCTGACGTTCATCCTTGCAGGCTTTATATGTGATTTAGAGTCAGCAATTGGCATGTCACAATAAATAGACTTCCAGGAACACTGTACAATTAAGTAGTGGGCACCTAAATATGAGATTCAAATACTGATAATACTGTGAATTTAAATTTTTGGCTAATAATTCATGGAATATATAGAATACATATTATTTAATATTTATATAAAATAATCTTTACTATTTATATATAAACAAGTAATAATTATTCATAAAAAATATTCTAGAAATTTTGGGAGGAATATTAGCATACTATAACTCCTAACACCCAACATTTGTATTTTACTCTCATATACCCGACTTAAAAATTGGGATGTAATTGTCTTCTTACCGAAAAGCTGATCTCATCAAACAAGGGGAATTTTGTGAAAGATATTTCCTTCACCAAGCAGCAAAGCCTCAAAGTGGTAGTTACTTCTGTTGATATTGTTCTTTTTAATACTAATACAACAACGTCAGTGACAGGGCTTAACCTGAAGTGATTAAAGCACATACACCTGTTAGCACCTGAAGACCAAGCTTAACTAATGTCTGAAATTCCAGCTGAAATTAATAATAAAGCTTAAGAAATCACTCACCCAAGAGAGAACGCTACAGCCGAATGAAGAACATATGCTAGTTTAGAACTGAACTGTAACCGGAATACACATTAAAAAGTTTTATACATCTCTGTTATCTTACCTGCAGCCTTTCTTGACCTGATATGTGCAATTTGGTTTCCCTATATTGCTTTAATGAGAATACATCATATTGCGTTAGCATGCTTTTGAATCCACTATGGAATCTTTGCTTTGTTCTAAAACAAAATTTTGTACAGGTGGCTAGATTATTTAATTCGGAAAGAGCAATGTGATATTGAAAATAACATGTATAAAACTAAATTATCTACACTTTCTAGTCCTATAAATATTTCTGCTTCTGAGACATTTCTCTACCAGGGACAGAACCTTATTTTTGTCACATAATTTTGAGTCACTCTTTGCCAATCTTCTTCCATGTTCTTCATACCCACTTAGTTACAAGGCCAATCCATTATCTCATGCTCATGTGATATTAACATGTATGGAAATTGCTTACAAAAGAAATAAAATTCTTCAGAATTTACTAAACTAAGCAATCAATCCTTAATTTTTTTTCTAAAAATGGTTCTGAAGAATGTCAGTAGAACCAAGGCAACTATTTTATAGTCAATTCCCTATTATGTATTTTGACCATATTTGTCAGAAAATACACATCTGCACATAAGACATACATGTGTAAATGTGAACATATGCCCATATTGTACATCACAGATGCACAAGGACTCATTACTGGACAAATAATAAATCTAAGAATGTTTATTGTCATGTATTCAGTAGGTGTGAGATTACGTATGCTCTAGGCATTGTGTTGAAGTTAGAAATATGAAAATTAATGTATATGTATATTTGCATAAGTACATTATTCTGTCATTATAGAACTTATTCCTTACTTGGACGACAATATTAAACAAATCCAAAAGGATCAAAAAGTTGTGAGATTTCATGTATTAGTCCAGTCTTTGAATAAAGCCACAATGGAGGAAACACAACGGTATAGAGGATGGAGAAGACAGTGTGGAAGAAACAAGTAAGATAATACTTTAAAGTAAGATGAAATAAAAAAAAATGAATAGAAGCATTTGGCTTAAAATAGGAAGGATGACCAAAGTTCTTTTTTTTATAAATATGGGATTGGCATGCGGGAAACAAAATAGAAAATTTTAAAGAAAAAAGTAACCCTTGTGCTTGATAGTTGTATGAAGGTGTGTGTGTGTGTGTGTGTGTGTGTGTGTGTGTGTGTGTGTGTGTGCGCGCGCGAGCGCATGCGCGTGTGTGCTTGTGTGTATATAGAAGAGGAGAGTTTTTGTACATATGCATGTTAGTTTGCTGGAGTTGCTGTGACAAATGGAAAAACAATAACACTAGAGGCTTATTTCCACAAGCCCTACAGTCAAGATATCCACAATGAAGGTTGTATCATGATGGATTCCTTTCTAGGAGCATGCTCCTTTGTTTATGGGTGGCCGTATTATCTCTCTGCTTTCAAGTTGTTTTTCTCCCATGAATATCTGTGCTGTCATCTCTTCTAATACAGAGACTAGGATTAGAGATTATATAGTTTACCCATGCACAAGACCTCCTATTACATTACTTGCTTTACTAATGACCACATCATCAAATACAGTCCACATCTGGGGGGTACACAGAAACTGTATTTGTATCTCGTATATATAAGTGTGACTATATGTGCTCATGTGGGTTCCATGTGCGTGTATCCAAAAGGGGCTAGGTGGATTTTTGTGTGTGCTCACATGTGTCTGTGCGTGTGGAGGAAAGGTGGGGGGTGAGAGAGAGGGTCTTGGGGGACAAGATGGTTTTTGCAGGAATATACATGTGTATATGGATGCATAAGCATCTCTATACACACATAAATAGGGAATGGACAAAGCTCTGAGGGAATACACATGAAAAGTATCTATTATATAACAGAATTTTTTTATTATAAAGGAACTCTTAGTGACTCTTATATGATACTTTGTCAAGAACTCAGATTTTTACATATAACATTTTGCTAAACATTTGATATGTCATTTTTAACTATGACAGTTATGTTCTGTAGTGGAAGGAGAAAGTGGGAGAACGGTGCCTCCACACTGAGTTTGTCAGGGAGGTACAGAAATTCTTCACTGTGGTCTTCCACACTATGCAAGGCTGTCATCAGACATAGGTGAATACTGTCCTGAGACATTCAAGGGATTTTAAAGAATTCATCAGCAAGGGATTTTGAGGGAGACGGCAGCATGTCGCCTATGACAGCTGATATGAAATAGCTGATGTCAGATTTGAGACCATAAACTTGTACGCATAGTCAGGCAGAGCACATGGGATTTTTGCTCCAGCAAGTTTCAAGAAAAGAGACTCTGAGAGGGAGAGTTCATCAAGACTGGGTTTTGTGAAGAGAATAAAGTATAAGGCAAGAGAAATGAGGTCATGAGGGTATTTATAAAGAAGTAATAAAAATGGGTTATGGGATTTCTACTAGAAAAAGAAAATTGAAGCCAAGATGAATTGGGAATTAACTTTCCAATCTCTCCACATTTATTGTAGTTTTCTGCCAAGATTTTCTGAAATTATATTTGTTGAAGGATTGGTTATGTACATTGAGATTCCTTTTGTCTGAGTTTTTCAGGACTTACTTGTCTTTCTCTCTGTGACATACCCTAGATTTCACTGTACAGCATTGGATTTTGGAGTATGATATTGCTATGTTTTCTCTCTTTTATCAAAGTAGTCTTCACAGGGTCACACACACACACACACACACACACACACACACACACACACACCACACTAACTAAAATCATCAGTTATATAAATTGAGTTTTGGAGGAAAATTCATAGGGTCATAGTCCTAAAAGTTTCCAAGACCTGATAGCTATTAGTCACTTTTTCCTCATATTAAAATAAATTGATAAAAGCAAAATAAGGAAGGGTTTTTTTTTGGCTTCAGTTTAAAGGAATATGGTCCATTTTTGTAGGGGAGATATTAGGGTAGAAGTAGGAGATGGTTGGTTTTATTCCTTCCAGTTAGGAGGCAAAGGATGATGGATGCTTGTGCTCAACTGTTCAGCTCATTTCCCAACTTTTATGTCAATTAAAGAGATGTGTTATGATGAATAAGAAAGATTAGAAATCTAATCAATTTCTGCATTGATTGAAGAAACAGATAAAATTGATATACATTTGAGTTCATCTTTGGATTATGAGTTCCAATTTTAGATTTAGTTAAAGAAAAATCTGGGCTAGGAGATATAATGCATAACACATGTGTGCTCACACATGCGCTCACACACACAATTAAGTAAGTCCTCTTATAGAATTTTCTGACTGATCATTGCTTCAACTTTGGTTCTATCAAATGCTCCTAAGAAGTCTTCTCTGACTCAATTGTATGTGTCAGGGCTTGTTGACTCCCCATGGGAGGCCTTACCCTTTCTGAGGAGTGAATGTGAGTGGGTTGGGGAAAGGTGGCAGAAAGGTGTGAAGGAGGGGAGAGATGGGGTACTATGGTTAGTATGCAGAAATGAGAAATAAATATTAAAAAAGATGTCTTTGCATTTAAAAATGCATTTAAAAAATGCAATTTCTCAGTGCTTTTTATAATTGTAACAAGGAAAATATAAAAGGAATGTAAAAAATGATTGTGCTCATGGTGTATTCTTAATATTTTTTTAAATTTGGCAGTAATATTTTATGTCCTAATTACTTTAGTTTTGTTTTTGTGGTCAGTATGAAACTAGTGAATGTAATTAATTTAGCAAAGATAAGAGGATAACAAATTGTAACTGAAATTTGCATGCATTCATCTGTTTTATGTATCTGTTTAAAACAATCCCTGTAGTCCACTGTTCTTTCATAGCGCGTGCGCGCACACACACACACACACACACACACAAACACACACAATACACCCCTACCCTAAGACAATATAAAGGTAAAACCATCTTTATCATTATATGGCATTCCTTCTCTATTGCTGTGTTCTGTATACATAAATATGATGTGTCTTACTTCTAGAAATAATTCATTCTTTTAAAGAAACCTGCATAAAACTTTAATATTTCCTTTGCTTGCATGGTTTTTTTTTTTTACCATCTGAATCCAAAATGACTTTCCTTGTACATATATCAACCTAGGGCAATTTATTTTGGGTATCTTTGATTAAGACCTTCCCATTAATCATAGATTTCTTTATGATGACTGATGACATGTTACAGAAATAGGCATTATACTTAATTTATGATGTAAGTAATAACTTTTACATGCAGAACTATGCAGTGAAACTCCTCTGATATTTGAATTCTTTCTCCCCACAAACATCTGAGGATCCCATCACAACCTGTGCACTCAATCAATCTGGGGTTCTATTACTCCTTCTTTTCTCTGTGTCATGCACTTAATTTTCCCTGCAGTCTATTTATTAGCTTAGAATTTTCAGCACGTTCTAGGAAATTTTTCTGCTTGTTGTTGCTCAAGGGAAGCCTCTCAAGGACATTTTCTGTTTAAAATTCACAAATTCCAGTGCCCCAAATGATGGTAGTTGAAGCTTGCTTCCTCTTTGTGCAGCATACAAAAGACCTTGCTATTTGTCACATGCTGAATTGCTTTTCTATTATTTTGCCTTGTTTTTTCTACTTTTCTCCCCAGATTGTCTGAATAGTTTTCATGTGGTAAAATCAATGAAAACATTTTCCTAAAAGGCAGAATAAAATAACATGCTTCTTTTAAACACCATGCTTATTTTTGCCCCATCTCTCCTGCCCCATCTGCTTCACCATGTGATCTACACTCTTTAATAATTTCTACTTACTTTCTACTAGAATGTTTCACTCAAAGTTATAGCTATACAATTTTTGGCATTGACAACATGACACCAAAATCCTTCAGGAAGATAGTCAGTCAGTCGGGGAGCAAAGCAGGGTGGAATGCTGCCAACTTAGTCTGAACCGCAAACCCAGCGACTGTTCAGAAACTGCTCTCAGAGAGATACTTACTTTTCCCTTCCTTCCTTCCTTCCTTCTTTCCTTCCTTCCTTCCTTCCTTCCTTCCTTCCTTCCTTCCTTCCTTCCTTCCTTCCTTCCTGCCTTCCTGCCTTCCTGCCTTCCTGCCTTCCTGCCTTCCTTTCTTCCTTCCTCTCTTTTTGAAGACCGGTTTTCTCTGTGTTACAGCCCTGGTTGTCCTAGAACTTACTCTGTAGACCAGCCAAGCCTTGAACTCTTACACTTTTGAAAAGTTTACCCTTCCTTTTGTCCATGGGAGCAATTTGCTTGTTGATTAACCCAAATACACTGATGAAGAACTATGATTACCTTGGCAAAGCTGCTTCACAGTGCTGCTTAGGTTACTGTCTGTGGAATGACTGAGCGAAGGGCTCCTTGCTGCAAATTCACTCAGGGTCCACTTTTCTCATTCAAATGACCTTTAAGAATGTCTCTTAGATTCTAACCTTATAGATGTAGGTTTAGAAAACGTGTTCTGGGGCTTGTCGTTCAACTACATATATGTCTACATATCAAAAATCTAACACAACAAGAATTTAAAGTCACTAATTTCAATCTTGTTCTCCACAACCAAGTGTGGTAGATTTTGAGTTGTATACCTGTCAGAGATCTAGAAGAAGTTTCTACCACCATTTACTTAAGAGACAAAAACATTGACCTTGACAGACCCTGGCTTTGCCTGCTTTGTTTAACACCTGTTTTCTTATTGATTCTTACCTTAAGCAGCATACAAAAACAAGAATGTGAAGAATTTGGTTACTGAGATCCTGTCCAGGATAATGCATTCTTGCCAGGGTACCCAGATTTGGTAGAAACATGTTGCTGTTTGTGTTGGTTATTTATTTGGTGATGTATGGGTTGGAGAAGAGCTTGACCATAATTGAAACTCGTTCTTCTATTTCCCCATTGATGGATGAGAAACTGAGGTTTAGTGATTTAAAAGAACTAAATAATCATCAATCAATCAACGCTTTATACAAATGTCCATTTTATGTTGAGCACATTTCTCCTAATGCCCACTTGTCTTCCTTTTTACTCATGTTCCCTCAGCTTTTATCTTCTTTTGCCCCACTAAACATGTGTATTACTCAGTCTGAACATCCCCACAGCTGCCTGCTCCAGTTTTGTCTTTGGTGTTTTCTGGAATCTTGTTTTTGCACATGGTTTACTGAACAGAAGCTCTGAGGAGGTGTGGGAGGCCTGGACCCTTGTATTTACCTTAGTCACTGGGTATGCTGTCTCTGCCTGACAAAATTTCCCTCTCTAGATGGGAAAACCGACCTACATAGGCAGCCAGGCTCCTTTAGTAGTCATGCCTAGTTTTGGCTCTACGGAGGACACCTTACCTGGTTTCTTCTTTTTGTTTAGCTCTTTTATTCATAGGTACTCAGAGAAAATCTATGTGCAATCACCATTTACCGTTTTTACCAAACTGTACCTTGGGAGTTTTTGAAGCACTATCTTTTGCAATGCCTTTTCCCGTGAAGGCAAACTAGACTCCAAAGACGAGTACTTCCTGGAGAAAGTTTATGTCTTGAGTTTGCAAAACAACCTCTACACAGCTAGCTCCTATGGGCAGGGCAATACAAGAAGCAATGTTTCAGAATTGTAATTTAAAATATCAAGATCATGTTAGTTCTTTCTTTCAAAGGTTTTAATCTATTGTTTATTTATCATCATGTATGTTTATGTGGATGCCTCCTGAGGACAGAAGAGGTCATCTAATCCCCTAGGGATGGAGTTATAGGGGTTTGCAAGCTATCCATATGGGTGCTGGGAATCAAATTCAGGCCCTTTGAAAAAGCATCAGGAAGTTTTAACTGTTTAATGCTCTGTAGTAGGTTTATACAGTGATTTTGAGACTATACTAAATCAAAATATAATATTATAAATAGTGCAATTATAAAAATTGATGAGAAAATTTAAATTCATAAGAAATGTAATTAAGGCTTGAAATTAAAAAAATGGTTTCAAAAGTAAACACAACATATTTAAAATATGCTGTTAATTTTATAAACCAAAAATACTTACAATAATTAGTAAAATCACTATTGAATACTTAAATGGAAATTGTCAACTTTTCTTAAGTCTTATTAGCTAAACACTATGTGAACTAAAAGTTACAGAATAGGCATACAATTTCTGTTAACTAGTATAATTCTCAAAATGTCCGAGACATCTGTCTGTTTCTATGCCAATACCAAACTGTTTTCATTACTGTAGCTCTATAGTAGAGTTAGAAGTCAGGAATGGTCATGCCTCCAGAAGTTCCTTGATTGTACAGGATTGCTTTGGTTATCCTGGGTTTTTTGTTCTTCCATATGATGTTGATTATTGTTCATTTGAGGTTTGTAAAGAATTTTTCTA
>JAQHUG010000036.1:10385587-10404028 GCA_028555095.1 Dicrostonyx torquatus
CATATGCTCCTTCAGTCCTGGTCCAGCTGGATTTGATGAGCTCCCATTAGATTAGGCACACTGTCTTACAGCTCATATTTTACCTTTCTACCTTGTATTCTTTGCTGATGACTGGATCAGAAAAATCTGTTTTTAATCAATAAATTGAATCTTGATTACTGAGGCTAACTACATTTTCTTTCTCGACCATTTAATTCTATTAGTCTATTATGATCACCTCAAGTCTGTCTATTTAAAGCATGTAAAAGCTAAAATGAAGTAGATAATGTATTCTGTTCACCAAAACTTACCACGTTTTTATTGTAGATGATATCAAACCACTCACAGTAGTATTTTAATTAGGTAATTTAATTTATTTAAACAGTTTTTTATTTTACTCTTTCACTGGTACTAGAGATCAAATTAAGGGATGCTTACGTGCTAGACAACCACTATGCCACTTTAAACATGTCTCCATCACTTGTTTTAGTTTTTTTTCCTTTTTAAAGAAAATTCAGAATTGTTTGAGGAATTTGCTGCAATTATTCACGTTCTTAAATTGAGGGAAGCAAAGTATTTCTAAGAGTAAAAATTAAGTCAAACTTGCTTGAATCATGGAAACTTTTAAGTCTGCATTACTTACATTGAGATTCTTAATACGGCTACAAAGGTTTTAAGTCATTGTTTCTTTTACTCTTGTGATTGTGGCTGTCCCATTTCTTCCTTCCATTTCCTTACTCCAAAGCCTCATACACACAGCAACTCACTTTTAAATTCGATGCCTCTCTATCTTGCCACTACGTGAATATATGTATATGTATGTGTTTGTGCATACACGCACACACATACACACACACACACACACATATACACATACATACATTTCCTAAACATACACTTCTCAGTCTTAACAATGTCTCTCACATCACGGCTGACCATTTGGTATTGAACAGTCAGGTGTTATGTTTCCATGGAGAGGAAACCTTTCTCCCCCTCTCTATATTTCTTAGTTGCCTTTAAATTCTTGTGTACTTTCCCTTTCTTCTTGTGTATGTCTGTAGTTGTTGCTCAGCTAATGTTTAGGTGGTGGGACTTTATGTGTGTAGCTTCCCACATTCCTAGAAGATACAACCATAAGCAAACTCCTTAATCTATGTGGGGGCTCTTGGTCAGTTCCCTCTCAAGGGCTTTTATGCTCTGTGTCTTCAGCAACAGAGACTTATCTTCCACATCTGCTGAGCACCCAAAGGCTTATTTAGATATTTGTTATGTGTCTGAATATATTCTGGATCTGTGGAGAACTCAAGATGTCAGAAAAAAGACAAGTCCCAGTCATTATGTAAATTGCTGCTTCACTATCAGAATATAGGAAAAATAGCATCGTGCGAAGAACTCAAGAATTTTTTGTTTCTGGAAATTAAATTTAGCAGCTGAACACAACCAATTTGTAACTGCTTCTTAAGAATGTAGGTGCAGCTTGATGTGAATGTTTCAGTCATATCTCATGCAAAGTTTGATCAAATTAGTCAGTTTCAGCCTTATCTGAATTCTTAATGAGAAAGCCTCCCAGACTTTCTGTGGCTTCTTACAGGCCTTAGAATTTTCCATGGTGGTGGTGGTGTGGTGGTAGTGGTGATGGTGGTGGTAGGCTGAAGGTCTCCTTTCCTCCTTGCCTCCTGTCTATTGGGCATAAGCTTTTAGTTTTAAAGTCACATCACTCTTTACTTGACCATTATTAAAAGGACGGGGACATGCACTACTGCCCCATCTGTCTGCTCTGCATGGAAATCTGTAGCAAGTCACGATAGACTTCATAGCTGAAAGAACTCTCTCCCTGTGTCTTCTTAGAGACTTCTATCTTTTTCTAGTAATCATGGAAAATTGGTTCCTTAGAACTATAAAGCAGTTTGGTGCAATTTATTTTCAGCAGATGCCATTGACAATTAACATGAGTTGTTTCCGCGCTTTGTTAAGTTTCTGAAGTAGAACACATTTGAGTTTCTTAGTATTGGGTTTTCTGATATTTCAGTTTACTTCTCTGTAGCTTTTCATGCCAAATAAATAACACAAAGTTGCCTTTACGTAAATCAGATGAACTAGTACTTAGGTTTTTCCGATCTTCCTATAGTTATGCAATTATTCTCTGGAAAATTTGAAGCTGGTGCCTGATTATGAATGACGACTTGAACATAAAATAAATCAATATGGTGTTTTGATCCATTACTTGCTGGCTATTTATTATGAATGTTTGTACATTTGGAATCTGAAAAACAAATGTATTATTGATAAACTCAGTGTTCTCATTATTTTGTAAGAGAATTCATTAGTGTATAGGGAGGGATACCATTTCCAAACTATTTCTAGAATTTGATGTTTATTTTATACTCCTAAAAGATTCTTTATAATCATGTGTCATTTTTCTGTTGAAGAAGACATGATGCATTATGTAGCATGAGGGCCTATATGATTTTTTAGGTTCCTTCATTCAGTGAGGCAAGAGAGACATTTAAAATGTGCTCAGGAATCTTCTCTGAGAACCAAAGTAATGTTTCTGTACATTACCCATCAACATGGCTTGCATAGAAACTTAACATATATTGATAATATTCATACACCTTTCCATCTAAATATATTTTAAGAAAGGTCACTCTTACTTTAAATAGTATTAATTTGCTTGAAACTGCACATAAAACTATAGGAAAATCTATAATATAGCAAGTGAATATGAAACAATTAACAGCAATATTTATTTTGACAACTTTTTAAAAACATATATCTGTTACCACTCAAGCTAAGAGCATATCTGCTTTGTCTCACATTGTCTATTCCTGGACTTCTAAATAAAGTGATGTAAAATATCCTGAATATTGTCATTAGTGTAAGTTAAGTATATAGTGTAGAGATTAAATCATTTGCTTCCTGAACAAATTGTTTTAACAATTTGTATTTTCTTTCCCCTTGCTAAATTTCAGGGTCATTTATACTTCAAGATCTTTTGTAGGCATGAGTTTCAAATGTAGGTCAGTGGATAGAATATATTTGAAGAAAGGAAAAGTTATAATGTACCTCACTCTTCAAAAATTTCAAAGTAACATGTAAATACTCCAATTCAAAAATGTAGAAAATGTTGCAAATATTTTGAAAAATAATATAAACTGTGATAATTGAGATTTGTGTGTGTTACCTTCCCTCTTTTATAGGCTGAACTTATCAATATTCATACCTGCTGCAACTCAATCAGCTTTGAATTCATATTGGCTATAATGATAGCCTTCTGGTTTTGGAAGCCCGTAGAGGTCCTATAGAGCAGTGTTCTCAACCTTCCAAAGACAGTTCCTCATATTTTGGTGGCCTCCAACCACAAAATTATTTTGTCAAATTCCATAGCTGTATTTTTTACTGTTATGGACCGTAATGTAAATATGTAATATGCAATATATTTGCTATGTAACCCTATTAAAAGCTTGTTTTACCTCTAAATGAGTTGAGACTCACAGGCTGAGAAGCATTGCTATAAGCAAACCCTGTGAATCATGTCAAATAAAAATAACTTGGAAGCCCTGTGGTAGTTCAGCCAGCATTTAAGCATGTCCTCGGATGTACTTTGTTCCTTCCTTTCTCTTCATAGTACTCACACAGTGTTCTAGATGTTCCTCTTCTCCATCTTTTGATGACGTCAGGAAATGACCTCTGACTTTTATCATTGTTTAGTAGATTTAAAAAATTAGTGGTGGCACATCCCTTTAATCCAAGCACTCAGTACAAAGGCAAGCAAATCTCCGTGATTTCAAGGCCAGCCTGGTCTACAGAGCTAGTTCCAGGATGGCCAAGGATACACAGAAAAACCCTGTCTTGAAATCTACTCCACCCAAAAAAGTCCTTATGTTAACTGTTATTAATGGGGCTCTTTTCTGAGGTAGTCAATGATAATCATATATAATAATGATTTAAATCACCACACACACATAAACACACACACATATATGTATACATATACGTACATATATGGAACTTTGTTCATATTAATTTTCTCATTACCAATATTTAGCTTCCTTCACCACCACCATTGTCACTTTTTTAATCATTTCTTCTTCTACTTATCTGTGATTTTGTTTTGAGTTTTAGATTCATATAAGAGAAAAATCAATACTTGCTTTTCTTAGGCCAACTACTTCTTTTCATATCATTATCTGATTTATACATTTTGCTACAACAACATGATTTAATTTTTTTAAAATAATACTCTATTGCATGCATGTGTCCTGTTTTCTTTATTCAATCAACCGTGGATAGGCATCTGTGATGATTAAACACCTGGGCCAATATGTAGAGTTAGCAGTAAGCAGAAGCATACAGTTATCTCTTACATAGCGACTTTGATGTCTTTGGTTATATTTCAGAGGGTGTGAGAGTTGAATCATGCCATAGTTTTTTTGAGAAACTTTCCTGCTGCTTTCTACATGGGCTATACCAGTTTATAATTCCACCATTACTGTACAGGTTGTTTTTTGAATCATATTTCGATCTGCATTTACTGCTGTTTGTGTAATTTATGTTAGCCATTCTTAATGGGGTGATATGGCAGCCCAACACTGTTTTGAATTTCACTTCCTTGATGCCTAAAGATAAACATTTTCACTTATAATTTGGCTATGATTTTTTGCTCTTGTCTTGTGTGAATATATATAACTTTTAAAATTATTTTATTTTATCACTTAAAGCAACTACGGGCTTAAGAGAGGTGACTCAGTGATTAAAAGCCCTTACTACTCTTGTAGAGTACCCATTAGAATCTTAGCTCACAAGTTAGGCAGCTCACAGCTATTTGTAAGTCCCCCTTAGAGAGAATATGGGGCTACAGATGTGCAAAACTTGAAAATATTCTAAATTTAATTTTCTTATCCACACATCATAAAAATTATCACCAACATAAATGTTCAAAAAATAAAATAATATAAAACTGAACACATTACAAAAGCCATTTTGGGGATTTAATCTACTTACATATAATTTCCCCTAAATTTCCTGTACTATTTCTATGATAAGCAGTCTGGTTTTTTCCATGGTACTGAGAACGGCACAGTGTTTTCATCAGTATTAAGTATGATTTACATTATAGCATGTAGAAAGGGTGTGCAGACAGCCAGCTGCATGTTGCTTCTGTTCCTGCTGAAAAATTCTCACCTCTGTCCCCCATCAATTACTGGAAAAGGCATTTTCCTTTTCTACTTTTCTTGTTCACATCTTTAGAAATACCGTGGACTGTCTTATATCAACTCCTGACATTTGAGAAGACAAATCCATTATTCTTTCCAGTTTTTACTGCCCTCTAAGCTCTCTGAAACCTGTCTCTACCTGTTTACTCTGAGCAGCAGATGTTTCTGTGTTTATGCCCCATCCCCTCCTTGTGTGCAAGCTCTTCCTCTCTGAGGAAGAGAGCAGCTTCTGGAGGAACTGTGGAAAATCTTTGCACATCTGTTCCTGTCTTCTTTCTTACGTGGTGATAAATTTCTTGAAGATCTATGCTATTCCTCGTGAAAAATTATCAAGTGGAGGCAAGCTTTAATAATTCCACATGTATATTTAAAAGCCACTACAAATATAAATTAATATAGAATTATAATTCCAATGAATCAGCCATATTTGAGTGAATTTTTAAATATCACTGTATGTGGATTTTTACTATATGTTGTATCAAAAATTTATTCCAATTATTTTGATTCAGAAATATGTTCACAATTAGGTAAATTTAATTAATTGCAATATCTCAGATCACAAGTGGTTAATTACTGAGTTACCCTTATTTTACAATAAACAAAATAAACCATAACAGTAAGAGTTTAGTAATAGGTTTTAATAGAAGAGTTTGTTGATTGTTTTTTCAACTTGATACAACCTTGGAATATCTGTGAAGATGGAATATTACCTGAGAAAAATTTTCCATAATATTAGTTAAGTTTGTAGGTTATTGACTTGATTAAACATGTAGGAGATCCTAGTCTAGAGTGGCCTGTGCCACCAGTAGGCATGTAGTCCTAGGTTGTTCAGGAAACCGTCCAAGCATATGTGGAGTGAGCCTGTAAGGAACTGTCCTTTATGGTTCCTGCTTCAGGTCTAGCCTCCGTTTTCCTGCCTTTACTTCCTACTTTGATATTCCTGATGATGAATTGCAGGTTGCAAGCTGAAATAATCCCTTTCCTCCCTTAAGTTGATTTTGGTCGTGGTGTTTATTACAGCAATAGAAACCTAACTAGAACAAAGATCAAACTTATTTGTATCATTTTCCATACTAGATGTTGAGTTTTTGAAATTATCTTTTAAAATTTGAGGATTGCAAGATTGACCATTATAGTCAGTCTGCAATGAATCACATGTACATATATAATGAATCAACAGCCTATAGGCAAAGAAACAAGCACTTAATACTCTTGAGGGCATATATTTGAATGGGCTGACAGTGTTATGTGTAGATTTTTAAAATCTTACTATTTTAAAACGATAAAGAACATTGTTGTCTTTTACTTCTATCCAACTTGAAATCAGTCTCAAAGTATGATCTGCTGTAAAATGAAATAAATGTTATGGAGAAACATTGAGGCTTAAAATATTGACTTTACATATCACTTTAGCAGTCACAAAAAGTATAAACTTGCATATATATATATATATATATATATATATAGTGCTTGTGTGTTTTATGAACGCTCTCTGTGTCCAACTAGTAAATTCTATATACTAACATGGGAGCATCTTTGCTTCACTGAAAGCAAGAGGGTGAAGATGTGATTCATATAGTCACATTTCATCAAAAGTGCAGCCTTCCAGCAAAGACCATGTGTTGGTCATGCCTATTAAAAAAGGGTTTAGGCATTCCCAAGGTATCAGTGGAAACTTGAAGTTCCTTCGAGCCTCTTTTAAATTAGGAAATGAAGAAGAAACATTAAAATGTTAAAATTTATAATTATATGATCAAAGTTGTAATTTTGTTATGCTTTTCAGAGAGAGGTTTTTTGATTTGCTTACTGTAGTTTGTGATAGCTTTTAAAATACTCTTATTCTAATGAAATATACTAATATATAAAAGACACTTTAAATGTATATATTTCCATTGAAATGTAATAGAGATGATTTGTTTGTAATATAACAATGTTAGTGCATGTGGCTTATTATGTAATCAGCAAATTTCTAGTTTCCAACTATCAGTATTTATGTACTACCAGAAAATATATTTATTAACATGCACTAATTGACCAAGGAATAATTATCAGCAAGATGAGTATATTAATAGATTTTTTTGTTGGATGACTGAACACATTTATTGGTAAATGAAAACATGAGAACCAAAATTTTAAATTAAAAGTTAGTAATATAAAATATCAGACTATTTCTCAGGACATGTGAATTGTAGTTTTTGTTACTTACTTGAAACCATAGTGTCTGTTATTCCATTAAAATTTCAAAGTATAAAAAATATCCAGCAGATAGTGAAGTGATGTAGATGAGGAAATAAGGGTTCAGGGAAGGCAATGAGGTGTTCTGGATGAAGCTTCTTGGAACCTATAGTCTTTTAATATAAGCTATAATAATTATAGCAGATAGAAGAATTCATCAGATTGAAAGAATGGTTGTCTGAGTACTACAAGCCCTAGATTTGAATGGAGAGGAAAAATGCTGTGAATAATACTAATGGAATTTGAGGAGCTAAATTAATAAGTAAAACAGTGGGTAGATAAGCATTTATAGGAAGATATATATTGCAATAGGTCAGAAGCATGTGTTCCGTCTGTCCCAACTCTCACAGCCTGCAATGCCTTATAATTTGTTTTGGAAGGGGAGGTTGCACTCCTTCTTGAGAAGAAGCCTTCTAGCTACATTGAAGTTGGTCTTCTAAGTTGGGATGAATATGTGATGGGGAAATCGTGGGGATTGAGGGAAGTCAATAGTGGATATTGACAAGATAGGATTGCATACTTGTGTAAAAATTTCACAGAATATCACTTGAAAGCAGCTATCGAGCAAAGTAGTTTAAGTAAGACACTTAAATGACACCTTATAGCAAATCTTGCTCCTTATTACATTCTAAATCTTACCCTTATACTCAGGAATAAGTGCAGCTACTAACGCCCATCAAAGAAGCCACTCATACAAAATGGAGACCAAGGAAAACCAAATCTGAACACAATGCAGATTTCAACTGATGGAAGCCCAGTTCTAATGGCACATCTTAGTTCCTGCATCACGGAACACAGTTCCTGTGTCGATGACCCAGGGACAATTGTGGAAGTGGAGAGTCGAAAGGTTATACAGACAGACTATCTGGAGTTCTGCAGTGCAACTTATTTTCCTAGAAATGGCAACATATACAAAACCAGAACATTAACAATATCAGGGACAAAGGAAGTTTCATGGAGTCACAAATAAACAAAAACTATAAGAAATTAATGACTGTTAAATATAATTTTCCCCAGGGGTGATTCCCTTATTAGTTGTCTAATGTAAAGTGGTTAGCCTTAAAATCATGCACAAACAAACAAAAAGAAATTTGGACTTAGAAGCTTTTTTATGTATTTGTGCACAAATACTTATTATAGTAACAATAATTAAAAGAAAGACAGAGTGTGGGGGCACATGGGAGAGGTTCAAATGAGGGGACTCAGAGGGAGCTCAGCAAAGAGAGGGGATGGTGGAAAGTGACATAACTCTATTTTAAATTAAAAACATACTTTAAAGAACTTAATTTTATCAGTTAAAGTATTGATCTGATTTAATTTAGGGTTCTGAGGCAAGGATTTCATTAAAGTAGTTTTTCTTGGATTCTCCTGGCATATTAACTTGAGGTATGTAATAATGAAAAGGCAGCAGCCTAGGCAAGAAAGATGATCAGAATGTTACCTGTGTGGACAGTGTAAATTCATGCAGAGGACACAGTCTGAGTTAGACCACTAAAGGACGGAGGAGCTCAGAATCAAAGCCCAAACTCAGCATAGCTGGAAGCCTTCTTCTCAAGAAGAAACTCAACCTACACTTCCTGAAGCATTAATTTACAGTCAGGGAGATCACTACATGGAGTTGTAGGTTGTGAAAGCCAGAATACATGGAACAGATGCTATGACCCTAAAGAGACTCTTCACAGCTCTTGTCTTTTCTCGCTACAATGTAAGTATAATCATTCAGCTATTGAAGGAGTGTTTATTTCATATACTCTCTGTGCTTTTACACCTCAGTTAATGATGCGGAATAGATGGTAATCAAGAGAAGACAAGGTTCTTACCTCCACTGATGAACTGTAATGTAACATGATAAAAAATAGTGAGTTGCCACTGAAAGTTTATTTTATTTTATTACATTTTTGACTGCTCTGCACATATTCTTGGCTCAAATTTGTGTTTTATTTAGGAAGTACTGTTTTCCTACTTGTTATGAAACTGTCACTGACTTCTTGTAGGTAGAGCTATCACACTGGAATAGAACAGGAAAGTTACTGAAAATATATACCTCCAAACCTATTTCAGAAGATGAGAAAAATACATTGTGCAGTTGCAATTTCAGATACCATTTTCAAATTATCATATGTCACAATATAATATATTATTAAAGGGTCAAATGTTACTGTATATTAAACACAATTATACATGTTTTCATATATGAATATAACAAGTATTTTAGTCTTAAAGTGGAAATGTAATGTTGATAGTGTTGTTTGCAACCCAAATGTGAAGAAAACAAACCATGGTAGTAGTTAAACTTCCAGAATCAAAACTAGATAAGCGACATAATTTAGATATGAGTGTTTTTAAAATGATTTCTAACTCTAGCTTTCTTCATATCATTGCTGAAATAAAGCCAACTATCAGAACAGTTTAGAAATGCATTTATTTTAAAAATTAATAATGTTATAGTTAGCAATATTTTATATGAAAAATACATAGCTTGTGACATGTGTATAAACTTAAATTAAAAAAATACACTGTTATAACATGATAAATGATCAGAATCTGAGCAATTTTGTAGTTTACTGCACATAAACTAAAACTGGACTGATATGTTAATTATAAAATTTGCATTATTTATACTAATTTTAAAAATAATTAATCCACATTAAAATGCTTTTTACTTAAACTTTTTAATATTTGATGGGTGCTTTCCAAGTCAAAGAATTTCAAACTTAATCAATTATAGAGATGAATCTAGAAATTTATCTCTTGCTGAGCCTAGGGCAATAAAATTTTTTCTATCTTTCTAAAACCCTTAAGAAATTAGGAGCTTAATGAAAGGTTATATTTTATTAACCAACAACTAGAGTATCTCTGCATATATGTACTCATATGTTTCATTGAAAAATTCCATGTTCTAGGCTTAATAGAATCAATTAGATACTTTCATTTAAGTAATTACACAGTTTCAATAATGCAAACCTTAAATTGAAAGAAGAACATTAACTATAAGATGTTTAAAAGAAGTGGTTCTCGAGAAAAACAAAAACAAAACCAAAACCATTTAAATGATAAAACAAATATCTTGATTTCTGAGTGTAGGCACTGTAACTGAATTTTGTAATCTGGTTTGATTTAGACATCATTCGTTATTGAGTTGTGATTTTCACTTCAGGGCAATAAAAATGTATTACCTTTTCTATAAAGTTGCTTTAAATGCATTTTTGTTACCATAGCAACCAGTTCTTTCTAGCTTGCTATTTATACTTATTTTAAACTCTTATTCTAGTATCTTTTATACCTTAAATACATCAAAACTATAAGAATGTACCTTAATTTTTAAAGATGCTGAAAAATAATGACTTTAAATTAAATTTTGATTCAATAATAATTTAATCATTATCAATACTATTATTGATTTCAGTGGTTCTACCATTCTAGTTAATTTCCAATGTGCTCAAACTCTCTAACCTAAACCAACTATGGGTAGTAAGAGTTGATCTCAACTTATGCTTCCAGGTCATTATCCATCCCGAGGTCAGCAAGTATAGGAACTCAGATTTGCTAGAAACTAAAGCAAAAGTCACCGAGTAAGGTGCTTCCTGGTTCACTCAATACCTTGCTTTCTGATAGATTTCCTTTTTCTTTGGAAAATAACATGTAATTGCATTGTCTCTCTCATTTCTTTTCCTCCCTCTAGCCTTTCCAAGTACCTTACTTCTTCTTTCTCAAACTCATGGACTCCATTTTTTTATTATTGATATATTGCTCTCTTTATAATGTTACTTGTGTGTATATGATTTCAATTCTGAACATGAACAGTACCAATAGGTATGCTTAAATGTTAGGTGGAAATTTGGGGGGGCTCAACCTTAGTTAAGAACTATAAACAACTAAGGAAGCTGAGGCTGGAAGAAATAGTCTTTCCTAAGAAAGAGACCCCAAATTGGTTATACAATACCAAGTGGTCTGCCCTGAATTCTGCCAGCTTTTAAAGACAGTCTTGTAGTGTGATTTCTAATTGGTTTTAATAATAAAAATCTGGAGTCAGATGTTTAGGGGTAAAAGCTGAAATATCAGAGGAGCAGCGCAGCAAGCCACTAGTGTTCTTGACTGTCATGAATCCTCTGACTGAAGTGGACAAGATTCTGTCTCCTCAGATCCACGGATTGAATTCCATCTCTACTAAACTTAAGACAAAATCCTGAGCTCCTCTTTCCTTCTGCCTTATATTCCACTTTTTGCCCAGCCAAATCACTTTCCCATCTCTACCTTTCTAGTATTAGGATTAAAGATGTCACCACCAACACTTTTCTTTGTTTATCTTTTAGACTCATTAAATGTAGCCTAGGATAGGTTTGATCTCAAAGAGACTCTTCTGCCTCTGTCTCCTGAATGCTTAATGGTATGTGCCAATAATGGTATGTGTCACCACTGCCTGGCCTCTATGGAAAACTAGTGTGGCTAGCTCTGCAATCTGACATCCAGACATGCTTTATTTGTTAGATTGCAAACAAAATATCACCACAAACTCCAAATTAACCTGCCTACAAATGTTGCTACTCACAGTTTGCTTGACCCTCCCATATCATCCATTAATCAATGCAGTGTCCTTCAGACATGCCCAAAGGCCAAGCAAGACAGGTCTTCAGTTGAGGTTTCCTCTTCCCAGGTGACTCTAAATGGACTCTTCCCAGAACAAGTTGACCAAAAAAACTAAACAATACACCTAATATTACCAACTCTTTGGTAAAACCACTGAAGAAAAAAATTAAGAATTTTGAAACGTAATTTAAAATATTTATGAATTATGGGTCAGATATACATGACTAGACAGCTCTAGTCTCTCAGTCATAAAATATGCAAATGAATGGTTTGAGTAAAAAAAATACTTCATCTTTCCACTGCTATAAATTGAACACTGATCATTGAGAGATTTTCCATGCTTAATAGCCATCCCTGAAATAGAGATAAGGTAAATATACTCTATTATCAAAATCACTGTAAGATGAAGTTTAACTGAAACTTTTGATGTATGTATGATCTACCAGTGTGTTGGACGAGGCCACTTGTTGGTTCCTGGCTGCTCAGACCTGAAATAATCACACAGAGACCATGTGATTTAAAACACTGGTTGGCACATTAGCTCTATCTTCTTTTTGGTTAACTCTTATATCTTAATTTAACCAATTTCTATTCATCTGTGTATCACTACATGTCTGTGGCTTACTGGGTTAAGTTCTGGCATCTCTATCCAGCAAAGCTACATGGCTTCTCTCTGTCTCTCCTCTTTTTTCTCCAAGAATTCTGTTTAGTTTCCCTCATCTAGCTCTGTTTCCCTATAGCTCTGCTGTAGGTCATAAGCAGTTTCTTTATTCATTAAATGGTAATCACAGCATACAGAGGGCACTCTCACACCACCTCCCCTTTTCTGTTTAAATAAAAAAGAAGGCTTTAACTTTAACATAGTAAAATTACATACATAAAACAGTTATCAAGCAAGAATTACAATATTTACATCTACTTTACCTTTTATCATATCTAAGTTAAACTATAAGTATTCTTCAACACCATCAAAAACTCTAGAAGGATATAATATTACATAAGTAAACATGAAATGAATTGTAAGCAATTTCCAAATTGCTAGAATTGACAGAGACATCTTGCTGCCTGAAGAGTTGGAACATTTATCTTCATCCTACAGGCTCATAGTATCCAGCAGACTTGTCCATGAAGCATGAAATTTTAAAATCAGTTCTACCTATAATAGCAGTTTGTTTGTCACTATTTTCTGTGTCCTGGAGAATGTCTAGCAGATTTTTTTATAAAGCAGGAACCCCAAAGAATCATCTCACCTTTAGGCAAGTTCAGCAGTCATTTCTTTGTGGGTCCTGCACGTGCAGTTAAATAGTTCAGGCAAGAGCAGTTTCTTGCCCAAATGGTTAGCAAATTTCATAAGGAGCCACTTCAATACCCATCTTTCTCTGAAGGTAGATTGGTGCTGCCAGGAGCAGACATGTCTCTGTAATGAAAAGTACTAACTTTTAAAAACATTTTAAATGCTATGTTCTATAGTGTTTGAAAGGTTTGAGGAATACTTATCTATCTCTAATACATCTCAGTAATCTAGAAAATCTAACTAACAAGGTCATGTCAGTTAGTTAGACTACAAGCATGACTACTATAGATGATTATCTATTAACCTATATTTCTTAATTATACATTACACTTTTAAATGAGCTAAGCAAACATAATACCTTAATTAAGATCAGAGATACTTCTATATAATGTAACAAAACTGACCTTAAATTTGTTTCAATAAACCAAAATCAATACCAATGCAAATCTCCATGGCATATCCCCCTTTAAATGCAAAAGAACATTTATAAACAACATTTGGGAATATGGGCGTAGTTCTGTCCAAACTCCTTCCTGGTTTTACTGGGCAAAATAATTTCTTGAGGGGTGTTCAAGGTAACCTTTCAGGGATCTTGGTCCATCAAACCATATTAGTCTGGTAGAATTTTCCAGGTACTCATCCTCTGTAGTAACAAAAGAAGAACCTCTTTTCCAAAGCAACATATCTTTAGCCTGTTTCTCCAAGAATTCTGTTTAGTTTTCCCTACCTAGCTCTATTCCCCTATAGCTATGCTGTAGGCCCAAAGTAGTGTTTTTCATTAATAGTAATCACAAAATACAGAGGGGACTCTCACATCACCAATGCATGTATTTTGAGCTGAAAAAGAATTTAGAATAGAATGTGTGAAACTGTCTAAGAAGAAAATGTTTCCCAATCAGAGATCAATTCTGTGAATAGATATAAAATCACACATAAGCAAGGACATAGTCATGCTACTAACAGAACATTTCTGAGCAAAGAAAAATGTACAAAATGGGGTTAATGAAGCAAATCTCCACTACCATTGAAAACCTCTAAAGCTAAAATGAAAACCTGTGCACACTTAGAAGTGAAGTAGTAACTGAAATATGGATAAAGATAATTAGTTTTCTTTAATTAACGAACATTCAAGTGGAATAACTTAGGTTTATAAGTAATTTCATGTTTAAGACTTTAATTTTTCTAAAAGCAAGTTAAAATCTTAGCAATTTAAATGTTTGTCACACTTCAAGATCTTTCTGTTTCAAATTCTTCCTGTCTAGCTGTAGAGATGGAATTACTCCTGTCTCTTCATGACTACAACCTAGTAAGAAGCTGAAACTAAAGCTCCCGTGCCATGGAAATTCACATTCAGGTTCCATTGAGCAGTTCTGTTGACCTGCCAGTAACAATTCCAGTGGCTTCTGAGATAATGTAAGTATATTTATGATGTGATTCTTAGTGTCCATCAATAGAGGTGACTTCTTCCTAAGAATTTAAGACTGAATATGATCTATTGAAACTATGTCTGTCTATGAACATGATAGTTGCCAAAACAGAGATGAAAATATCTAAGGTCTTTTCAGGCTGCTTTGAAAGAGCAGACAAAATATTTTAAAATAATTAAATCACAAGAATTTATCCCCATTTTCTTTTTAGTTTATGTGGCTATCCTAATTCTCTAAGCACAGTTTAGAAGTCTACACACAGTTGTTTTTGAGTGACAAACAAAGGGGTCTGAAGAGTTTTCATTGACAAATGCAGATTAGGGAAGCAAGGACCACCATGCTGATTTTGTTACTAAAGCTTGATAGTACATCTGGAAATAAGGGATAGGGATACCTACATCAGCTCTTTTCATATTCAGGAACTTTTTAAACTATCTGGTTTTGTGTGTTGGTGTGTGATAGCTTGTGTGTGTGTTTCCATTCGAAGCTGAAACTGTACCTATAAAGAATTGTGTTGGGGAAAAAAAGGAAGAAAGTGTCGTTGACTGAAGATGACAATGTCCCATCAGACGGACTGCTGAAACCTATTGAAGCACTGCTGATCTTAGATCTTCTAGGTGGAGAAAATACAAACATTTTGTGCTTAGAGTCATCTTTAATTTTTACTTATGTTTCTGCATATGTCCCCTCCCTCTCTCTGTTTGTCTCTGTCTCTGTCTCTGTCTCTGTCTCTCTCTCGTGTGTGTTACATATATGCTGGTACTATGGAGATCAGAAGAGGGTGCTGGATCCCTGCAGCTAGAATTACTGGAGGTTATGATCCAGGAGATGTGAAAGTTTGGAACCAAACAGCAATCCTTTGGAAGTGCAGGGGATTTAGACTCAAGAACAATGTGTAAAAAGGACAATGCAAGGAAGGAAGTGATTTCTCTAGTCATTTAGTTCATTTAGGTAATTTTGTCTGTCATGTCATTATGGCATGTGTTTAAAAATGGCCTTCTGCAAATTACTTCCAGTCTCATAATAATTACCAGGAATTCTGGGGAAATCAGTTATACTTATATAACAGTGTGATTACAGATCATCAAAATTAGGGTTAAAAAAGGAAAGGGGAAATATTCACAGCATCATGATTATTGTGAACAGACATAATGTTCACAGTTTAGTGATTATTGTGCACAGGATTGTGGGTTGTTTTTTAGATCTTGTAACATTTTTTGGAGATGAACAGTAATAGCTCAATTTGGGGTGATTTATTCCATCTCCTGGAGTGGATCTTCTGTCCAATCAGAAATTAATTGGTTGCTCATAAACAGCTCACCAAAAATGGAGAAACCAAGTTGGTGCCTACCTACAGCCTACACTCATACCTAATAGTTAGTGTTCATAATACTAAGAGATACAATGCATGTTACCAAAAGAGAGAGGCAAACACAAACTCTTCATCGACAATGGACACATAAGTCTAGTATAAAGATTAGGAAAATGTCAGACACTATTTTTTTTGTCTATTTGGCAGTAGCTGAATAGTTCTAGTTTAATGGCACTCTGAAAGCTCTACACTGATCACTGATGAATTTGTCTTTTACAAACTGCATATCAGAGGGCATAAGTTTTAATTATAATGTTAAATTCAAGTTATGAATACATTATTAGCATATAAATGACATGTCAAAGCATATACAAAACAATATTTTTCATTTAGTTTTTTAAAAGTTTTTCTTCTTTTGATTGAGGATTTATCATTTCCTTTATAGCTCAATTCCTGGAAACTATGGTTTAGCAATGTCTTTTGAATCTCTTCTACAACTACTTCTTCACTGATGATGGACCATAAAATCTTCTTTCTATGTTTTTATTGGTTGTCAATGATACTTGGTACTTCTGGTTGCAGGTGTCATCAACCATCCCTGTTTTATATAGTGTTTATTAGAAATCTTTTCATAGTTTTGGAGACAAGAATTTTACAGTATTAAAATATAAGATTTAATGAGTAATAACTTGAATACGACAATAAACAAAACCTCAGAAAGGGAGAGCCCAACATTCATCATTGCCCATTTATAACAAAACATTTTGGCATCACAGCTTTCAGAGTGAAGTTGGGATAGAGTAGGAACTGAAGAAAAAAGCTATACCATGGTTAACATGTGAAAAAAGCATTTGGTAGAGAGCGACTGGATTCCCTTTCTCATCTGGGCATCATTTAAAGAACAGCTTGAAGGTTGTAGGTTGATATCAATTTTATTTTCTTTGTCCTATGAATCAGCTATGTAGTCTCTTCAGTAATAACTCATAGCTATGAAGTCCTGGAGGGTAATCAAGAACAATGTTAGTAGCCTTAGTGTTTGAAGGGTGTCATAGGAGACCACTGATCAATAATTGGAAAAGTGGTAACCTGTGTTAGGCACTGGTATGGTATATGGTATGTATTGTTACCTAGCCTGTGATGTTTGGGGGATACATTGTTTCATCATTATAAAATAACTCTATTTAAAAATGATTTTATATATATATATATATATATATATGCATATATGAAAAATTCTATAAAGTTCTATAGTAGTAGGTTTGCATATGGCATTTTCAAAGATCGTTAGTGTTAGCTTTCCTTTTTCATGTTCTACCATGCTCTCCAACCTCCACCATATTTCTCCCCTGTCCCTTCATATTCATCTATTCTTCCTTCCTACTGTCTAGCTATCTGCATGGAAAATGTTCTATGTATGATACTTGGAGGAAAATGTCACCATTTTACCTAGCTGTAAACTCTGTGTGGTAAAACAATGACTGACTTGGTAAGTTATATCTACTAATGCAATAGTACCAAGTGGGATGTCCTTCTGAATATGTGTTGCTTTTATTGGTTGTTGAATAAAGCTGTTTTGGCCAATGGCTTGGCAAATTAAAGCCAGGCAGGAAAACAGAACAGAAATAGAGAGAGTGTAGGTAGAGTCAAAGAGATGCCATGTAGCTGATGGAGAAGTACACAGCTGCTGGTACCTTACTGGTAGATCACAGCCTCGTGGACAGATCAATATAAGTGGGATAATTTAAGATATAAGATTACTTAATAAGAAACCTGAGCTAATAGGCTAAACAATTTGTAATCAGTATAGTTTCTGTGTGAATATTCTGGTCCGGGCAATCGGGAATGAACAAGCTATCTCCTTTTACAAAATGACATTCATACTTTTCGGACTAACTCTTGTGGACAGCCACATATATCAGGACCTGGTGCTTCTGTGCCCATTTAGAGTTAGAAGAAAAGTAGCTGAGAGCATGCGTGCCACTCAGCACCCCTCCTGGGCAAGCAGCTAGATCGGGTTAGCTAGGCTTGTGGAGGCAGGAAAGCTTGGTGGATTCCCACTGCCATACATGGAGACATTTTCTGGCTGCACAGCATGTGCATGGCTTATTTAGTTTTTACTCAGGAAAACTGGGGGTTATGTGCTGCAAAATGCTTTCAAGAGTTCAGGTGGTGAAAACGGCTTCTACCCAGCTGTCCCAGAGCTGGTGGTAAATGTGCCTCTGCCATATTGATAGGCCAAGAGAGGCAGAGCCAGCATCCAGGGCTGCTACAATCACACTGTTTACCTTTTTAAGTGCTCCTTGTCAGAAAAAGATTTTAGATACACAAAAGGGCAGATTCAGACATAAAGGACATCTAAAAAAGACACAGTGTGTTTAAAAATGTATGTAG